>JARBWK010000008.1:10423722-10502015 GCA_030556195.1 Anolis apletophallus
GAGGGCAATCAAATATTCTTGCACGACCTACAGCAGGGCATTCGGGGGGTGTTAGAAGATCGGTGGGGGTTGGGGACAAGGTAGACACCTGCCCCCAAGTTGTGGCGGTTGATTTTAGGGAAATTCCCTATTTGGTGTGCACCTAAGGCGCCCCCTTCAGGGGTGAGGGCCAGTTAGTTCGAATCCTCTCCTAAAGTGCTGGTTGTTGGGTGAGGTGGAAGTTAAAGGCCCTGGAATGGTAAGAGGCTATTCTCAGCTCGGGAGAATTGACCTCTTATTCATTTCCCAGTGGAGACTTGCTTGGGTTGTTATTTAGGCAAGTCTCGGTGTTCGCCCGAAAATTGTCGAGAGTTCAAGTTGATTTGTGGGGATTCCTGACACCCCCTGAGTTCAGTTGAGGGGACATAAATAGGTAACAATAAAAGTTGCCCAATTTGAACACAAGAACAGTTGTTTGTGTTTATTGTGTATGTCTCGTTATTCGGGGAATGGGTGGGCAATGTCATTTCAAAGCCATTTCCAGCTGTCCCTATCTGTCCATCCTAATTGTCCTTTCCAGTTTTTGACTGCTTCTAAAATGTCTCCATTTTGCTTGCCTTCTCCAACTTTCCTCACCCTACTTCACTCAAAGATGATGATGATGATGATTATTATTATTATTAGAAAAACAAGGTGAGTCCACAGCAGGCAATATCACTCTGCTGGCTTTCCCAAGAGTCTAGGTCTGTGTGATGTATCGGCAAATAATGCGTGCAGATCCCAGTAAGGTGGCTTTCTGCAGCTGGCAGATGGTAATTTTATCAGCACCAATTTTGTTTAAGTGCAGGCCAACGTCTTTAGGCACTGCACCCGGATGTGCCAATCACCACTGGGAGCAACTTGACTGGCTTGTGCCAGAGTCTTTGCAGTTCAGTCTTTAAATCCTCATATCGTGTCAGCTTTTCCAGTTTCTTCTCTTCAATCCTGCTGTCACCTGGGATTGCAACATCGACAATACATACTTTGTTTTTCAACACGATCGTGAAGTCAGGAGTCTTGTGCTCCAAAACACTGTCAGTCTGAATTCGGAAGTCCCAGAGTAGCTTGACATGTTCATTCTCTGTAACTTTTACAGCAGAGGTAGGGAACCTATGGCTCGGGAGCCAGATGTGGCTCTTTTCATGATTGCATCTGGCTCTCCAGGCCAGCCTGGGCCTCGGTTTCCCAGCATGCAGCGGGGAGGAGTAACGCAAATTTTCCCTCTCTTTTCCTTTCATTCTTTTTCCTCCGTCTCTCCCCTTCCTTCTTTCCCCCATCCCTCTTTGTTCCCTCCTTCCTCTTCCATTCTTTCCTTCTCTCCTTCCTTTTCCCTCCCTCTCTCCCCTTCCTTCTTTCCTCCATTCTCCCTCTTCCTCCCTCTTCCTTTCTTTCCCCCCTTCACCCTTTCCTTCTCCTTCTCTCCTTCCTTTTCCCTCCCTTCTTTCCTCCATTCTCCCTCTTCCTTAATCTTCCTTCATTTCTTTCTCTCCTTCACCCTTTCCTTCTCTTCTTCCTTTTCCCTCTCTCTCTCTCCCCTTCCTTCTTTCCTCCAGTCTCCCTCCCTCTTCCTTCCTTCCTCTCCCCCTCTTCTATTCTTTGTCACAATGCTGGGTCCTGGCCCAGCCCCTTAAGCACACACACAGAGACAATGATCAATTAACTATTTATTGAATAATGAAAACAGGTGAAAAGGTAAATTGTCCAATTAAGAATTGGCAAAAAGTCCAAAGTGAAAACACATGAAGTTCAAAAGGCAAAAAGCATGAAACCAAAAAGCAAGGTAATCCGTAGGAACAAGGCAAGGCAAAGTCCATGAAAATACAAGGTCCGTGGCAAGGTACTTGACAAAGCAGCCAAACTATGGCTTCCAGGAACTCGGTCGCTACACTCCCTTCAGATCAGAAGTGGCCGACCAACTGAAGAGCCGTTCCCAGGAACGTATACTTAATCTCCCCCTTTGGGAACCCAACGCCTCTAGGTTTCGTTTCCATTCTCTGCGATGGGCCTCAATGCTTTGTCTACGATCAAAACATTCCCCAGGCCAGTCTGCAGCTGGGTCGCTATCTCCCTGGGAACTTTCCTCCCCTCCGGTTTCCATCAACTCGTCCTCCGCAGGTTCCCAGATGCGTTCTTGGGAACCGTACCCCCCGGCCTTTCATAACTATCAGAATCTGGGTCATCTTGACCTTCACTGTCCGAATAAACCTCAGGCCAGGTGTCATCCCACTGTAAACTATCAGTTGGAGATGCAGGCCCCCAAGCCCCATCATCCTCCTCACCTGAATCTATAGCAAGTGGGTCTAAAGCAATTGGCACCCCTGGAGCAGGTCCCTGCGGGGCGGGCCCCTGGCCCCCCGGCTGAAATGGAGGCTGGGTTGCTACATTCTTTTCCCTCCAAGTCTTCCTTTCCTTCTCCTTTCTTTTCACTTCCCTCTCTCCCCTTTCTTTTCTTCTTTTCCCTTCATTTAAATTTTCCTCACTCCCTTTCCTTTCTTTCCCCCACCCTTTCCTTTCCTCCCTTCCCATTTCCTTCTTTCTTTTCCCCTCCTTGTCTCTCTCCAGCTTTTCTTTTCTTCCTTTTCCATAGTTCGTTCCTCTCTTCTTTCTTCCTCTCCCCCTCTCTCCTTTATTTCCTCTTTCTTTCCCCCTTCCTACCATCTTCTCTTCCTTCCCAGAGTCCTGAGCATGCCTTTTGCAGAGCCAGGTCTGAAATGTCCCGTCATTCTGCCTGGGGAATCCTTTTCTCATAGTATGTACGTATATACTCACATTGAGTTGAATTCAGTCTTAAAATATATTTTATATATTATATGGCTCTCACTGAAATAAATTTCCAAATATTTTGGTTTCATGGCTCTTCGAGTCAAAAAAGGTTCCCGACCCCTGCTTTACAGGCTTGTGATCCCACCAGTTCTTTGTCGCAGGCAGATGGTATTTGTGGCACAGGTTCCAATGCATCATCTGAACAACGGTGTTATGCCTCTGCTGGTGTAGTCGAGCCAGGAAGCCCCTAACCCAAAAAGAACCAACTGCAGAGAGCCCCCAGTATTCCTTTTGGCCCATGGCCTAAGTTGCACCAGTACCAGACTCCTTTTTCCCCCTTCCCTTCTGCCTCACTCAGTTCCATACATCACACTGCACCAACTTCGTCCCTCCCAGTACACCCAGCCACCATTGCCTCCCATTGCCCCATCCACACCACATTTGCACAGCCAATAGAACCCATGCATTCAGTATCCACAAGTTGGAAGTTCCCCAATCTGCCCGTTGTTGCCCCAAGGCACTCTGCCTCTTCCCCCATCTTGTCTCTGCTCTTTTCTTCTCTCCGTTCTCCCTCCCATGCCTGAGGAAAGCCCGAAAAAGCGGCCGCTCGCAATCAGTGGCCTGGCCCCAGCTGGGACCTGAAGTTCACCCAAGGACACTGGTTATGGACTCCTCTTGCTGCTATTCTCACTGCTTTGCACCCCAAGCCCCAAAGGCTCTGCAGTTCACCCAAGGACAGTAATTACATCAAGGAGAACTACAACTCCCAAAGGAAGGCAGCACTGCATTGCCTGTTTTAAAGATCATAACTCTGGGACCAAGAACTGTATGGGAAAATCTGAGAAATTGCTGGGGATCTCCCTGTATGTACAGTGTGGCTTCATAAGTTTTCCTTTGACCCCTTGTAACCCCTTCCCTTCCCCCCTCTTTCCCATGTAAAGAAAGATTGCCTGTATTTTGCTATTGTGCCAGCTGAGAGGAAGTAACTGGATTCCCATCCTAACCCTTTTATGGATCATCATTGTTCTCATTGCATGAGCTATTCTGATGGGAAATCTTGTTATGGATAAGCGGAAGCACTAGTCTTCATGCCCCACATTCCCATCAGCCTGAAGGAAGTATTAATTGTCGGAGTTTAGCCCAATTAATTCATCCTCTGGGACCTGGACATGAAATATTTGTTCTTCACAGCGGATCCACATCTGGCTTCGAACCCAGAGGTGTCCCACAATAACCTTTTGTCACCCAAAGGTCTGAGTGCATTTTCTGGCATCAGGCCTCTTTCTTTTCCTTTCATTCCCATGAGTGAAACGTCAACTCCACAAATCCTATCACAACAGATATCACAAGGGTCGTTTACCGGAAGGGACTCTTTTTGTTATATCCACATGCCATTATTGACAGCAATTTCCGTCTAAGCTTCCCTTCCTGGAACTCCATATATGGCCACAGACCTCTGATTGGCCAAAGCCGGCAAGTGGGAGTGAGCGCTGATAGGCTCCCTGGAACTGACCGGCCTCCCGCCCATCAGCTGGTCCGACCAATCATCAGCCGATCAGCCAGGAGGAAGTGGGCGGGAAATTCAATTGTTTTGACAGTTCTGTAACCTTTAAAAACCAATGTTTTGAATGTACATGCATGCGTTCTTTGCGGGAATCAGGGTATTGCGGTTCGCATCCTCTCAGCTGAGCAGAATAAACAATTTCGTGGCATCTACCTTGCAGATTGGTGAGCATAATTGGATCTACGGGAGGCGGGTAGGCTACGAGGACCTAGTCGCTCCTGGCTCGCCAGGTTAACCGAACCCTCGCGGCCTCTGTCCCGCAGTCGGTCTGCGGGACTTGTCCGGTTGTCAGACAGCCGGCCTGGGGGATTGGCAGCTGTTTGATAACACTGGTAGTCTGTCTGCGCAATCTTCTTGCAGCAGCTGAGGGTGTGATCTATTGTTTCATCTGCTTCCTTAAAAAGTTGATCTGTTGTCGACTTTTCAATTCTGGCTTTGATGGCATTGGTTCTAATGGCTTGTTCTTGGGCTGCCAGAATCAGGCCCCCCTTTGTCTCCTTTTTCAAAGTTCCATTTGTGAGCCACATCCATGTTTTTTCTTTGTCAGTTTGGTTCTCAATTTTCCCCGGGAATTGTCCATGGAGAGCCTTTTTTCTCCTTTTCTCTTTTGCTCTGGATTGTTTTTATGCTATTCACTCTTTAATATTATTATTTATTGTTATTACACTACCTTTTCTCTCTCAAAATAGAGAGATACAAGTTTTGTCTCTGGAGAGCTGTGTCTCTCCCGCACCTCTTTGTCTTCTCTTCCACTCAACCCTACCACTTTGCTTCACAATTACATTTCAAAACATGGGAAATGTGTAATTGCATCTACCAGCCCTGGGGTGTGAACAAAAGCAGACTTTTCACACACACCCCTGCTTTGTGCTATTCATTGCCAGGGTGGTTTCTATGGGGGAAACATATCCTAAACACTCCTGCTCCCCATTATGCCAGGAAGTGCGGCATCTATTATTAATAGAAGCCCTTCAGCTCCCTTTGCATGGATGCAATTTTGAGGCTCGTGGTTTCAAATGTCAGGGCCTGCCTTTTCTCTCGGAGGAACAAGCCCCTTGGAGTCCATTTCCCAACGCATGCAATAGCAAGTCTGTTTCTCTGTCTTTTGGAGGTTTGCAGATCTATTTTTGCAACAGAGTACATATTGGAGGGTACACCACCCTTCCTTTGTCTTCGATTTAATCTCCTTTTAGGACTTAGTTTTGGAATATTGGAGTACATCTACACTGTTGAATTAAGGCAGTTTGGCACCATTTTACCTGCCATGGCTCAATGCTATAGAATCCTGGGTGTTGTTGTTTGGTGGAGCTCTGGCACTCTTTGGCAGAGAATGCTAAAGATGCTGTAAAACTACAACTCACAGGATTCCATAGCATTCAGCCCCGGGCAACATCCTTGCAGACAGCCAATTCTCTCACACCAGAAGCAACTGGCAGTTTCTCAAGTCGCTCCTGACACGAAAAAAAGCCATTGCAATTAAAGTGGGGTTAAACTGCATTCCTTCTACAGTGTAGACACACCCTAGATCAGTGTTTCCCAACCAGTGTGCCATGAGTGATCATCAGGTGTGCCGTGGGAAATTGGAACCTCCAATACCCTTTCTTCCCCCTTCTACCGAACACTTTTTCTTCTCCACTCAGGCTCCCTTCTTCTCAGCCTCGCTCTGCTCAAGTGTTCGGGAGGGGGGAAGGGGGAAGACGTGACCCGTGTGGGCGCTACTGCACAGAATCGCCCCACGTCTCCCTCCCCCCCCCTCCCCTTCTGAACATGCTCACACTGCCCCCTCAGATCAAAATGGCGGCAGAAGCTGCAGCGTGAACAAAGCGAGGCTGGGAAGAAAGGAGACCAAGTGGAGAAGAAAAAGTAAGTGTTCGGCAGGAGGTGGAAGAAAGGTCGCGAAGGGGAAGGGGGAGGAAGAGGTCTCTGTCGAAAGCTGGCATGGTCAAACTTGGATATTCCAGGTGTTTTGGACTCCAACTCCCACCATTCCTAACAGCCTCAGGCCCTTTTCCATTTTTCCCCTCAGCCACGTAAGCAGGAAAGGGCCTCAGGCTGTTAGGAATGGTGGGAGTTGAAGTCCAAAGCACACAGAGGACCGAAGTTTTCCCATGCCTGTTTTAGGGACCTTAAAGTGGTGAGCCTCCTTCCAACATTGTGATTCTGGATAGAAAACAAACAACAACATAACATAACATTGTTTGAGTCCACAGTGCTCTCTGGGTGTACTGTAGGTGAACTACAACTTCCAAACTCAAGGTCAAATCCCAAGCAAACCCTTTCAGTACTTTCTGTTGGTAAAGAGAGTTCAATATGCCAAATTTGGTTCAATTCCATTGTTGCAAGAGTTCAGGATGCTCTTTGATAACACACACTCAAAGAGCATCCTGATCTCTTGCAACAATGGAATTTAACTATAAATCCCAGAAACTGTAACTCCCAAATGTCAAGGTCTATTTTCCCCAAACTCCACCAGTGTTCACATTTGGGCATATTGAGTATTCATGCCAAGTTTGGTCCTGATCCAACATTGTTTGAGTCCACAGTGCTCTCTGGATTTTGGTTGGTGGTGTGCCCCAGGATTTTGTAAATGTAAAAAAATGTGCTGCGGCTCAAAAAAAGTTGAAAAACACTGCCCTAGATTGACATTCCTTTATTTGTATTTCCAAGATCCATAATGCACATTGGTCCACATGGGGAGCTAGAGGCATAATCAATGCAGTTTAACTCCACTTTAGATGCTATGGCTGAGGGCTTTGGAATCATGGGAGATGTAGTTTTACAAGTTCTTTAACATTCTGTGCCAAAGAGCACTGGGTTTCAGCAAACTACAATTTCCAGGATTCCACAGCATTGAGCCATGGCAATTAAAGTGGTGCCAAAGCAGCCTTAATTCTACAGTGTAAACACTCCCAACACATTTACTTTCTGATGCTTCAAGTTACACAAACTTTTTTTCATGCACAACATTATTAATAAGACAACAGCGTGAAATTACCTTCAGGCTATGTGTTTCAAGTTGCATATGTAATATAAATTAATTTTGTGTTTGGAACTGAGTCCCATCTCTAGGATATTTTATTATACATATATGCAAACAGAGGTGTCCCAAAATCAGGAGAAAGAAATACAAATCTTTCCCTATTTAAATGAAAACCGGCAGGAGGGAGCGCAAAATAATGTGGCAAGAATGGTTTAAGCAGCAATCCCTTTGGAAACTGTCAGTTTTCTCCATTTACAAAACAGCGGGGAGACTGTACATTCATGCTCATAAAGATAATCCTACAAACAAACAACAAAGGTGGACCCATTGAATCAACTGTTAGATGGTGTATCAACATTAGAGTCCATAGTTTTCCTGCAAAGTTACAAAACACCCTTCCATACACAATATAATTCCCATATCCATTTGCTGAAAGACTGTGTGGAAAACCAGGGATTACAGAAAACCTATTGAAATGAAGGTTTTCTGGTCCAAAAATACTGCAGTCATGCTGGAGGAGGACATATTGTCTGATGTGGATAAATGAAACCATGGATATGGATTGCCAAAGGCTTTCATGGCCAGAATCTGGGTTGTTGTAGGTTTTTTGGGCTGTATGGCCATGTTCTAAAAGCATTCTCTCCTGATGTTTCGCCTGCATCTACGGCAGGCATCCTCAGAGGTTGTGAGGTCGATATGGATTTGTTCATGTCAGGAGCAACTTGAGAAACTGCAAGTGGCTTATGGTGTGAGAGAATTGGCCGTCTGCAAGGACGTTGCCCAGGGGACGCACTGATGTTTTGATGTTTTACCATCCTTGTGGGAGTCTTCTCTCATGTCCCCGAATGGGGAGCTGGAGCTGACAGAGGGAGCTCAACATGCTCTCCCCTGATTCGAACCACTGACTTGTCATCATACTGTATATAAGATTATTCTGTTTTGTGGGATATAGGAACCATACTCTTTTTTTTCAGACAGAATGCCATTCAAGGTAGAAATACTTGAATAGAATACTTTTTGAACTGCATTATGTGGTAAGTGTAGACCCATATCATGCAATTCAACACAGTTCAAACTGCATCATATGAGTTTACACTTAAACCAACTGCTTATGCACCGGGACTGTGGCGCAGCTGTCTGGGTGTCAGCTGCATTAAAGATCACTACTGACCGAAAGTTCATGAGTTGGAAGCCAACCCGAGTCGGCGTGAGGTTCAGGCCAATTGTGTAGCTTGTTGTCGACCTTTGCAACCCGAAAGACAGTTGCATCTGTCAAGTAGGAAATTTAGGTACCACCTATATGTGGGGAAGCTAATTTAACAAAAATTTACGAGGCCATAAAAAATCTCCACCAAAGCATGCAGGGAATGCGGAAAGTAATTAATCAGTGTCGCAGATGGACGGTGAAGCGACAGCTCACCTGGTGGCCAGAAGTTGGAATGTTAAATAGCTTCTGACTGTCTGTCTATATGTGTTGGGTGTCTATGGCATTGAATGTTTGCCATGTATGTGTACATTGTAATCCGCCCTGAGTCCCCTGCAGGTGAGAAGGGTGGAATATAAATACTGTAAATAAATAAAGTCCAGGGTGGGAGAAAGAACTCTTGTCTGTTGGAGCTAGGTGTGAATGTTTCAATTGGCCACCTTGATTAGCAATTGTCCACAGAAGCCACTGAACACAGAGAAGCCATTGAAATCCACAATCATGTGGACAATTTCAACAGAAAGGAAGAAACCATGAAAATGAACAAAATCTGGTTAGCAGTATTAAAAAAATTCTAAAATGATAACAGTAAATAAAAAAGAAAAGTGTATTACTTGCTGCCTGTAAACCACCTAAAGTCACCGAAAGGCTGAGAAAGGCAATATACAAATACATACATACATACATACATGCATACATACATACATAACTCAAACACAGGGGAACTCCAGAGAACAAACAATCAGGAACAGCTAATCACCTCTTAACAAAGGATTCCCCCAGGCAGTAACAGGGCACACCTAAAAACTGTCAGGCCATCAAATGCTAATCAAGGTGGCCAATTGCAATGTTCACACTTACTTGCAACAGACGAGTGTTCTTTCTCCCACCCTGGACATTCCACAGATGTATAAACCGCATTTTCCTAGTTTCCAATAGATCTCACAACCTCTGAGGATGCCTGCCATAAATGCAGGTGAAACGTCAGGAGAGACTGCTTCTGGAACAGGGCCAGACGGCCTGGAAAACCTACAACAACCCAGTAAAAACTCTGATCTTGAGCCAATATTTGTGTCCACCACCATGCTGTTATTGACCGGGGTGCTTCTCGGATTCAAGTAATAAGACACAGAATAGTACACATCTGGGGAGCTGGACAAGGGCCCTCAAAAACTGTGTTTGCTGTTGGTCTATTCAGCAGTCCGTTCAGCAGTTCACCTACCTGGGAAGCATCACCTCAGACGCCAAGAATGATAAAGAGATAGATCACAGATAAGCAAAGGCATATAGTGCATTCAGAAGGCTTTCCAGAAGAGTCTGGAGCAACAAGCACCTGAGGCAAAGCACCAGAATCAGTGTGACCAGAGCTATCGTACTGTCTATTCTTCTCTGGGTCTGAAACATGGGTCACCTATCGCCAACACCTACGACTCCTCAAACGCTTTCATCAGCGCTGTCTTCGCACAATCCTAAATATACACTGGACCGACTATGTAACTAATGCTGCTGTCCTTGAGCAAGCAGGGATCACCAGCATTGAGGCCATGCTATTGAGGACACAGCTGCGCTGGGCAGGGCACATCTCTAGGATGGAGGACTACCTCCTCCCAAAGATACTACTCTATGGTGAACTCGCCACGGGTCAGCGCAAGAGAGGCACCCCCCCAAAAAGATATAAGGACTCCCTAAAACAACATCTCAGGCTCGGCCAGATTGATCACCAACAATGGTCCACCCTGGCCTCACATCGGGAGGCATGGAGACGCACTATCCACAATGCTGCATTCTCTTTCGAGAAGACACGCCGAATGGGTCTCGAAGAGAAACGACAACGCAGAAAGAACCGCAACTTGGAAACAACATCACCCAAGGAGACTTTCTGCTGTGCTTTCTGCAACCGAAGTTGCCTATCTCAGATTGGCCTTTTTAGTCATCAACGCGCTTGTAAAAAGTGTGGGATGAGTCCTTCCTAAGAATCTTCGTTCGTGAAGTAATGCCGAGATTTTTGATGTTAGGCCCCCAATCCAGATGCTGGAAGCATACCGCAGCTGGGAAGCTATCTTAGCGTTTAAGACTTTAGTTGCTGAAGGTATGAATTGCCCCCCTGTTCTTAATCTCATTGCCTGCATACCTGGTATGTTTACAATGCAATAATGGTCTTTGGACCATAATAAGATGTTGTTGGGTCTACACCAGGAATGGATAAACTCTGGCCCTTTTGGGTGTTTTGGACTTCAACTCCCACAATTCCTAACAGCCGGTAGACTGTTTGGAATTGTGGGAGTTGAAGTCCAAAACACCAGGAGAGCCAAAGTTTGCCCAATATCCCTGTTCTACAATGACCATATAATGCCGTATTATAATGCAGTGTAGATCAAGCCTAGAATAAACCATTCCTTCTGGATTTTCTTGGAGCGATAACATCCTCCAGCGATATTTTTCAATTAACAGTAAAGGCAAGTATTCTTGTATATCTAGCATGCTATCTCCTGTACATCTCCTTTCTTCAAGAAAATGCAGCATTTCCCCCTTTGAGCTTCTCACATATCGGCAATGCTTTTTTTCCAAACCCTGAAATCAAAAACAAATATAGTTTCCATCGAAACAAACAAACCCTCCCTCTGAACAGAAAGGTGACCGAATGTTGCTAATAATACAGCCAGCTCACAAGCAATGCCTGTGTTGTATTTAAAGGGAAAATACATGTAGGATTTAAATATCTCTGGATCCTTTTAAGTCCAGAGGCTTGGCTGGATGAAGCATTTCAAGAGCAGCTGGATCAACAGAGTAAAAGCGGGCCAGGGAGAGGAAGGATAGCTTTTTCCCATGAAAGCAGACCCTATTCAGCTTCTCTAAGGCTTCAAGAAGAATCGGTCACTAAGAGAAGCCCAGAAATGCATTCTGTGCAAATCAAAATGTGTGTCTCTTTAAGACAGTGTTTCCCAACTAGTGTGCCATGAGCAATCATCAGGTGTGCCATGGGAAATTGGCACTCTTCCCCCTCCTAGCAGCTCTTTCTCCCTCTTTCCCTCCCCAAAGATCCTCCCCGAGGCAAAGGAAGGGCTCCGTCGAATGCCAGGGCCTGGCCCGCCTTGAGGAAGCCTTCAGGAGCCTTGACTCATTATGGTTCCAGCTCCCGCTCAGGGCTGCTTCAGCCTCCCGATGCTCCCAGGTTCGCTCACTGCCCAATTCACCGACGTGGAGCTTCTAGCTTTGGCTGTTCTCACGAGAAGTCCAAGCCAACGTGAAAACACCAACTCAATCAGTGCTCTGCTTTTGCGGAGGGAGGCAGCGAAAGAGGCCACACAGACCTATGAAACTCTATATGTTACGTTTCATAGATCTGTGTGGCCTCTTTCGCTGCCTCCCTCCGTAAAAGCAGAGCACTGGGCGGAAGTGATTGAGTCGGCATTTTCGCGTTGGCTTGGATTTCTCGCGAGAACAGCCAAAGCCCGAAGCTCCATGTCAGTGAATTGGGCAGTGAGCGAACCTGGGAGTATCGGGAGGCTGAAGCATTTACAGGTTTCCAAGAAACAAATTGAGCCTCTCTGCTTGGAAATGTTTTTTTTTTTTTTACTATTTTACTTGATTTTTCGAGAGTTGCCCCTCCCCCCTCCCCCAGGAACTGTTTATAACAGCTTCATGACATCCATAGTTAACTTTAAGCAAGTTTCACTCAGGGTGAAATTTCAATGATAAGGAGGTGAAATTTAGCCACAATGATAATGTATAAGAAGAACAAGTCATATATATATATATATATATATATATATATATATATGTTGTGTTCATCAAAACAGGCCCAGGGTTCACACTGAGTGTATAAATACATTTAAAAACATATTAACTATATGTATTTCTGTGTTAGAGTGTCATTTTGTGTCATTTTGGTTGGTGTGCCCCAGGATTTTGTAAATGTAAAAAATGTGCTGTGGCTCAAAAAAGGTTGAATAACACTGCTTTAGGAAACCAGAGAAAGGTGATAGAGTTTCTCCATCAAGGGAGCATTTATACCAGTGGTTCCCAACCTTTTTTTTTTTTGACCAGGGACCACTTTCCAACATTAGTACCAAAAGTGTTACAAATCAGGTTTTGGTCAACTTTAGATTTGGTTTGGTTCTTTGGGGTGTTGGTTCGGAAAATTGCATTGGATAGACCAGCTCTAGTTTCTGGTGCAGAACATATGCCATCCAGTAGTCGCCATCTGCTCGCCCACAGAAAACCATGGTCAATAAGCCTTGGCTCTATAAGAGGATTTCGCGAAACTAGTCGCTCTCGTTGCAACGGTGTAGTAATGGTGAGGCTGCGGACCATATTTTCATTCTAGTGGACCTTTGGTGGTCCACGGACCACTGACCTACACTGTAGAATTGATGCAGTTTGACACCACTTTAATTGCCATGGCTTATTCTCTTCTCCAAGCTTTCCTGTCTTCTCATGATGTGGTCAAAGTACTTCATCTTTGCCTCTAATATTCTTCCATCCAAGCTTTATTTCCTGGAGTATGGACTGATTGGATCTTCTTGTGGTCCAAGGCACAGAATTTTCCTCCAGCACGACAGTTCAAAACCATCTATCTTCCTGTTCTGTCACAGCAGTGGCAGTGGCAGTTTTCCCTTTGTTGCACTACAAGTTTGCAGGAGCTCATTCCCTTGCATTTTATTTTGTAGGTGACTTTCTTGGTTTGCATTTACAGGCCCACAGGGCTGCCAATCAATCAAGAGTTGCGGACCCGCCCCAATCCCCAGGATTTGGGAGGGAAAGAGCATGTTTTTCCTCTCAGTCTTAACAGCTACTCTATTGGAGAGGACGTGATTTAAGGTAGCGTATTCCTTCCTACTTGGAAAAAGGCATTAAATCTTACAGCTTTGCTGGGGTAACAGACCAGCTTTTGCTGGAGAAATACAGAACAGCTTCACAGTCTTTTGTGAAGGGATCATCCACAGTCCCAACAGCCTGGCTAATCGAAAGGAACCTTGCCTGGTACAGGACATCTGGCTATCCATAACACAGCTTGGAGTCGGAAGAAGGGGCCTCACACCAGCAAGGTAAAGAAAGATTGCCCAGGGAAGGGTATTAGGATTTTCCCCAAAAGGAGAAGACCAATATTGCCCAGTTTGCCGGCCCTATTACTGCAGACTGAGAAAGTGACCTGTTTGAAGCCTTCCAGTTTGTTAAGATTTAAGCCCAAATAAAGAACTTTGTTAAACTTATCTCAAACCTCGAAGGACTTTATCTTTGGGGAAAACCAAGGGGCCCTTCCAGCTGAGGCACCCCGGCGTCCCGTTGGCCGAACAGAGGTCACATCCTAGAAACAGCCATTCTACGGGCCCAGCATGCGACAGCACACTTCCTTTGCTCAGCCTTTGTTATGGTCCAGCTCTCACATCCATAGGTTACTACAGGGAACACCATTGCTTTAACTATGTGGATCTTCGTTGCCAGTGTGATGTCTCTACTCTTCACTATTTTATCGAGATGTGTCATTGTTGTTCTCCCAAGAAGGAAACATCTTCTGATTTCCTGGCTGCAGTCTGGTCTGCAGTAATCTTCACACCTGGAAACACAAAGTCTGTCACTGCTTGGCATCATCAAGGCGCTCAAGCTCCAGCACCCCAACAAGGCAACAATCCTTTGCTGCAGAATGGAAGGAATTAGATTGCAATAAAATTTATTTATGTAAAAGTATTTAACTAAATGTTTTTATGATCATGTGTTTTTAACTACCATATTTTCCAGCATATAAGATGACTGGGCACATAAGACAACCCCCCCCCCAACTTTTCCAGTTAAAATATAGTTTGGGATAGTCGTCATATAAGACTACCCCTCTTCCAACGCACACCAAATAAAAATTCAAAAAGCATCAGATTTGATTTCAATATGATAATTTTCCTATTACTGTACCTCCTTCTCCGCCTCTCATATCTTGCACCTGCGTACCTGCACCACTTCACTGCAGGAGCGAGATCTGAGAGGCAGAGGAGGAGGAATGGTAATAGATACAAGGGTGGGCCAGATAGGTAAAAGAGGTGTGTTTTTCTGGGCCCAGAGCCATTCTTTCTGTTTTTTCCATACCCCGGACGCCCCGGATGCCTGCAGCTTGCTCCGCCCTTCACTTACATCTTTCCGGTGAGGTGCCCCTTCACCTCACCATCAGGACCATACTTGTACACCGTCGCCCTTAATGCTTTCATACAGTAGCTGCATATGGCAGAGACATGGCCACTGCCATTTTTGAGCTTCCCCCACCATATGTGGCAACCACAGATTCTCCAATCCAGAATGGAAGTTTCAGCACCCGCTCTATAAGACGACTCTCAGCGTATAAGACTATTCGCATGTATAAGACAACCCCTGACTTTTGAGAAGATTTTCTTGGGTTAAAAAGTAGTGTTATATGCCAGAAAATATGGTTTGTTGTGCCCTGTCTTCAGCATTGGGGAGATACAGGAAATAAATTATTATTATTATTATTATTAAAACAGGACCAATGAAGAGGTTAACTTTCGCTCCCTCAATATTACTCTTCCAAATCAGATTAGACCCTCTTCTCACTGACTTCTATGTCAGTGGGGTTGGGGAATCCAGTGCAGGTTTACCTCTGACGTTGTAAAGACCTCTCCGTGGTGCTGAATTCTTTCATGTGTTCAATACTTTGGGTTGGCTCTTTCTTTTATTGGATTTATACACTCAGTGTGAAACCTGGGACTGTTTCGATGACCAACATAAAATACTGGAAGGGTTTGGTGGGTTTTGGAGTTGTAGTTCATCTATATCCAGAGAGCACTCTGGACTCAAACAATGTTGGATCAGGACCAAACATGGCATGAATACTCAATATGCCCAAATCTGAACACAGATGGAGTTTGGGGAAAATAGACCTTGACATTTGGGAGTTACAGTTTCTGGGATTTATAGTTAACACACAATTAAAGAGCATATTGAACTCTTGCAACAATGGAATTGAACCAAACTTGGCATATTGAACTCTCATTACCAACAGAAAGGACTGAAAGGGTTTGCTTGGGAATTGACCTTGAGTTTGGAAGTTGTAGTTCACCTACACCCAGAGAGCACTGTGGACTCAAATATTGTTATGTTATGTTGTTGTTTGTTTTCTATCCAGAATCACAATGTTGGAAGGAGGCTCACCACTTTAAGGTCCCTAAAACAGGCATGGGAAAACTTCGGCCCTCTGGGTGCTTTGGACTTCAACTCCCACCATTCCTTACAGCCTGAGGCCCTTTCCTGCTTAAGTGGCTGAGGGGGGGGGAAAGGAAAAGGGCCTGAGGCTGCTAGGAATGGTGGGAGTTGGAGTCCAAAACACCTGGAAGTTCCAAGTTTGACCATGCCAGCTTTTGACAGAGACCTCTTCCTCCCCCTTCGCACCCTTTCTTCCCCCTCCTGTCGAACACTTACTTTTTCTTCTCCACTCGGGGGAGGAAGATGTGACCCGTGCGGGTGCTACTGCACAGACTCACCCCATGTCTTCCTCCCTCCCCTCCTGAACACGCTCACGCTGCCCCCTTGGATCAAAATGGTGGCAGAAGCGGAAGCGTGAGCAAAGCGAGACAAAGCGAGCAGAGCGAGGCTGGGAAGAAGGGAGCCTGAGTGGAGAAGAAAAAGTGTTCGGCAGGAGGGGGAAGAAAGGGTATTGGAGGTTCCCATTTCCCACGGCACACCTGATGAATGCTCACGGCACACCAGTGTGCTACAGCACACTGGTTGGGAAACACTGTTCTAGACTGCATGGGCAAAATTCGCTCTCCAGGTGTTTTGGATTTCAACTCCCACAATACCAGCTGTTAGGAATTGTGGGAGTTGAAGTCCAAAGCACCTGGAGGGCTGAACTTTGCCCATGCCTGATCTACACTATAGAATGAATGCAGTTTGGCACCACTTTCACTACCATGCCTCAGTGCTATGGAATCCTGGGAATTGTAGTTTGGCAAGGCGCTGAGAACACTAAAGACCTTGCAAAACTACAACTCCCATGATTCCACAGCACTGAGACACAGAAGTTCAAGTGGTGTCAAACTGCATTCATTCTATAGTGTAGATCAGGCATGGGCAAAGTTCAGCCCTCCAGGTGCTTTGGACTTCAACTCCCACAATTCCTAACAGCTGGTATTGTGGGAGTTGAAATCCAAAACACCTGGAGAGCGAATTTTGCCCATGCCTGGTGTAGATACATCAAGGGAGAGAAGAAGAGACATCTTTGCCTTCTCTTATTATTCTCCCCCATGTGCCAAAACCAGGTCAAGCTTTTTCTGACCTTCTCTTATGGCTTTATGGCCTGTTAATATCTAAAGCTGCTGCTGAAAAGCCCAAAAGCAGCTGGGAAAAAAAGAGTGCCAAGGGTCTCTCCAAAAATAGCATGCCTCGGCTATTAGGCTCCAAGGAACAAGATGCTCAATCGTGAAAAGACAGTGTAATTCCCAGATTTTGACCCAATGTACAGCAGAGAGCAAGACAGGTAAATAAACATAACAGGAAATGACCATAAATCCAGAGATGAACTGGGAGGAAATCTTTCATTTTCACCAATGCTTGCTGAAAGCTATGGCCAAGGGTGCCTCTACGCTGTAGAATTAATGCATGTTGACACTACTTGAACTGTCATGGCTCAGTGCTATGGAAACCTAGGAGTTTTATGTGTTGTTGAAGGCTTTTATGGCCATAATCACTGGGTTGCTGTGAGTTTTTCGAGCTGTGTGGCCATGTTCCAGTAGCATTCCCTCCTGCTGTTTTGTCTGCATCTGTGGCTAATGGCATCTGCAGAGGTTCTGCTGGCAGTGAGGCAAGTAGAGTGTGCATGTATATCCATCTATCCATCCATCCATCTATCTATCTGTGGAATAATGTCCAGGGTGGAAGAAAGAACGAACCCTTGTCTGTTTGAAGCAAGTGTGGATGTTGCAATTACCAAGCTTGAATAGCATTGAGAAGCCATGAAGCTGCAAAGTCAGTCTGTATAGAGGTAGCTTAGCCTCTGTTGCCTGGAGGCGCCCTCTGTTTGGGACGTGTAAACGGACACTTGATGGCTGTCTCGAATTCCCCAGCATCTCAGCAGTGTTCCTTATTTATTGTCTTGATTTTAGAGGTTTTTTTAAACACCAGTAATCAGATTTTGTTCATTTTCAGGATTTCCTCCTTTTTGTTGACATTGTTCACGTGCTTGTGGGTTTCAATGGCTTCTCCGTGTTGTCTTGGCAGTATTAAAAACACCAGAACCAAGACAGTAAATAATGAACACCACACAGAAACAGGAAAACTCCAGACAGCAAACAATCAAGGGCCAGTTAACACCTCCCAAGTAGAGGAGGATGTCTCCAGGCAATAGAGGTCAGGCTACCTCTATGTGGCACAGCTGGCTGTGTGTCAGCTGCATAAGATCTCTACTGACCAGAAGGTCATGAGTTTGAGGCCTGCCTGGGTCGAGGTGGGTTCTCGACCTATTGTGTAGCTTGTTGTCGACCTTTGCAACCCGAAAGACAGTTGCATCTGTCAAGTAGGAAATTAAGGTACCACTTAGTGGGGAGGCTAAATTTAACTGATTTACGAGGCCATAAAAAGATCTCCAGGAAACACCCTGAGGAATGAAGGAGTGCGACAGCTCCCCCTGGTGGCCAGATGTTAAATTGCCTCTGTCTGTCTTGTGTGTTTGTGTGTCTAAATGTAATGTGTACATTGTAATCCGCCCTGAGTCCCCTGCGGGGTGAGAAGGGAGGAATATAAATGAAATAAATAAATAAATAAATACTTATGTATGTATACATGGCAAACATTCAATGGACACACAACATATATAGACAGACAGTCAGAGGCAATTTAACACTCCAGCTTCTGGTCACCAGGGGAGCTGTCGCTTCCTCATTCTTTGCATACTTCCTGGAGATTTTATGGCCTCATAAATCAGTTAAATTAACCTCCCCACAAAGTGGTAATGATATTTCCTACTTGACAGATGCAACTGTCCTTCTGGTTGCAAAGGTTGACAACAAGCTACACCATTTTGGTCGGGAACTCACTCCGACCCAGGCTGGCTTCGAACTCATGACCTTTCGGTCAGTAGTGATCGTAATGCAGCTGACTCCCAGCCAGCTGCACCACAGTCCCATGTCTATACATGTTATGTTCTAAGGCATTGAATGTTTGCCATGTATATGTACATTGTAATCCGCCCTGAGTCCCCTGCAGGATGAGAAGGGCGGAATATAAATACTGTAAATAAATAAATAAATACCCCTCTCTTCTGCCTTGGTCAGACCACACCTGGAATACTGTTTCCAATTCTGGGCACCGCAACTGAAGCGAGATGTTGACAAGCCTAAGGTGTCCAGAGGAGGGCGACTCAAATGATCAAGGGTCTGGAGAACAAGCCCTATGAGGAGCGGCTTAAAGAGCTGGGCATGTTTAGCCTGAAGAAGAGAAGGCTGAGAGGAGACATGGTGGGGGAGCTGGGCATGATTTTGATTGGGGGGCTGAGGGGGGGGGGGCTGAGACTGGGTGGAAGAGGGTCAACCCTAGCAAACCTTTTGTATTGTTATCCCAATAACCCCGTGAATGAGGATATAATGAGCATGGTGGGATATGAATAAACATAACAGTTTAAATAATGTACCAGTATGACCACCCTGAGGGTGGGGGGCTGAAGCCCCCTGGTCATGCCTGGTGAGAGGAAGTCATAGGGAGGAGGGGGCAAGCTTGTTTTCTGCTGCCCTGGAGACCAGGACATAATAGAACAATGGCTTCAAACTAAAAGAAAGAAGATTCCATCTGAACAATTGTGCCCGTACCTTGGGAAGTCTGACTTGGCCACGGTGGTCCACACTCTGGTTACATCCTGGATAGACTACTGCAACGCTCTCTACGTGGGGTTGCCTTTGAAGACTGCTCGGAAGCTGCAATTACTCCAACGTTCGGCAGCCAGGATACTAACAGGAGCGGGGCACAGGGAGCATACAACTCCTTTGCTGCGTCAGCTCCACTGGCTGCCAATTAGCGTCCGGGCACAATTCAAAGTGTTGGTTTTAACCTACAAAACCCTATATGGTTCTGGCCCTGTCCGAACGGATTCTCCCCTATGAACCATTAAGATCCTCCGGAGAGGCCCTGCTCTCAGTCCCGCAGGCTTCACAAGTGCGGCTGGTGGGGACGGGAGACAGGGCCTTCTCTGTGGTGGCCCCTCGGCTGTGGAACTCTCTCCCAAGTGATACTAGATCTGCCCCCTCTCGGTTGTCCTTTAGGAGGCTGGTGAAGACCTGGCTGTGGAACCAGGCCTTCCCAGAATAGGCTGAGATTGGCTATTGTCTGAATGTATGACCATGTTTACAGATCGAGTGGAATTGTTTTGGTAGTGATGTGGTTTTATGCTGGGTTTTCATGTATTTTAATATGTTGTTGTAGTTGTTTCATCAGCGCTGTCTTCGCACAATCCTAAATATACACTGGACCGACTATGTGACGAATGTTGCTGTCCTTGAGCAAGCAGGGATCACCAGCATTGAGGCCATGCTATTGAGAACACAGCTGCGCTGGGCAGGGCACGTCTCTAGGATGGAGGACCACCGCCTCCCAAAGATGCTACTCTACGGTGAACTTGCCACGGGTTAGCGCAAGAGAGCGCCCCAAAAAGAGATATAAGGACTCCCTGAAACAACATCTCAGGCTTGGCCAGATTGATCACCAACAATGGTCCACCCTGGCCTCACATCGGGAGGCATGGAGAAGCACTATCCACAATGCTGCGGCCTCTTTCGAGAAGACACGCCGAATGGGTCTCGAAGAGAAACGACAACGCAGAAAGAACCGCAACTTGGAAAAACATCACCCAAGGAGACTTTCTGCTGCGCTTTCTGCAACCGAACTTGCCTATCTCAGATTGGCCTTTTTAGTCATCAACGCGCTTGTAAAAAGCGTGGGATGAGTCCTTCCTGAATCTTCGTTCACGAAGTAATGCCGAGAGAGAGAGTGTAGTTGTTTATAAATTGTATAGCATTGAATTTTTGCTGTAAGCCGGTCTGAGTCCCTTGATAGAGGTGAGAAGGTCAGGGTACAAAAGTTTTAAATAAATAAATAAATAAATAATTTCCTGACTGTTCAACAGTGGGACTCTCTGCCCCAGATTGTGGTGGAGGCTCCTTCTTTGGAGGCTTTTAAGCAGAGGCCGGATGGCTATCTGTCGGGGGTGCTTTGAATGCAATGTTTCTGCTTCTTGGCAGAATGCAGTTGGACTGGATGGCCCATGAGGTCTCTTCCAACTCTATGACTCCAACTAGGACTCAATGGAGCCAAGGGTTCAAATGACAGGAAAGGAGATTCTACCTGAACTTTAGGAAGAACTACCTGACTGTAAGAATTGCTGTTCAGCAGTGGAACTCTTTGCCTGGGAGTCTGGTGGAAGCTCCTTCTTGGGGGGGGGGGGCTTTGAAACAGAGTCTGGATGGCCATCTGTTGGGGGTGCTTTGGTTGTGCTTTTCCTGCAAGGAAGCAGGTTGGACTAGATATCCCATGGAGACTCTTCTATGATTTCTGGTACTTATTCCAGTTTCAGTTTTTGATCCAGTGCTTCTATGGAAGGGGCGCTCTAGGTATGCTCAGAGGACGCCTCCCTTCTGTGACCCCCCCCCCTCCTTTCCATTCCTCCTCAACACTTTCTCTCTTGCCGGAACGCGCAACGCCCCCCTTCCCCCGTTTCCAGGCGGCAGGCTGGGCGGGGGCGGCACTCTAGGTATGCTCAGAGGAGCCCTCCCCTCGGGGACGCCCCCTCCCCGTTGGAGGAACTGAGCAGGACCGAGGCGGGCGAGGAGCGAAGGCTGCCGGCAGAAAGCAAGCCTCTTTCGGGAGTCGGAAAAGGGAGAAGGAAGAGGAAGGCGCCGCCCAAGAGAAGCGGCCGCCCGAGGCTCGGGGCAGGAGGGGCATCTGTCGAGGGACCTCTGGCGACTCTGATGGGGAAGCGGCAGCACGCCCTGTGGCCCCCGCCCTGCCTCCTCTGGGCGCTCTCGGTAAGGAGAAGGCAAAAGGGGATTGTTATTGTTGTTGTTATGATGTCTGGAGGGCGCAGGACTGGAGCAGCACCTCCTTCCCTTTCTGCATCCCAATCCTTCCCCCCCTCAAATATATTGAATTCCAAGGTTGGGAATCCTTGCTGAGAAATGTTGGAGGTTAGAAGTGTGTGTTTGGGTGTTTTGTTTTGTTTTAATGTTGTGGTTGGGAACAGCTTCCTCTTCTGGGTTGTTGTAGGTTTTTGGAGCTGTGTGGCCATGTTCTACAACAGTGTTTCTCAACCAAGGGGTCGGGACCCCAAGAGGGGGTCGCAATGGGGTGTCAGAGGGGTCACCAAAGACCATCAGAAAGCACAGTATTGTCTGTTGGTCATTCGGGTTCTGTGTGGGAAGTTTGGCCCAATTCTATAGTTGGTGGGGTTCAGAATGCTCTTTCATTGTAGGTGAACTATAAATCCCAGCCACTACAACTCCAAAATGTCAAGGTCTATTTTCCCCAAACTCCACCAGTGTTCACATTTAGACATATTGAGTATCCGTGCCATATCTGAACCAGAGCCATCATTGTTTGAGTCCACAGTGCTCTCTTGATGTAGGTGAACTACAACTCCCAAACTCAATATCAATGCCCACCAAACCCTTCCAGTATTTTGTGTTGGTCATGGGAGTTCCAGTGTTCACATTTAGACTTATTGAGTATCTGTGCCATATCTGGACCAGAGCCATCATTATTTGAGTCCACAGTGCTCTGGATGTAGGTGAACTACAACTCCCAAACTCAAGGTCAATGCCCACCGAACCCTTCCAGTATTTTCTGTAGGTCATGGGAGTTCCAGTGTTCACATTTAGACATATTGAGTATCCGTGCCAAGTCTGGACCAGAGCCATCATGGTTTGAGTCCACAGTGCTCTCTGGGTGTAGGTGAACTACAACTCCGAAACTCAAGATCAATGCCCACCAAACCCTTCCAGTATTTTGTGTTGGTCAAGGGAGTTCCAGTGTTCACATTTAGACATATTGAGTATCCGTGCCAAGTCTGGACCAGAGCCATCATTGTTTGAGTCCACAGTGCTCTCTGGGTGTAGGCGAACTACAACTCCCAAACTCAAGGTCAATGCCCACCGAACCCTTCCAGTATTTTCTGTTGGTCATGGGAGTTCCAGTGTTCACATTTAGACATATTGAGTATCCGTGCCATATCTGGGCCAGACCCATCATTGTTTGAGTCCACAGTGCTCTCTGGATGTAGGTGAACTACAACTCCCAAACTCAAGGTCAATGCTCTCCAAACCCTTCCAGTATTTTCTGTTGGTCATGGAAGTTTTGTGTGTTAAGTTTGGTTCAATTCTATCTATGGCGGAGTTCAGAATGCTCTTTTATTGTAGGTGAACTATAAATCCCAGCAACTACAACTCCCAAATGACAAAATCAAGCCCCCCCCCCCCCCCCCCGAGCCAGCCCAACCCCACCAGTATTCAAATTTGGGTGTATGAGGTATTTCATGGGCTTCTTTAAGGCTGAGAGAGTGTGATTTGCCGAAGGTCACAAAGGGTGCATCTACATTGCAAAATTAATGCAGTTTGATGTTCTTTTAACGGCCATGGCTCAGTGATTTGGAATCATGGGAATTGCCTTTTGTTGAGGCACCCAAACTTGTCAAACTCCCATGACTCCATAGCATTGAGTCATGGCATATGAAGTGGTGTAAAACTGCATTAAGTTTCTTATGTAGAAGCAGGAGAGCTGTATTGTTGTCGTGTCTCTTTAAGTTCTTCAAGAACTGTTTGGGATTTGGGTCTTTTCTTCTTCTACCTGTATTTCTGAATATGTACGTAATAAAATATCTTGGAGAAGGACAGCATTTATAGGTGTTTGTGTAAGATAAAGGTAAAGGTTTTCTCCTGACATTAAGTCTAGTCGTGTCCGACTCGGGGGGGGGGGGTGCTCTTCTCAATTTCTAAGCCAATAAGCCAGCATTGTCCGTAGACACCTCTAAGGTCATGTGGCCGGTAGGATTGCATGGAGCGCTGTTACCTTCCTGGCAGAGTGGTAACTATTGATCTACTCATAATTGCATGTTTTCAGACTGCTAGGTTGGCAGTAGCCAGGGCTAACAGCGGGAGCTCACCCTGCTCCCCGGATTCGAACTTGTGACCTTTCGGTTTGCAAGTTGCACAGCTCAGCAGTTTAACCCATTGCGCCACCAGAGGCTAGTGTGTGTGTGTGTGTGTACATACACACACACATGTATACACACACTCATACATACATCACTGTGTACATAAAAATTTGTATAAGTTGAACTATTGGGAAGCAAAGGCATCTTTCTCTCAACCAACTCTGTGAACCATTTTGGAGCACCTCAGATTTATTATTTTATTTATTTATTTATATTTATTTACATTATTTCTACCCCGCCCTTCTCCCCCAGACTAAGGGCGGCTAACAAGCAGCAATTCGATGTCTAATACATAAAATTGCCATAAGCATACACAATCAAACTGAGCAATTAATTAACCAAAACCAACGATCAATTAAAATCACAATTAAAACAAAGTACAGTTCATACATCCAATTGCTAAAACAGTAAAACCGTGTCCTCATCTCCGTCAACAATTCAGTCCATTCCAGTCAATGTGCTTCTATGTCACTGTGTAAAGGCCTGGTGCCACAACCATAACTTTACCCTCTTCCTGAATGCCAGGAGGGATGGGGTCACTCGTATTTCGCTTGGCAGCGCATTCCACAGGCGCGGGGCTACCACTGAGAAGGCCCTATCTCGCGTCCCCGCCAGCCGCATTTAAGATGCTGGCGGAAGCGAGAGCAGGGCCTCCCTGGATTATCTTAAAGTGTGAGATGGGACATAGAGGCAGATGCGTTCGGACATGTAAACTGGGCCAGAACCGTTTAGAGCTTTATAGGTCAAAACCAGCACTTTGAATTGAACTCGGAAGGGGAGCTGACACAACAAGGGGGTGGCATGCTCCCTGTATGTAACTCCTCTTAGTAACCTGGCTGCTGCCTGTTGGACTAATTGCAATTTCCAAACTGTCTTCAAAGGCAGCCCCACGTACAGTGCGTTGCAGTAATCTATTTGGGATGTGAACAGAGCGTGGACGACCGTAGCCAGATCAGACTTCCCAAGGTATGGGCGCAGCTGGTGCACGAGTCTTAACTGTGTGAAAGCTCCCCTGGCCACCGCTGAGACCTGGGGTTCCAGGCTCAGCGATGAATCCAGAATCACTCCCAAGCTGGGAACCTGCGTCTTCAGGGGGAGTGTGACCCCATCCAACACAGGCTGTAACCCTATGCCCTGTTCGGCCTTATGACTGACCAGGAGGACCTCTGTCTTGTCTAGATTAATTTTCCAGGTAAAAGATGGTCAATTTGTATGAGAAAGTTTTTTTTGTAAGAATGGTTCAAAACGGGTTTGTTTTTGGGAGAAATAACTCTTGTCTATTTGAAGCACGTGTGAATGTTGCAATTGGCCACCTAGATTAGCACTGAATGGAAACAATCATGGTCAGCAAACACCTCCCAACAAAAGATTCCCCCAGACAGAAAGCAGCCAGGCATTGAAGCTGCAATGCCATTCAGTGCTAATCAAAGTGGACAATTGCAACATTGTGCTTGGCCGACTCACCGGCCGAGTGGGTTGCGGGGCAGGGTTGCCCTCGCCACCATCTTGCGGAGCGATGCAGGGGCTTCTTCCCAGAAGCCCCTGGGGTGGCGGGAATGACAGGGCTGGCCCCGCCCTGCCCCCTCTGTGTGCCGGCTGGCTTGCACTTCCACCTGGGCAGCTTATTTGCGCCGGCTGGCTGCACTTCCGCCTGGGGGCTAAGACCCCCGGGCCAGGCTGCACATGGGGGCCAGCTCTGTTTTTCCTCCCACCCTCCCTACTTATTGCATTGCTTGTTGGTGTCCATTTTGTTCATTCTTCATGTCATTGTTGCATTGTTTCATTGTTCATTGTTATGCGTTATTATGTTCTTTGTCACAACTCCGTGTTTGGCGTGTGGCATGGCCCCTGGATCAGGCTGGCTTATCGCCCCTTGGTTGTAAGGGGAATAATGCCCAGGCCCCCTGGGGTGCCGAGTTTCTATGGACAGGCATTGGGCCGCTCGCACCCCAGGCTTGCATACACCTTTGGACATTCGTGGGGGCTGTACGACCCATGCGTGGCCGCCAACCCTTTGTTCCTGTTTTCAATAAATGAGTTGTGGCCATTTTCATCCAACCACTTGCATCTGTGTTATTGTCCGTGTCACCCTTGCACACGCAATCACACTTGCCTCAAACAGACAAGAGTTCTTTCTCCCACCCTGGACATTATATAAACCCCACTTGCCTAGCTTCCAACTGACCTCATAAACTCTGATGGTGCCTGCCATAGATGTGGACGAAACGTCAGGAGAGAATGCTTCTGGAACATGGCCAGACAGCTTGGAAAACTCACAGCAGCCAAGTGATTTTGGCCATGAAATCCTTCGACAACACATTGAAATAACCACTGCATTTAAATATTAGATATTGGGTCTATTTTCTTGCCCACGTGCAACACTTTCGGAAACGGCAACAGCATTGTGCACCAATACTTTTTTTTAAAGGAAAGAGAAATGGCATTCAGACTAAAATACTTAGAAGTCTCAACCGTGCATACACCTCCAGCAAGGCTGTCGAATGAATTTTAATTTGTGCCGAAACCTTCATCTTTACAGATGGTTTGACAGTTTGAGGTGAATCTCTGCTGCATCCCTGCTGGGTATGGAAGCCAAAAGAAAAGAGCAACAAAAATAGGATCTTTTTGCAATCCTTTCCACACCTTTGACTTTGAAACTTAGAACATCTCTCCCGTTGTTGGAATGCCACTCCCATCATCCCTAACCTTTGGTGGAGATGATGGGAGTAGCAGTACACAGGTCTACAAAGCCACAGGTTCCCTGCTCTTAAGCCTATTTATGAGGCCAGGGTAGGTTCAGTCGGAATAAATTCGGATCAAATTGAAGTGATTTTAAAGCGATTTGGGAACCCAGAAATATCCTTGCCATTTTGAAGCTTTTTCTGCCATTTCTCTCACGAATAAGTAAGTGAGTCAGAAATGATTCAGCTTTTCATTTTCCTCCTGCGTCAGACCTGGGGCGAGAGCCTTGTTTAACCCAGTTTGGATGCGACTCTCACCCCAGGTATGATGCGGGAGGGAAGGACATCCGCGTCCAAACTGGGTTTTTAACAGTGTTGTTTAACCCAGTTTGGACGTGGATGTAGGGTTGCCATATGTCCCTTATTTTAAGGGACGTCCCTTATTGTGGCCCTAAAATTTGTGTCCCGTCTTTTCAGGCCCTGTCCCTTATTATTGATTAACAGGACAGGACTGGGCAGGGTTGACCAGAGGAAGGCGCGCGCTACTGTTTCCACAGCAATGCCTGCCCGGGGATAGGCTGACAGTCGTGCGCTTGCGAGTGTGTGCCTGTCTGCCTCCCTGTTGGAAGGAAGAGGCGATACAGGACTTTTTCAAAGTACAATAGACTCAACCGTTACCCAAGGGGAATGTTAGATCATGTTGGATAAAGATAGTTTCTGGTTGCTTGAAAGTTACTCTTAAAATAGGCCTAGCTGTGTATCCCAATACTATACAATGCTATGTATCCCATACTATACTATATCATTAATTATTGACATAATATTAATGAAGATGTACTGTCTTATAAAATTTATTTTATTTAAATGTTTAGACAGTGCACTTTTAAAGTCAGCAAAGTCAAGTACTAAATACAGATGGAAAAAATAAGGTAGTTCTAATAATGTTTTTTCTGCATGACAAAACATGCAGAAACATACCATGTACTGTTAAGAGGGTGTAAGTCAGTTTCTTTTGTGAGTTTCAATCATTATCTTATTTTGTTAATAAAACTATTTCTACCTAACGTTTGAGTTTCAAGTTTTTAATGAAATGTCCCTTATTTTTGTGAAAAATCCTGTAAATGCCCCTTATTTCTTATATCAAAAAGTGGCAACCTTACGTGGATGTCCTTCCCCCCCGCGTGAGACATGGGGCGAGAGCCACATCCAAACTGGGTTAAACATGGCTCTAGTTCCAGGTCTGATGCAGGAGGGAAAGACATCCACATCCAAACTGGGTTAAACACTGTTTAACCCAGTTTGAATGCGGATTTCCTTCTCTCCCGTGTCAGTCCTGGGCAAGAGCCATGTTTAATCCAGGTTGCATGCGGACTTCTTCCCTTTGCTTCCCCCCCTTTCTGGAGTAAAACTACTTTCAAAGTAAAGACCACCCAATGAAACAGGAAATAACACTTTGAAACCATTAACGAAGGATTCGGAAGTCTCGGAAGATTTGAAAAGTTTTGAACTTTTTTTTCTGTGAAAAGCGGAATTGACTTTAGATCCGAACCACCAGCGCCCCTTCATCTAAAACTAGTTTTGAACCAATTTTTTGGGGGGATCAAACAGGCCTACTATTGATATATATATTCAAAACGATCTTCACAGATTAGAGAGATGATGGGCCAAAACTAACAAAATGAAATTCAACAGGAACAAATGCAATATAATCCATTTAGGCAGAAAAAATGAAATGCAAAGATACAGAATGAGGGACAATGCCTGGGTCAACAGCAGGACATGTGAAAAAGATCTTCGAGTCCTCGTGCGGGGGAAAGTGAACATGAGCCAACAGTGTCATGCGGCGGCAAAAAAGCCAATGGGATGTTGGCCTTCATCAATAGCACTCTAGTGCCTAGATCCAGGGAAGCCATGCTTCCCAAGCCTTGATCAGACCACACCTGGAATCACACTGTGTCCAGTTCCGGGCACTGCAATTGAAGGGAGATGTTGGCTCTAAGCTGGAATGTGTCCAGAGGAGGCGACTCAAAGGATCAAGGGTTTGGAGAACAAGCCCTATGAGGACCAGCTTAAAGAGCTGGGCATGTTTAGCCTGCAGAAGAGAAGGCTGAGATGAGACATGATGAGGGCTGTATATCAAGAGGTGAAGGGGAGTCTACTCTGGAGACTAGGACACAATGGAACAATGGCTTCAAACTATAGGAAAGAAGATTCCTAACTGTGATAGCTGTTCAGCAGTTGAACTCTCTGCCCCAAAGTGTGGCGGCGGCTTTGAAACAGAGTCTGGATGGCCATCTGTCGGGGGTGCTTTGAATGTAATTTTCCTGCTTCTTGGCAGGGGATTGGACTGGATGGCCCACGAGGTCTCTTCCAACTCTGAGGGAGTGTGACTTGCCCAAGGTCACTCAGTGGGTTTCCACGATCAAGCCTTGGTCTCCAGAGTCATAGTCCAGTGCTCTCATCTTATACTGCTGCCTGCAAGACCTCTTACTTTTCATACATTTAAGCTTTGTCATAATTATCACCATCTGTATTTATATGTGAGAGAGAGCAGTTCGGCAGTGACACTCTCTGCCCCCAAGTCAGGGGTGCTCACACTCTTTCAGCATGCGAGCGACTCTTAAAGCAACCAAGTCCAAAAGATCTACCTGTCCCCACGACCGCATGCTTCCATCACCGTGCGCTCCCGCCACCGCGCGTGCTCCTGCCGCTGTTTTCCGCCCGCGCAGCACTTCTTCCGCCTGCAGGGCATTGCAGGAAGGAGAAAGCACGAGGCGGGACATCCAGAGGGAGCGCTCTGCCCTGCCTGTCTCACCGGCAACGGAGGCTGCACAGCTGCTTCTGGAAGAGAGAGAGGCAGGGCACTCCCTCCAGAGACCCTGCCCCGTGCTTCCTTCTTCCTGCAATGCCCCGCAGGCGAAATAAGCACTGCGAGAGCGAAAGCCAGCAGCAGGAGCGGGCGTGTGCGCAGGGTGAGGCCCGAAGATCACCTGGAAGAGGTCCGAAGATCTACTAGTAGCTCGCGAACTACCTAATGAGCACCCCTGCCCCAAGTGTAGCGGAGGTTCCTTTTCCGGGAGCCTTTGGGCAGAGGCTGGATAGCCATCTCTTGGGGGTGCTTTGAATGTGATTTTCCTGCTTCCTGGCAGGGGGTTGGACTGGATGGCCCACCAGGACCCTTCCAACTCTTTGATTATATAGTTTTATGGTTCTATGACTAGTGAACCTATCAAGTGAATTCTATATGCTTTGTTATTAGTTACGTTCATAGCTTTTCTTTCCGACAGCGAGATGGAGGCAGAGAGGGTAGAGTAGTTTGTTAACAGGGAAAGGGAATTATATAATGAGTTGGCAGCAGAGAACACTAGACTTGCTCATTAGCGATGAAGATGTGCATATTACCTGTCTCCAAAATAAAGGAGAGCATAGATCTCCATAACACTTAGATATGCTTGTTGCGATTCATCGCAGCAAATTTGGAAATAATTGCTGCAATTTAAATAATAATTCTGTGCAACTCTCCAGAGGGGTGAGGGAGAATGTCAATAGGAGCTCCATGGATCTCTTCTGGGATTGGCAAAATGTCTCCTTTTGTATGTTGTTAGACTACAACTCCCATCCACCAGGGATAATGGTTTTAGTCCAATGGGGAGTAGTAATCTAATAACATCTTCCATTAATTTGGGTCACCTCTCTTGGCTCTTTCTGTGTCCCCCCCCCCTTTCCTCCCAATTTCAAAAGGTAAGTATGAGTATCCACTTACATTGGGTTGGCACCTAAATTGTAAAATAAATGCAGTTTGGCACCACTTTAACTGTGGCTCCATGCTAGGCAGGGGCGGTCTAAGGTAATTTTAAATGGTAGGCGAACATTATTTTGGTGCCCCCCAAAACATTCTTTTGCCGTCCTCCCATGTAAATCAAATATACAATTATAATATCACAATACCATTAGTAGTATTATATTGTATCAATGTATATACAATATATTATACCATACTCATACTATATTATATCATAATTATATGATACTACATTACAATATAATTACTGTATATTATAATATATTGACATTATAATACAATATAACAGTCTATTATATCTAAATATTTTCATGACTCCTATAAAACTCAAATAACCCAAAATAAAGTAAAATAAAATATTATATATTACTATTTTCTACAATACCACTATACTGCAATATTGTTTGTAATATTACATGTAATATAAAATATATCATTATTCTATTGTTATATTGTATTTGTATTATATTGTATGACAATATTAAGCAGAACTGTATAATAATCAACAAGAAATGCAATGTAAATGCATCAAAATCAGAATATATTACCTACCACCCGTCTCATAATTCATAGGAGTCTCCCATAAGTCCAAAATTGGGATCCCAATGTAAATGTAAATAGAAAAACAGCCAAAATGTTCAAATGAGGTCGAATACAGGCAGCGCGGCCTGGGCAAACTTGGGCTCTCCCTCCTCTAGGTGTTTTGGACTCCAACTCCCACTCCTCCTCAGCCTCAGGCCCCTCAGGTCTAGACAGAAATAGAGCCGAAGAAAGGAAGGAGGGAGAGAAGAGGTCACAGAGGAGGAGGAGGAAAGCCCTTCATTCATTCCTTCACTTACACTTCCTTCACTGATTCTTTTCTCCTTCCCCGCAAACGCGCGCACGCGGCGGAGACAAAGGGAGAGGGGAAGCACTCCCTACCTGCCCGATAGGGAGTGCTTTGCTTACAGGCTTCTGCGCAAACGGAACTACTGGCCATGCGCGGAGGTTTCGCGGATGTGCAGTTGCTCCTGCGCTCAACTTCAGCTCTGGAGCAACTGCACCTGCGCGAAAACCTCCGTGCATGCCCAGAAGCGGCGTCAAAGCGCACAAGGCCAGGGCCCAAAAGCAGGCAGCTGTGGCGCTGCCTGAGGAACATTGGCAGGGCCAGGATGGTGCCCCATGCGGCCAGGATGGCGCCCGCTTCCCAGATGGCGCCCCCTTCCCAGATGGCGCCCTAGGCGGCCGCCTACTTGGCCTACCTTGTAGGACCGCCCCTGATGCTAGGGAATCCTGGGAGTTGGAGTTGTACAAGATCTTTATCCATTTCAACTAAAGAGTGCTAGTGCTTCACTCATGTATAAGCCCAAGGATTTCCTAACGGGGAGTCATGGTGGTTCAACTGCATTCATTCTCCAATGTAGATACCACTGTGTCAAGGGACACAGATAGGGAGCTGGTCCCTTACTCTCCTCTAACCTCCTCCTCTTCTTTCCTTCTCCTCTGTCAGGGGTGCTTTGATGGTGCTTTTCCTGCATAGCAAGAGGATTGGACAGTGGTCTCTTCCAACTCTATGACTCTGTGATTCCTCTCCTCTTTTCTTCCTCCTCTCCTCTTCTCTCTTCCTTTCCTCTTTTGTCTTCTCTCCTCCTTTCCTCTTCTCTGCTCCTTTCCTCTTCCTCTTTCCTATTTTCATCTCTTCCTTTCCTCTCCTCCTCTTTTCCTCCTTTCCTCTCCTCCTTTCCTCTTGTCCCCCACTTTCCTCTTTTCCTCTCCTCTGCTTCTTTTCCTCTCCTCCTTTCCTCTTCTCGCCTCCTTTCCTGTTATCTCCTCCTTTCCTCTTTTTCTCTCATCCTTTCATCTTCTCTCCTCCTATCCTCTCCTCCTCCTTTCTCCTCCTCTTCTCTCTTTCCTCTTCTCTCCTTTTCTTTTCTCTTCCTCATCTCTCCCCTTTCCTCTCCTCCTCGTCTCCTTATTGTTATGTCTTAACTCCAATCATCTTCTCCTTCCCATAATCACCAAAACTCTCTTCCTCCTTGTCCACATGGGGGAAACCCCGTTTATCCAAGGATCTGATCCCAGGTTATCTGCTTTAACTGGAATGTATGAATTCTCACTGGCAGAAACCCTGGGGAAGGGCTCCTAGTGTGAGTAAAAGTGTCCCCCCAGAGACATTTGGATTCAAGTTTCACACACACACACACACACACACACGAGCAACACATGCTTTCAAACTGCCTTAATTTGGCAAGAACAGTCCCAATTAATCCTCTGACTTCTAATTTTTTAACTGCTATTTTTTTTATCGTGACAGAAGTGACTTGAGATCAACTGTAAATCGCTTCTAGTGTGAGAAAATCAGCCGTCTGCAGAGACATCCAGGGGATGCCTGAATGTGTTTCCATCCTGTGGGAGGCTTCTTTCATGTTCCTGTATTGGAAGCTGGGGCTGACAAATAGGAGCTCACCCCATCTTGCAGAGTTGAACTGCCAGCTTTGAAGTCAGCAGCTCAGCCAGCACTGCAGCTCCTTTAAATCCTTTGACCTCAGAGTGAAAAATTGTTTGCACTCAACTCAGCACAGGGAGGAGGAAAGGAGGGCATAACACCACACCTTCCCAGTAGCATTGGGCAAAGGCAAAGTGCTGCAACATCTCATAAGAACATAAGAACATAAGAAGAGCCATGCTGAATCGGACCTCAGCCCATCTAGTCCAGCATTCTGTATCACACAGTGGCCCACCAGTTGTACACGGGGATCTCGAGCAGAAGGGAGGGCAAAACCCTGACCTGCTCCCGACCCCCCACAACCAGTACCCAGGGAAATCCTGCCTACCTCCTGGCTTGTGGCTTCCTCCCCCTTAATGACACTTGCCATCATAGAGTGCATCTACACTGTAGAATTGACACAATGCTATGGAATCATTGAAGCTGTAGCTTTACAAGGTCTTTTGCCTTCTTTGCTGGCACCCCACCAAATTACAACTCCTAGGATTCCATCTGTAGCATTGAGACTTCGCTGTTAAAAGTGGTGTCATAATCACGATGTCCCGGATGATACTTACCTTTGTTTAATTCAGAAGCTGAATGAATTTCGTTTTCGTTTGTGGTATTTGACTGGGAGGACAGGGAAGCGCTTTGACTTCAGCTCGCATTCCGGTCACATTTTGAGTCAGTGCCGGTTTTAGTGTTGTATTGATTGGAAACATTGCTTTCTCATGCATTCAAGTGGTATAGCTTCTATCCAGCAAAATTGCCTTTTGATTCCTTTTTCAAAGAAAGGGATAAACTCCTAGGTTTTAATCTGCATATATTTATTTAGGACCTTCAAAAAAATCTCCTGAGTCCCCCTGCTGGCTGACACAATTTGGGGAAAACATCTGAATGGTTGTAAAAATAGTTCCATGGCCAGGGATGGGCACATCTCCAGGTCTCACCTTTATGGAAACCTTCCTTTTCCCCAATTCCTTGAGTTCATCTACAGCAGGGGTGCCCACACTTTTTCAGTATGCGAGCTACCTTTATAACAACCAAGTTGCAAAGATCTACCTGGCGTGTGCACGTGCTCCCGCCACCGCACGCTCTCCCACCGCCACCTTCTGTCCACGCGGGGCTTCTTCGGCCAATGAGGCTTTAGTGTGCAGGCCCTGGCGCTCATCTCTTGACACGGTGTGGTGACGTGACCACCCATTGGTTGCTCCTGGGGGGGCGGGAGCAAGGCGAAGGCGCACACAAGAATAGGATACAAGGCTGCGGGAGAGAGGGAGGGAGGGAGTGTGAGTGAGTGAGTGAGTGAATGAATGAGAGAGACCTCACCGGAGGAGGATGGCCCCTGCGATGGGACTGCAGCTGACGAGTGCACCGTAGACGCCAGTGAGTGAAGCCTGGGCGGGGCTCCAGTGCTGCCTAGGGCTGAAGCAAGAGAGAGACAGGGCGGAGCGCGAGGCGGGGCTGCAGCCCCACCGCGGGGACCATCCTCCTCCGGCGAGGCCTTCTCTCTCTCACACACACACACACACTCCCGCAGCCTCGCATCCTATCCCTGCACACACCTTCGTCTTGCTCCCTGCCCCCAGGAGCAACCAATGGGCGGTCACGTTACCACACCATGTCAAGAGACGAGCGCCAGGGCCCGCCCACTAAAGCCCCACGCGGGTGGAAGGTGGCGGCAAAAGCAAGCGTGTAAGGTGGCAAGTGTGTGTGAGCAGGGTGCGCGCATGCAGCACCCCATCCTGCTGCAGTCTACCTCAGATGGGCTTGCGAGCTACTCGTCGATTGCGATCGACTTCTTGGGCAGCCCTGATCTACAGTACACTGTTAAGTCCGTTTGGTCCCACTTTTTTTTGTGTTATATCCATATTATTTAATTGTGTACAATATAATAGATTAACATTCTAAACAGGAAATTCCCATATTGGAATTTTATCTTCTTCCAGGAAATTCTTGAATATATTGTCGAAGGCTTTGGTGGCCGGAATCACTGGGTTGTTGTAGGTTTTCCAGGCTATATAGCCATGTTCTAAGAATTTTCTCCTGATGTTTTGTCTGCATCTATGGCAGGCATCCTCAGAGGTTGTGAGGTCTAATGGAAACTAGGCAAGCGGGGTTTATATATCTGGAAAATCCAGGGTGGGAAAAAGAACTCTTGTTTATTGGAAGTAGGTGTGAATGTTTCAACTGGCCACCTTGATTAGCATTTGATGGCCTGACAGTTTTTAGGTGTGGCATGTTACTGCCTGCGGGAATTCTTTGTTGAGAGGTGATTAGCTGTTCCTGATTGTTTCTTCTCTGGAGTACCTCTGTGTTTGAGTTTTGTTCTTTATTTACTGTTATAATTTTAGAGTTTTTAAATACTGGTGGCCAGCTTGTTCATTTTCATGGTTTCTTCCTTTCTGTTGAAATTGTAGACGTATTTGTGGATGTCCATGGCTTCTCTGTGTAGCTTGACATGGTGGTTGTGAGCGGTCCAGCAGTTCTGTGTTCTCAAATAATATGCTGTGTCCAGGTTGGTTCCTGAGGTGCTCTGCTATGGCTGACTTCTCTGGCTGAATTAGCCTGCAGTACCTTTCATGTTATTTGATTCATGTCTGGGCAATGCTGCGTTTGGTGGTCCCTATGTAGACTTGTCCACAACTGTGTGGTATACGATAGACTCCTGCAGAAGTGAGAGGATCCCTCTTGTCCTTTGCTGAATGTAGCATTTGTTGGATTTTTTAGTGGATCTGTAGATAGTTTGTATGTTGTGTTTCTTCATCAGCTTCTCTATGCGGTCAATGGCTCCTTTGATGTATGGTAAGAACCCTTTTCCTCTGGCTGGATCTTTGTGTTTACTCTCGTGGCTTGTTCTCGGTCTTGCAGCTCTTCTGATGTCTGTGGTGGAGTCTCCATTGGCCTGTAAAGCCCAGTTTAGGTGGTTCAGTTCTTTTTGGAGGAGGTGGGGTTCGCAGATTCTTTTTGCAACATCTGCCAGAGTTTTAATGGTGCTTCTTTTTTGACTTGGGTGATGGTTGAAGTTTTTATGTAGGTATCTATCTTTGTGTGTAGGTTTTCTGTAAACTGTGTGACCTAATTGTTGATCTGGTTTGCGGATGACTAGGACATCTAGAAAAGGCAGTTTTCCTTCATTTTCTTTTTCCATGGTAAATTGGATGTTTGGGTGGATGTTGTTGACGTGGTCCAGGAACTTGTTTAGTTCTTCTCCATGGCTCCAAATGGTGAAGGTGTCATTCACATCTCTGAACCATATAATGGGCTTTTCTGTTGCTGTTTCCAGGGCTTGTTTTTCAAAGTGTTCCATGTAGAAATTTGCTATGACTGGGCTGAGAGACCTCCCCATGGATACTCCATCTTTCTGTTCATAGAATTCATTCTCCCACTGAAAGTAGTTTGTGGTAAATGCGAAAGACTCTTGAATATTAAAGAGTCTTTCGCATGTAGATATCTTGTTAAAAAGTCAATTTTCACTATTTCCGCTCCTTTTACTATCCATTCTTCAATTTCCACATCTACGTGCACACAATTCTTGCTGCATTTGTCATCAGAATGAAAAGTCTATCACACGTCTTCAAAAGTGATCCATTATGCCAAGTAAAAATGCTTCTGGAATAAAGTTTTAATATTTTTTCTATAGTTGTATGGACTCATGTTCCTTATATCTCACACTTCTCTTCTCATACTGACACTGATGAAGCAGACAGTTAAATGGGAATTACTTTAATTTAGGCCTGTTTGATTTTTTAAAAAAAGGTTCAAAACTCGTTCAAGATGTAGGGGGCGCTTGCGCTTTGAATCTGAATGACTTCTGAATTTTTTCTGGAAAAATTCGGAATTTCCCGAATTAATTCTGAAATTTTGGAATGGCTTTGTTAATGGCAGACACTGTTGCCCCCTTGGGCCTTGGGACCTGACCTCCCTGGATAAACCACACAGCAGCTGAGGTACAACAAGCTTTATTGAGTATTAGGTTGAGTAAATAGTTCGGAGGCAATCCTTATGGTGCCTCCGAATAGCAGCCAAAGTCAGGAAGTAGCAGGGTAGTGTGATCCGCAGCAACAGGTTCACAAGCGGAGAAAAACAGGAACTCAAGCTGGATGCAAAGGAAGTCTTTCAAGGAATCCCAGCCGATGCAAGAAGGCTGGGTTGGTTTAAGCAAAGAGTTCTTTAGGCAGCAATGTCTTTCAGGAGCATTCCCAGGATCTCGACGATGAACAGGACCAAGGCACGACGCTGGAACAAGTCAGCCCGGTTGGGCTGGCTGGCAGTGGCTTGGCTGGGAGGCCCAACGAGGCCTCCTTCCATTAGCGTCTCCTTCTGCGGCGTTGGTACAAGATACTTCCATTGGGGATCTCTGGGCAGATATAGGGTTCCCTGGCTTTGAAGTCAGTGCGTCGAACATCACAGCTGAATGATTGATTGTTGCCTATATGTTTATGTTACATCAGGCTCACTGGAATTTGCAGCTCATTAGCGACTACCACCTGGGCACAGGGAGTCAAGCTCTCGGCTCCTTCTGGAGCGCCTTGCTATCAGGGAGGCTGGTTGGTACGGCCTTGAGCTGCCTATGTTATGTTTTCATCCCTTGTTTCACACGGGAAAGTTTGGGAGGCCCAGAGCAAGGTTTAAGAGTAAAACAAGCTGGCTTGGACAGCGCCTCTTTGCCTTCTTGACTAAAGTCTTGCTCAAGCAAAAGTGATGCCTGAGGCCCTTGAGGTGTGACAGACACGCATGTTTAACCCAGTTTGGATGCGGCTGTCGCCCCAGTTCTGACATGGAAAGAAGACATCCGCCTCCAAACTGGGTTAAACAGCCAATGAGGGAAAAGCACCTCGGGAGGGAATCTAATGCCGAATCCTTACCGAAAATGGCGGCGGCAGTGTTGAAATGGCAAATTCATTTTTGTGGGCAGACTTTCTGGTCCTCCAGCTGAACCATAAAGCCTCCTGTTAGTATCTAGCTACACAGATCGTTATAATAAAAACAATAAATTTATTGCACATTTTTCATAAGCATTTTGGTGCCATTCTCCTTTGAAGATGTTCAACATTGTACCAATGTTGTGGGCAATTCATGAACAAACGTCTCAGGATGTGGCTCAATTCCACTACTGAATAGCTCTTATCGTCAAGAGTTTCTTCCTAATGTTTAGGTGGGATTTCTTTCTTTGCCATTTGAATCGATTCCTCTATTTCTCCCTCCTCAATACAGCATCCTTTCAAATATTCTAACATGGCTGTCATGTCCCCTCTCAGTCTTTGTTTCTTCCATCAATACTATTTTGGGGACTGAAACACTTCCTTCTGTCACTTTTTGTGTCCCTTGGGCCCTGGACTTTTCCGGCCAATTTGCTTAGTGCTTCCGAGCCAAGGATGCCCTCGACACCTCCGTGGGCAGGGATGAATCTTTAATGCCATGTCGCAGGAGCACAACAAAAGCCAGCCTTGTACATATTTTAATGGGTTTCCTCTTTTAGCCCACTGCAAAAAAATATACAATATCTCCACAAAATGAGCAAAACCAAATGTTAAATTATTCAGGAAATATACTTAGACACCTTAGCAGTGTTCAGAAAGACAGGATTGGATTCTTTTGCAGGGGAAAAAAGATTTAACTTGTGGCATGGGATAGTCTTCTGCTCAAAAGATTCAGTTCTTCCTCCAACTTCACATTCATCCCTTTTCTTCTTCTTCATTGTATTCTCCTCCATTTTTTCATTGTGTTCTTCCTCTATTTTTCTTCTCATCCTCTTTTTTGTTCTTTCTCCTCCTTCATTTTTCCCTCACCTTCCTTTTCAATTTTCCCTTCTTCCCCCTCTTCCTCTGGTTTGTTCTTTCTCCTCTTTCTCCTCCTCTTCTGCCACCTCTTCTTCTTCTGTTTTCAACTTCCTCCTCTTCCTCTTCTTATTTCTGAATTCCCAAATCAATACATTACCTCCCACAAAACTTATTTTATATAGCATTATAACGCCACAGTTCTATCAGTTCTATTACTTCTGCGAGGGTTGAATGAAAAATAATGCCTCCACCTTCATAACTCCTCAACAGATGACAGTACTGGTATGCGGCAGGTACTGGCTTGTTCAGTAGACACTCCTATACAGTTTCATTTTGGCGGGAAGCCTTAGCATTGAACAGTTGTTTTAAAGTGTGAAGCATGGAACCCTGCACAGACAGTCGGTCAATGTGACTTAAGCAATGTGCAGTCATTGAATTCTTGACAGCAGAAGGTGTCACCCCAAAGGGGATTCATCAGAGAATGCAAGCTGTTTATGGTGGTTGTGTTGATGTGAGTACTGTGCATCGTTGGGTGAGTAAGTTTAAACATGTTGAGGTGGGAACATCTGACTTGTGTGACAAACAAAGAATTGCAGATCCTTTGACAGCAACCACCGAGTTTCACAAACAAAAGGTTGACAAATTGATTTGGGATGATCATGGTATCACTCAGAGAGAAATTTCAAGCGTAATTGGCATTTCACAAGAACGTGTGGGTCACATTATTGCTTTGCTTGGCTATCGGAAGATCTGTGCACAATGGATATCCAGGATGCTAACATCTGAAATGAAAGCACACAGACTTCTTCCATGACCTCAGGCTCAACTACAACAGTGACGGCTTCAGAAAATTTGTTCATAGTTGGCAGAAATGTATCCAATTGTCACATGCACAAATATATATATATATATATATATACACACACACACACACACACACATATGCAAACACACTTATATACACATATAACATATATAGGCTAACATCTCAGGCTTGGTCAGATTGATCACCAACAATGGTCCACACTGACCTCACATCGGGAGGCATGGAGACGCACTATCCACAATGCTGCGGCCTCTTTCGAGAAGACACGTCGAATGGGTCTCGAAGAGAAACGACAACGCAGAAAAAAACGCAACTTGGAAACAACATCACCCAAGGAGACTTTCTGCTGTGCTTTCTGCAACCGAACTTGCCTATCTCAGATTGGCCTTTTAAAATGATTATTTAATCAACACGTTGAAAGTTTTGTAATTTGCGTGGGATGAGTCTTTCCTAAGAATCTTCGTTCGCGAAGTAACGCCGAGAGATACACGCAAATACACTTATATACACATATACACAGACTGGGTCACAGCAACATGTGGCAGGGGACGGCTAGTATAAAATAAATTACTAAAATGATTTTTTAAATTAGCAGTACGCACTATCATGGTAGAAGAAAAGGTCCATTGCACATAAATCATTTCTTGAAAGAAATAAGATGGCCCAAAATCTCATCCAGTTCATCATTTGAGCAGAAGCCAGATGTGTTCTGATGTAGCAGTCTTCATTAGCAGCCATTGTAAATCTTTGGTTGCCCAATATTCCAGATGAAAGTGTTAATTTAAGAAACCCTACAAAATCATCATAATTTTCAAAACACATATTTATAACAAACTGGATTCAATTGGGCACTTACCAACACCAAAATATAGGCTCGTATAAATAAAATGCCTCTTCCCTTGCATTCCCCAAGCGCTTAAGAGGTTTCTTTATATAGTAAGATTTCCACTCCAACTTTCATGCCTCATTTTTTTTCATTAATTATGGTATTTCAATTCAAGGTTACAATCAGCTGTGAATGAGCCCTCAAAGAACGCAGCCTTCTTAAAATACATGATGGTGCGGGCTTGCAGCAGATAACAGTAATTACATGAAAATCCATTTTATCATGGACAAAGCAATACACATACAGGCATAATAAACTGGGCACTAGAATAAAATGATAGCAAAGGACATTGTTCAAGAAGGAATAGGCAATGCAATGTAACACAATAACTCTAATACTATAACATCATTTCTATAGGTACTTTAAATGCAAAGGTCCCAACCAGGAATATGACTTATTCCTTATAAATACAAGACTTTGAAGACAATGGTGGGAATTACAGGTATATGTAGTCAATCCTTCCAAATTTGCATTTTTAGTTTTGCAGATTTGATTATTTATGAATATGACTTAAAATGTTCTCTATAGCAATATCTATTTATTTATTTATTATTCGATTTTATATTCCGCTCCTCCCTGCAGGCTCGGGGCGGATCACAACAACAATAAAAAGTACAATAAAACATACAATAAAACATAGAATAAAATTCAATAAAACCCAATACACAGCCAAAGTGCCCGTAGCTTTTGGTTCCTATTGGTCAATAAATATTCTAAAACACAAAACAGTGAAGGCAAGATCTATATAAATAAAAATGTAAATGTCTGTTTGTTTACAAAATATACATTCCATTCTCCGGTGACGTTCAATCACATCTTTGCTATCTGCATGGAGCATGTTACACATCTTCTCAAAGCTTCATTTCTGCACAGGAAACTCTGAAAGTGAGTTACACATCTCTCTTGTTTTAACCCAGGGGTGCTCACACTTTTTCAGCATGTGAGCTAATTATAAAACAACCAAGTCAGAAAGATCTACCCATATTTTGAAATTTTGATTTACGTGATTTTTCGCAAAAACAAGGGACACTTCATAAAATGCATCCAGACAAGAGTTCCTTCTCCCACCCTGACATAATTCCACAGATATAAACTGGCAGAATTAAAGCACACAGACCTTTCAGCTGCAAGGCCATTCAATGCTAATCAAGGTGGCCAATGGGACATTCAAAAATGCATCCAGACAAGAGTTCCTTCTCCCACCCTGACATAATTCCACAGATATAAACTGGCAGAACGAAAGCACGCAGACCTTTCAGCTGCAAGGCCATTCAATGCTAATCAAGGTGGCCAATGGGACATTCAAAAATGCATCCAGACAAGAGTTCCTTCTCTCACCCTGACATAATTCCACAGATATAAACTGGCAGAATGAAAGCACACAGACCTTTCAGCTGCAAGGCCATTCAATGCTGATCAATGTGACCAATGGGACATTCAAAAATGCATCCAGACAAGAGTTCCTTCTCTCACCCTGACATAATTCCACAGATATAAACAGGCAGAATGAAAGCATACAGACCTTTCAGCTGCAAGGCCATTCAATGCTGATCAATGTGGCCAAGCAGATGAACTCCTCACAGTTGCAGGTGGCTTTGGCAGGAAATGGTTGCCAAAGCTTCCTTGTGGTTGTCCTCCCTCGTGGCTCATCTTTGCGCGCCGCCACATGCTCAAAATGCACATGCATGGGCCGGGCGCCCCCCCCCCCTTCGCTCTGCTGCTCTCCTTCTTCTCCCTCCCTCCTCCTCAGTTCCATGATGCGATGTCACTGAGGATGGAGGCGGGGGAGTCGCCTCAGAGGCAGCATGAGGAAGCTCAGCGGAAGATGCGCCATGCGCGGGGTAAAAGCTCCCCTCTGAAATTTGGCTGCGATCTACCAGCTCCGGGACCGTGATCGACTGGTCGATAGCGATCGATGCTGTGAGCAGCCCTGTTTTAACCCATAAATTTCTGAAATCATCCAGTTTAAACTAAAAGCAATTTCAACACCAGAGAACAATACATACCGACAAACTTAACCTCTGGTTTTCAATGTGTTGTGAAATGATCCATTTCAAAATCAAATATTTGGAACTCTGCTGTAGATGCACCTGATATTAGCCTTTGTTTCAATTTATTATTATTATATATTATTATATTTTCATTTGGATGCATTGAGAAGCTAGAAGGATTACACACCCTCACAGTGAACTTTTCCCTCTGCTGAAAACAATCCCTTGCTTTAACGATTACTGGGTAGATATTTATGGATCCCACGAAAATTGAGCTTGTTTTTTTGGCACATCTCATCGAACCCCAAAGCCCAGGTCTCCCTGACCCACACGGCTTTCCATCTTCATTGAGTAACCATTCTCCTCCCAATCCTGTTTGTCAGACAGGTGACCCGTTTCTGAAAGGGTTCAGCTTTTCAACAAGCAGATGCTAAGCTAAAAGCCAATTACGGTGCCCGGCTACATGGATTAGTCCTGCGATGCGGTTTTGTCTTTGACCAGCTCCAGTTTTCAGCTCTCAAGTCAGAGTGACTTCTCATTAAATGAGGCACCTGCTTTGTTAAGGCTTCCTGAAATTAATGAAATAAAAAGGATGCTTATTTTAAGCAGGAGGGAAATGAGGAGATTAGGAGAGAGGGGGAATAATGCTTGGTTTTTCACATACCGGCATCGCATATATACAGAAGGAGAACCAGATCTGCTAGAATTGGAGGAGGCAGGTGTTGTACCTAGGATTCAGGTTTCTCTGAACTCAGAAAAAGCTTTTATGATTTCACTGCAAGGAAGAGACAGGTGTCACTTGGAGATGCAACGTCTGTGCTTCTATGTGCTTCACAGCTCTCCATCTTGGAGATTTTCTTATGCCTTTGCAACTCAAGGCTAAGGAAAGATAATTCCACAACTACTTTCTATGCTTACTGTATCTCTCGGCATTACTTTGCAAAAAAAGATTCTTAGGAAGGACTCATCCCACGCTTTTTACAAGCGCGTTGATGACTAAAAGGCCAATCTGAGTTAGGTAAGTTCGGTTGCAGAAAGCACAGCAGAAAGTCTCCTTGGGTGATGTTGTTTCCAAGTTGCGGCTCTTTCTGCGTTGTCATTTCTCTTCCAGACCCATTCATGTCTTCTCGAAAGAGGCCGCAGCATTGTGGCTAGTGCATCTCCATGGCTCCCAATGTTAGGCCTGATTGGACTTTTCAGCTGCCCTGGAGACTAGGACGCAATGGAACAATGGCTTCAAACTACAGGAAAAGAGATTCCACCTGAACATGAGGAAGAACTTCCTAATTGTGAGAGCTGTTCAGCTGTGGAACTATCTGTGGAGGAGTGGTGGAGGCTCCTTCTTTGGAGGCTTTTAAACAGAGGCTGGATAGATAGCCATCTGTCAGGGGTGCTTTCCTGCTTCTTGGCAGGTGGTTGGACTGGATGGCCCACGAGATCTCTTCCAAATCTATGATTCTATGGTTCTATATTGTGCCTGCTTGCCACCACATTGTAGAGATTGGGAGGTAACAGTGAGTGCTGTCCCACGTCCCTAGGCCACCCAAGCCTAGGGACATGGCTTGGGTGGCCATGTCTATGATTCTATTACTTATTGTGTCATCTTCCTCCCCTTCCTCTTTTTTCCTCCATCCAGTATTTTAGCAGTGAAGGTAGGAAATATATGGCTTTCAGCCCTCCATGGCAGATACAATCCCACACTCCCCAAACTTTAGCATGAGGCCACACATTTGCCCAAAATTGGCAAAAAAAACCTATCCTTTTTTAAAGATTGCAGCTGTGAAATACTGGCAATTTTTGCTCCAAAACAGTAACTTTTCCAAACTCAGAGTTTTAGTCCCAAGAGCAAGCAGAAAATGAAGGATTGCAGAGAAATGTCAAGCCCATTGTGACATTTCCCTGTAAGAAGAAATGATTGCTTCAATGCACTCTGTTCAGACCCATGGTAGGGAAGGTTCGTGTTTACCCAACACTGGGGGGCTCTTCCATATTTATCGATGCCAAATAACGTGTTATTCAGAGCACTGTGGCATGTTCCTTCTCGAAAAGTCTGATTTTCTAAGTAAATACAGCTAATTAAACCTTTTTAAAGTTCAGAGCCATCCTGGCAGAGTTGCAAAACACCGCCTTGGAAGGATTCAAAGGGGAAGCAAATGCTAAGCAATCAAGATCGAGATTAGCAGTGAACGTTTTGTCCTATCTTTTCTTTCCTATTCAAGAGTTTAAATTTCACACCTTTAAGAGAGTCCCAGGAAGGTGGGAAGGGATTGTCTTTTTCCTGCGGTTCGTTCCAGAATTCCATGTACCGTTCTGTTCTGTTCCCAGGGCTCTGAGTCATCATGCTGGAAGGGCCCCCAAAGGACATCTAGTCTAATCCCCAGCAGTCCAATAATCCATTGAATAAAGTATTCCTGAAATGCGACACCAAACCTCTGCTTAAAATCCTTTAATGACCATTAAGCCCCTATGGCTCAGGTCCGGACTATCCAGCAACCTTTTTCTCCTGAATGTGTTGGAAGAGTCCACAAGGGCCATCCAATCCAACCCCTTGCCATATAGAAACCAAAGCCCTCCCAGCAGATAACCATCCAGCTTCACTTTAAAGACCTTCAGAGAAGGTCATTCAGAGGTAATATATTTATTTCACTGTTGAATAGCTGTTGCAATCAGAACGTTTTTCCTAGTATTGAGGTGAAATCTCTTTTCTTATAGTTTGAATCATTGCTCTGTGTCCTAATCTCCAGAACAGCAGGCAAAAAGCTTCTCTCCTTCTCTATATGACATCCTTTCAAATGTATACGTTCTACGTTCCGCCACGTAGCATAAGATCCGATGGGGAGGCCTTTCTCTCGGTCCCACCAGCTTCGCAAACACGACTGGTGGGGATGAGGGACAGGGCCTTCTCGGTGGTGTCCCCCCGCCTATGGAACTCTCTCCCCAGTGAAATCAGATCAGCATCATCCCTCCTTTCTTTCAGAAAGAAACTAAAGACGTGGCTGTGGAACCAGGCGTTTGGACAATGAATAAAATGGCACTGAACATTGAAACTGACCTGTGATTATTGATATGGAAAAGGCTTTTGGATTGTGTAGCTCAGTGTTTCCCAACCTTTTTTGAGCCGCGGCACACTTTTTACATTTACAAAATCCTGGGGCACACCACCAACCAAAATAACAGAAAATGACACTCTAGCACAGTAATACATATAGTTAATACATGTTTAAATGTATTAATACACTCAGTGTGAAACCCTGTTTCGATTAACACAACATATCCTAGCAGGAATGGCATAAAGACACAAACTTCCCACACAGAACCCCCATAACCAAGAGAAAATATTATAAGAGTTTGGTGGGCATTGACCTTGAGTTTTGGAGTTGTAGTTCACCTATATCCAGAGAGCACTGTGGACTGAAACAATGTTGAATCGGTACCAAACTTGGCATGAATACTCAATATGCCCAAATGTGAGCACAGATGGAGTTTGGGGAAAATAGACCTTGACATTTGGGAGTTACAATTTCTGGGATTAATAGTTAACACACAATCAAAGAGCATCCTGAACTCTTGTAACAATGGAATTGAACCAAACTTGGCATATTGAACTCTAATTACCAACAGAAAGTACTGAAAGAGTTTGCTTGGGAATTGACCGTGAGTTTGGAAGTTGTAGTTCACGTACACCCAGAGAGCCCTGTGGACTCAAACAATGTTGTGTTATGTTGTTGTTTGTTTTCTATCCAGAACCACAATGTTGGAAGGAGGCTCATCACTTTAAGGTCCCTAAAACAGGCATGGGGAAACTTTGGCCCTCTGGATGCTTTGGACTTCAAATCCCACCATTCCTAACAGCCTGAGGCCCTTTCATGCTTAAGTGGCTGAGGAGGGGAAAGGAAAAGGGCCTGAGGCTGCTAGGAATGGTGGGAGTTGGAGTCCAAAACACCTGGAAGGTCCAAGTTTTCCCATGCCAGCTTTCGACAGAGACCCCTTCCTCCCCCTTCGCGCCCTTTCTTCCCCCTCCTGCCGAACACTTACTTTTTCTTCTACACTGCCTCTTTTGCCGCCACTTTGATCCGAGGGGGCAGCGTGAGCTTGTTCAAAGGGGGAGGGGGGAGGGAGAAAGACATGACCCGTGCGGGCGCTACTGCGCAGACTCGCCCCAGAGCAAAGCGAGGCAAAGTGGGCAGAGCGAGACTGGGAAGAAGGGAGCCAGAGTGGAGAAGAAAAAGTGTTCGGCAGGAGGGGGAAGAAAGGGTATTGGAGGTTCCAATTTCCCACGGCACACCTGATGATTGCTCACGGCACACTACTGTGCCACGGCACACTGGTTGAGAAACACTGGTGTAGCTAATGTTATAACTAATGTTGTTTTAATCTGTGCTATGTGTATTGTTTTTATCTTTATTATACTGTATTTTATTACGGCAACGAATTGTTGCCATGTTAGCCGCTCTGAGTCCCCCTGTGGGGGTGAGAAGAGCGGGGTAAAAATGACGTCAATAAATAATAAAAATACACCGGGCTATAATGTCCCTTCTCAGCATTCTTTTCTCAAGCTAAATCTACCCAACTCCCTAAGCCATTCCTCATAGGCTTGGTTTCCAAACCTTCGATATTTTGAGTCACATTTCTTTGGACATTTTCCAGCTTGTCCATCTCCTTCTTGCATTGTGTTGCCCAGAACTGGACACACCATCCAGTTGAGGCCCAACCAAAGCAGAGTAGGGACTGTTCCTTCCTTCCTAGAATTGCATTGACCTTTTTAGATGAGGCATGATATTGAAGCCAAACACAAATTTAAGGGGGTCCTGCCTTAAGGGCAGTGACCTTATGTTCCTCTAAGGCGAGGGTCCTTTGATGGAAAAACCTTGGCGAGCGATCTCCAGGATCAAGAATAACAGAGGACCAGTGGAACCAGTATCAAGCTCCTAGACAAGATTGTCAAAGCTCTTTTTAATTCGCTTTCATTGGAATGCTTTAACGTTGTTTCACATGAGTCTTGTATTGTAATTTACAAGGATCTGTGGACCCACTGGAAGTATCATTCTATCAAGCTGCATTGATCCTGATTAATAAATAATGCGCGCCCACATTATAAGTGGGGAACTGGACAAAGCTAAACAGGAAACCCTAATTTGAAATCCTTGCTATCTTTATTACTCACAACATATTCTCCATTATGCCTTGTCACCCTAGGTAACTCATTCACACCTGTAAGGGTCTTTGCACATGAACGGTTTCATCCATATCGTTTCTTTGCCTCATCGAAAGTCACTGTGACCTAGGAATGGTTGAATCAGTCTGCTTTTTCATTCTTTTTTGTAGCATATTCTCTCTCTCTCTCTCTCTCTCTCTCTCTCTGCCCTGAGCTCACTCCATCCCATTTCCACCTCCATTTGCGGCTTATCTTCCCTGTCTCTTTCTGCCCAACTGGATATGATTTATTGGCGATACGTGCTATTCTGCTGTTATAGCAGACGGCTCAGAATGGCTTCAACGAGGCTCCCATCTGGGCCCTAAAGCAAGAACAGCTTTAAGTAACTTTAACACATTTGAAATCCCCTGCTGGCTAATGGCCTCTGCGTAAATGAAGTAGAGTCTACTTGAGTTTTAGTCTGGACTTAGAAGGAGCTATCCAAGTTACTGAATCCTATTCACATCGGTGTAGCATCTTATCCTTGATGAACTGTCATGTTGTGATGCAGAGCTTGAGTGTTTCAATGAACCTGTGGGTGAAGCCATCAGATTCATGTTCTCCCAGGGGGGCAAGGTCACCTGGGAGGAACCAAACCAAGTGCAGTGAAGTTCCAAATGGCAGAGCAGGCGAATGATCACATTGTAATGGTGCACATTACAATGGCTATGAAGGTGAAAGAAGGCTGCAAGAGATGGTCATCGGGTTAAGTATGCTATTGGATCTTACCCTCTTTTTATGAAGACTGTGTGTTGATTGAGTGTACACAGATCTCCACACATAATACAAATTAATGCACAGGTGTCTTCCAAGAAAAAAAAACCCAACAAAAGTCCCATAGCAATCAGTGAGTGGTGACTAAGGCAAGACTGTGAAATTTGGAAGCCCCTAGTCACAAGCTGGCACATAGGCAGTTGACAGGGATTCAATCATTCTACCTCAAGGTCTCTGAGAAAGCTGAGTAATTCAGACGCTGTATCCACTACTGTGCAGCCCTATTTAGGATCCACTCTGCTCACCCCACACAGTGAGGGGGCTAGAAAAGGTGCTCTAAACCAGTGTTTCCCAACCTTTTTTGAGCCGCAGCACACTTTTGACATTAAAAAAACCTGGGGGCACACAACCAACCAAAATGACACAAAATGACACTCCAACACAGTAAAGAACGGCTGGAGGGATGGTGGCCTGCTGGGAGTGCCGAAGGAGGGGGAGGAGCCATGCCATGCCATGCCCCGCCCCCTCCCCTGGCTTCAGCTCTCCCACAGCTTCTCCAGACTTGAGAGGGCAGTGCCAAGCCAGCGGTGGCAGAGCCAGCACAATGCTGGCTTGGCACTGTCCCCTCAAGGCTGGAGAAGCTGTGGGAGAGCTGAAGCTGGGGGAGGGGGGGGAGCCAGGCCGTGCCATGCCCCACCCCCTTCCCCAAGCTTCAACTCTCCCACAGCTTCTCCAGCCTTGAGGGGGCAGTGCAAGTGAGGGGCGGGAGTCATGGCCCCTGTCCCCGGCACCGCTCTCCACCATGATTCCCACCCCTCGCTTGCTGAAGCCGCACGGAGGAGGAGCATGAGCGGTGGATGGGCTTCAGTGGGCAGGGCTCCTCCTCCGCGCAGCTTCAGTGAGCGAGGGGCGAGAGTCATGGTGGGAGTCATGGCAGATTGGAGGCTGGCTGGGGAAACGGCCCCTTCTTTTTCTTCGCCGCCACCCGGCCCTTCCTCTTCCTCCCCCAAGCAGCAGGAGTTTGGCAGGAGGAGGGGGGAAGGAAGGGGGGCAGAGAGCTTTTCTCGTGGCACAACAGGAGGTCCGTCACAGCACACTACTGTGCCGCGTCACAGCAGTTGGGAAACACTGCTCTAAACATTGCCTGCCTCTGTTGTAGTTCAGCCTGTGATTGCGTCGGATGTCCATGGGGATGAGGGTTTTCCTGGGCCTGAGTTAAGCCCAGGCCTTGCCGAGAGGCCCAAAGTATGAACGGAGTGCTTCTCCTGCAGATTCCCAAGGTCAAACTCCTGAAAGAGGCCCTCAGCAGCCTTTCTCTGAGAAACTGTCTTCTGAGGATGATTTGTCAGGTGCAGAATTTAATGAGTTTGAAGATAGAAGACAAGAATTTTGTAAACTAAGAGTTCTCAAGATCACCGAAGTTCAGCCCATCTCCCAGAAAAGAGAGATAAATCCTTATCTGGTTGTAGAGGCAAACGGAATGCTTTCCTTTCCTTTCATGAAACAGGAAAAGCTTTGTATTGATACAAAGGAAAGGTTTTAGTTCAGTCTCATCAACATTGAACTTTCATAACAGTCTTGTTAAGTGATTTCTAGTTTCCCGTTTCAAGTTTTGCTAGGTTCCTCTTCTGGTTATTCGATTTCCATGTTTTATTCTTTTGGATTTTGCATCCTTGGATCTTGGATTTTTACCTTTGTACCTTAAAGTTCATAGACTATTTGTTACCTTTGGAAAATACTGTTTTGGACTATACTGTTTTTTAGGCATGAGAAAAATGAAACGGAAATTAAAAGAAATGGTAAGTGATTCGTATGTAATGGGCCTTTCAAGTTTATACGGATCGCAAGGCCAATACCGGAAGTGGATTTTCTTTTACGCACCCCCTGGGCCCAAAATTTCGTTAGATTATTAAATATTTCGTTAGATTATTAAACAGGAAAATTTCCCCCTCCAAAATAGCTTTGCAGACATAACTCACAGTGAAATCGGGGCCTTTCCATGCTTGAAGCCTAATTAGAGTGGAAGGCCTCCTCCAGGAAGTGAAAAGGGAGCCGGAAACCATAGAGAGCCCAAAATCGGGACTCCTAGAGGGGCTGGAGGACTGAAAAAGCGATTTAAACACCCAGGAAGGGGGTTTAGATAGAAGGACACAGTAGGAGGACATAAGAACTGCTGAGAGAAGGCCAGCAGGAGTGAAAAGAGCACGGAGAGGAGAAGTAAGAGTTCAGAATCAAGAAAAGCCATAGAGTTCCAACGGAGGTCCTAGACTGCTATGGTAAAACTGAATGGGGAAAAAAAGATGGAGTGAGGAGAACTCTACAGATTAGCAAGGCCTGCACCAGAGGTAGGCCTAGGCATTTATTTAATAATATTAATAATAATAATATATTAATGCATTATATGTGTCCCTGCAAAGGAACCCTGTCCTTTAATAATATTAATAATAATAATATATTAATGCATTATATGTGTCCCTGCAAAGGAACCCTGTCCTTTAATATTATTAATAATAATATATTAATGCTTTATATCTTCCAGCAAGGAAACCAAGGGAAATGTTGCCCCTTGATTTGCCTGTGTTTAAAACAGTATCAGTCCTGTTTCCCTGCTTTGCCTACTTTAGAACTACTAACGAAATTTCGTAAGTAATTAAGTTACATTTCCGAAATTTTTGGGAAATTTTTGTAAGTCTTTGATATACTAATCAACCCCCCCCCCCCCATTTGATTTTAGAATCCCGATTTTAGGATTCTATAACATGCCTACTGTTTTTATCATTTTTATTGCTTTGCTATCATATATCCTTCAATTTACTCCTTGCTGATTTTACTGTAGTGGTGTGGCCTTTAAGGACAGTGGTGCTGAAAGGGAACCCCAAAACTTTGGTCCCGCAGAGCAGGCAATCGAAAGCAAAACACTACCAGTCTCCTTTAGGGGAAGTAGAAAAATATTTTATTTTCAAGCTTGGCCACACAGGGACGGAAACAGCTGGAGACAACGAGTGCCTTTGTTGCACCGTAGCCCTGAGGGGTCCCTCAGTAAACCCACTTGACGCCAACAATGGTTAAATGTTTTATTTAGAATAAATGAATAAAGAAAGAGGCTAGGATTATAGTCTAATGTGCCTTCAGGCAGCAAAAGATAGCAGCATCAATGTCCAGGAACAAAGCAGGGTTGCAATGGCAATAGTCCGGAATAACACAGGAGCAAGGCAAACGCAGGATCCACAGGCAAAGAGTCTAAATGCCCCAATGGGCTAATCCAAGAAAGAGTTCATGGCAGCAAGGCTTTGGCAAATAGAGTCCGTGGCTTTGAGGCCTGAGGCCAGGCAAAGTTCTGTGAAGGCTTGGCTTGGTTACTGAAACGTTGGCAGAAGATGCCCATTGTCTCTGGGGCTGAACCCTTATAGGCCCTCAAGGCTTTGATCCTTTCGACGCCAGTTGTGCCGAAACTCAGTCCTCAAAACAGATCCCAGCTGGGCCTTCTCTATCCCTGCCGCATCAGAATAGTTTGTGAACCCAATTAGCGATGGCACCTGGCAAACGGGAGTTAACTCAGCTTGGTTTTTTGTGTTCTGCTTATCGGCTTGGGTGAATCTTGGGTGCTCGTGGCCTTGAATACTGAATAAACCAGATGCGCCTGCTTCTGCAACCTGGGCCTTCCAGGCCTGGCAGGCCTCTGTGAAACTTTGGTTCTAACTTGGGATTCATCATGGCCTGGGTCTGGCTGGGGGCTAGAGTCATGCTGGGACATGACAGCCTTCAAACAAAGAGCTGCCCCGTAATGCTACATTCTTCCTGTTATCGTTTATACATTTTTTAAAACTAGGCATGGTGTAACCTTTCTCCACACATCTCTTATCCAATCAGGTTCTTAAAACATGCTTTTCTCAGTATTTTCCATCTTGACACTTTAACCTAATAAGCTACTACATATGCTCTCATATGCAGTGCCAGCATAGATAAACATATTATTTATACACAGATAAGTATTGAATTGTCAGGTACTGGAATTGGAACATCCTGTGTTTTTGAATCACACAATCTCTCCCCTCGGCCTTCATCTTCGTTCTCTTTTTCCAAGAGGGACATTCATTTAAGCCAGCGTTTCCCAACCAGTGTGCCATGACACACTAATGTGCCGTGAGCGATCATCAGGTGTGCCGTGGGAAATTGGAACCTCCAATGCCCTTTCTTACCCCTCCTGCCGAACACTTTTTCTTCTCCACTCGGGCTCCTTTCTTCCCAGCCTCGCTCTGCTTGCTTTGCCTTGCTTTGCTCATGCTGTCGCTTCTGCAGGAGGGAGGAATACGTGACCCGTGCGGGCGCTACTGCGCAAACTCGCCCCACGTCTTCCTCTCTCCCCTCCACAGTGCTCTATGGATATAGGTGAACTACAACTCCAAACCTCAAGGTCAATGCCCACCAAACTCTTATAGTATTTTCTCTTAGTTATGGTAGTTCTGTGTGGGAAGTTTGATTCCATTCCATCATTGGTGGAGTTCAGAATGCTCTTTGATTGCGGGTAAACTATAACTCCCAGCTGTTGAGCAAGACCTTTGTGTGTGTCTTTCTGCCATTCCTGCCAGCATATCTATGTTGTGCTCATCAAAACATGCCCAGGTTTCACACTGAGTATATAAATACATTTAAACCATATTAACTATATGTATTACTGTGTTAGAGTGTCATTTTGTGTCATTTTGGTTGGTGGTGTGCCCCAGGATTTTGTAAATGTAAAAAATGTGCCGCGGCTCAAAAAAGGTTGAAAAACACTGATTTAAGCTCTTATTTCAGCATTTTTCTCTATTTAGCTCACTAACCCCTTCAGTTCTCCTACTCTGGGATGAAACAGCCGCTCTCATCGCTGACTGGACTGCCAAGTCCAAAGGGGTCACCACTTTGAGGCTAAAGAAGAAGAAAAATCAACTTTGGAATGTGGAACAAGTGGACACTGTTGGATAACGCAGATAATGAATGCCCTGAATGCAAGAGGTATATTATTGTAAGGGAGGAGAGGCACTTTAACATCAATAAATAGCACTTCAAGAGACTTGGAGAGCAAGAGAGAGATAGCTGAAGGAAGAAAAAGGAGGCAACACCTTCTTCTGTAAGGGACTGCCTGAACAAGAATGAAGAATACCCCGGGTCATCTTTGCTATCAGAAATGACCTGGTGAAGCACCTGTCTGAAGCACTCATCAGCAATAACAAACAACTCTCAACCCTCCAAATTAATCTTGCGAAAAACCATCAGACAGCCATCATAAGGGCCTATAAACGAACACTAGATGCTGACAAAGACATCAAGGAAAAAAATTACTATCAGGTGGACACCATCCTATCAGAGATACCCAAGGAGGACGAAATCATACTCCTTGAGGATTTTAATGAAAGAGTTGGATGAGTCTTCAATCTGTGGCCAGAGGCTATAGGAAAATATGGGGCTAGAAACAGCAACCCAAATGGCATCCTACTTACCAATGTGCGGAACACAACTTGCCAGAAAACAAGCTTAAGACATCATGGAAGCAACCCTGGTCAAAACATTTCCACCTATTAGACCAGTGGTTCTCAACCTGTGGATCCCCAGATGTTTTGGCCTTCAATTCTCATAAATCCTAACTACTGGAAAACTGGTTAGGATTTCTGGAAGTCGTAGGCCAAAACACCTGGGAACCCACAGGTTGAGAACCACTGTCTTAGACTATGTGAATATGCTTGCCAGAGAGTGCTGCAGTGTGCTTCTTACAAGTAAATGAGATTAATTTCTTCACTGACTTGAAAGTCACCAGTTGCCACTGGTTGGTGTTTCAGGTCTTCATATTCAATAGGAAAACACATTCATTTAGGTTAGAGGAGCATTAGGACTGAATCCCTTTCTTTTAGGGTCACAAAGTGGCACTCTGAGCTTCTCTAGATGGTCACTCCCATTCTCCAGGATCCTATTGGTTGGTTGTTCCCGACCTTAGTATTGGCTCTTCTGATTCTGAAAGATTTTAATGCCTGTTGTAAAGTTACTGTCTGTAAGAGCTTTAAGCTGCAGTTCCAAACAGCTACAGGGCAGCAAAAGAGTAGTTGGTGACACTGATGAAGTATCTTGCAGACTCAATGGCAGTGACACCATACCTAACACTGTTAATGCTTGTGCAAAATAAGACATGGGGCTGTTTTGAAGATCTTTTAATTGAAAACCCCTATGACAAGACAGTCCAAAATGAAACAAGGAATACCTGTCAGACATTAAGATTCCAAGGTTGGCACTCAATGCACTACAGAGGCAGAGTGCAGTTCAACTATGAATATCGCTATGCAACTGGAATCAACCGAAAGGTTGTTCAGGTGTTAATATGCATGGTGGTCCACGCTCTGGTTACATCTCGTATAGACTACTGCAATGCTCTCTACGTGGGGTTGCCTATGAAGACTACCTGGAAGCTGCAATTAGTCCAGCGCACAGCAGCCAGACTACTAACAGGAGGGGGGTACAGGGAGCACACAACTCCCCTGTTGCACCAGCTCCACTGGCTGCCAATTAACTTCCAAGCACAATTCAAAGTGCTGGTGTTGATCTACAAAATCTTATATGGTTCCGGCCCAGTTTACCTGTCCGAACGTATTCTCCCCTATGAACCGTCAAGAGTGCTAAGATCGTCTGGAGAGGCCCTGCTCTCGGTCCCACCATCTTCGCAGACGCGTCTGGTGGGGTCGAGGGACAGGGCCTTTTCTGTGGTGGCCCCCCAGCTGTGGAATTCCCTCCCAAATGAAATTAGATCCGCCCTCTCCCTCCTGACTTTTAGGAAGCGGGTGAAAACGTGGCTGTGCAATGAGGCCTTCGCAGAATGAAGGAGGAGATCGCGAATTGACCAAAGTCGCCAACCACTTGATACGGACCGAATATATGGATTGAGTTGGACTTGATTTTACTTTGGCGAAAGGCTTTTAAAATGTATTTATTGTATGTGTATTTGATAATTTTATTTTAAATTTATGATGTTTTTAGATTTTAAATGTTAGCATTGAATACTTTATGTTTGCCGGTCTGAGTCCCTCTTCGGAGGTGAGAAGGCCGGGGTAGAAAAGTTTTAAACAAACAAACAAACAAACAAATAAATAAATAAAATGTGAGAGAAAAGTCCAAAGCTGCACAACACAGATGATATGAAGATGGAATGACTAATAGCTACAATGACTAAACTGTGACTGTTGTTCTTTGGACATATCCCGAGAAGACACCACCCACTCAAAAGGATAATGCTTGCCAAAAGAGAGGGCAGTAGGAAAAGAGGAAGACCATATTCCAGATGGAGAAACTCAGCCACGGAGGCCACAGCTGCCCTAATTCTGCAAAACCTGAGCAGGGTGGTGGAGGATAGGATGACTTAGAGAGCTCTCATTCATGTGTTGTTATAAGTCAATGCAATAAATAGCAGCAATCATGGTATTATTGGTTTCATTCATTTGTGTTTCCCTACTTTCCCTGCAACTTGTAGAGTCATATCTTTGGGGGCAGTGAAGCTATGCTGAACTTTACAGGAGCCACTTCCACTGTATGTGAGCTATCCAGGGTCCTGAACTCTTCCAAATATAGATTCAACACTTTAGCTAGCACTCTGTAATGGAGCCACTTCTTGGGCTTTAAACAGATGGTTGTGGGTTGGGGTCGTTTTTTTGTCTTTTTAATTGGGCTTTGGATATGCTCTTTGTATTTCTTTTTAAATGGAATTTCCCCATTACGAGTTATAACGGGAGATGACTTAGGCAGGGTGGACCTTTCCTAATCGATCCCACCCGCTGGATACTACTAAATATAGCAGGATGAGGCTTATCAGGGCATTTAAAACCCAAAGTCAAAACTGTGATAAAGCTGGAATAATCTTCTGGCCAGAAAACCTATTGGAAGACCACCAGACTTATAAGCAACTAGCTGAACCCGGCACGCGTTGCTGTGCCCTATTTAGGAGATGTGTGGAAGTGTGGGTATGTAAGGGTTGGAAATGATTTGACAATGTGTTTTGTGTGTGTATATATGTGTATGTGGGTTTGTATGTGTGTGTGTATGTATGTGTGTTTGTGTGTGTTTGTATGTGTGTGTGTCTGTTTTTGTGTATGTATGTGTGTGCATGTGTGTGTGTCTGTGTATATATATGTGTGTTTGTGTATGTATGTGTATGTGTGTATGTAGTTGTGTGTGTATGTGTATGGATGTGTGTGTGTGTCTGTGTATGTATGAGTATGTATGTGTGTGAGTATGTATGTGTCTGTGTGTCTGTGTATGTATGTGTACGTATGTGTGTGTTTCTGTATGTATGTGTGTATGTACACTTTCCCCCCTCTCTCTGTCTGATTTCCCCCTTTTTCTCTCTCCCCTCCCCCTCTCTCTCTGTTTCACTTTCCCTCCTCTCTCTCTCCCCCTCCTCTCTCTCGGTGTCTGATTCCCCCCTCTCGTCCCCTCTCTGTCTCTCTGTGTCACTCCCCCCTCTCTCCCTCCCCCGTCTGTCTCTGTCTCACCCCCCCCTTTCTCTCCCCTCCTCTCTCTCAGGCCTCCCCTCTGTCTCTCTCATTCCCTCCCGCCGTGTCCCCCGCGGTTGCACGCCGGAGGGCGGAAGGGAGGCCTGGAGATCTCTGGTCGCCCTCCGCCCGTGTCCCCACGGTTGCGGCGGCTGCGTGTGAAGCAAGGTAAGCCCGGGAGCTTACCTTCTTTCAGGCGTGGCCGCTGGAACCGCGGGGGACACGCCGGAGGGCGGAAGGGAGGCCCGGAGATCGCCGATCCGCCCTCCGCCATGTCCCCCACGGTTGCGGCGGCCGCGCGTGAAGCAAGGTAATCCCGGGAGTTTACCTTCTTTCAGGCGCGGCCGCTGCAACCGCGGGGGACACGCCGGAGGGCGGAAGGCAGGGCCGGAGATCGCCGATCCACCTTCCGGTTGCGGCGGCCGCGCGTGAAGCAAGGTAATCCCGGGAGTTTACCTTCTTTCAGGCGTGGCCGCTGGACCCCTGGGGGACACGGCGGAGGGCGGATCGCCGATCTCCGGGCCTGCCTCCCGCCCTGGTGCGCATGACCAGCGTCGTACGCGGCCCGCCCCTTTTTGTGTGTGTTTTGGGTGGCGTCAGGCCGCTTTAGTGAAGTGCGGCGTTTTGGACTACACTTCCCAGAAAGCCCGGCATGGCCACTTCCGGTTTATGCGGAGGTTTCTGGGAAGTGTAGTGCGGCGCCCCAGAGCTGCTCTGGGACCGGGGACGTGTGGTCACGGGCGAGGATGGCGAGGAGGTGGTTAGTGCGTCGCCGGTGTGGCTGCGAAGGTCCCGGTGAGTGGGGAGAGAGGGTGACGGGATGGGTTGGGGTTGGGGGGGGTCGCTGTGCGCCTGCGCAATTGCTCTCCCTCTTTCCAGCGCTCGCGGCCAGCGCAGACCGGGAGGCAATGGGCGGTTTTGGGGGCTGTTTTTGGGGGGGTTGCAAGTTAGGGAGGTGGGTTTTTTTGTGTTATGTTTGTACCTCGTGGTCTGGGGGAATGTGTGTCGTGGGATTTGTGTTTCTGGGAGGTATAGTTTGGCCGTGCATAAAGGACATCCCACGACCACTCGATTTTTTTATATATAAATATTAAGCCTTTGGCTTACTTGAGGTATCTTAGGAAAAAATGCGCTGGGTTCGCACTCAGGCTTGTGTATTGAGGTAAACATTGAAGATATTACTTCTTTAAGATGTACGCTGCCACCATTAGACTTTTGATTACTGCAGGAAACTGCTTTAAAACTTCTTTGGCAGAGGCACACGTGAGGCAGATGTATTGAACAATAAAACAATGATGTTTATTTTAAAGAGAACTTGAACAAAATAGGCAGTAAGCTTAGTGGTTCAGAAATATTGTCATAAAAGCGTATGGTTCCTTTAAGCAGTACGAATCTTAGTTGCAAACGCCTTTCTTCCTCAGAAATTACTGACGGGATTTCTTCTCTGCCTAGCAATTCTAAACTCCACTACAGTTAGTCCTTCCCAGGATCCATATCTCCATTCATCCACCAACTATATTCTCTGATAACTGTAAAATCTTCTCACTAGCTTACTCTGCTAGCTAACTGACCAATTTCAGGCTCCCTTCCCTATTCTCTTTTCCACTCCAGACTCCTAACTCCTTCTTCTCTACACCAAATCTAACATCTGGCAGGGTTTTTAAAAACACCCCCCTTCAAGTCCTTTTTTTCCTTTCTAAGTTTGGCTCCACCCTCTCTCTACCAGCCAATCCTAACTCCCCTCATTTCCCTCCAAGCTTCCTCCTAAGCATGCCCCCTTTAGGAAATGAGATCCAAGATGGATGCCCCCAGGTACCCTTCTAAAATGGCTGCCAATTCCTGGGCCTACTTTTCCAGGCTTTACCAAGCCTAACATGTAGGGAATTCATCACATGAGTCACCTTGAGTGGCATTATTCTGGCTGAAAGGCAGAATTGATATTTTAGAAATGAATCATAATGTATAGTCACTGTTGGGCGTCCTGAGGAGAAGCTTCAATGCCACAGTGTCTGGGCACAGATTGAAAACCAAAGAACTCCTGGCCAAATGTGCAACTTGTTGTTGTAGGAGACACTTCAGCAGTAAAGTGTCAAGCTAAATGCATTGAGCTTGTGCTTATGTATGTGGGAAGTTCTAGAACAGGGGTGCCCACACTTTTTCAGCATGTGAGCTACTTTTTAAATGACCAAGTCAAAAAGATCTACCTTCTCCTGCTGCCGTGCATGCGCTTTTGCCGCCGCCGCGCGCACTCCTGCCACCCATGCAGCATTGCGGGAACGAGGGAGCGCAAGGCTCTCTCATTCCCGCAATGCCCCACGGGCAGAAGAAGCACCACACAGGCGGAAGGCTCCTGCCACCCGCGCGCCACCTCTTTTCGCCCATGCGGCATTGTGGGAACAAGGGAGCGTGCGGAAAGAGGAAGCGTGCGGGCGGAAAGAGGCAGTGCGTGGGCAGCAGGAGCCTTCCGCCCCTGTGGTGCTTCTTCCGCCCGCGGGGCATTGTGGGAACGAGGAAGCGCGAGGCTCCCTCATTCCCGTAATGCCCTGTGGGCGGAAGGAGTGGCACGCGCACACAGCAGAAGCGCCCCATCCACCTGCGATCGCCCTGATTTCGACTCACGATCAACTTCCTGGGCAGCCCTATTCTAGAAATATGACTAGGTGAGCTGAAGCTGGGCTGACGACGGAAGCTCACCCCGACCCGGCTTGAACTGCCAACCTTCTGGTCAGCAGGACCTTCTATAGCAAGCAGTTTAACCCACTGTGCTAGCCCAGCCCTCGCTGTTCTATTCTTCTTCAGTGAAAAAGAGCAATCAAAGATATTGTTTCTGTCCCTAGATAAGTGTGAAATAGGTGCAGAAAGAGACAGGTGTAACGGTGGTGCTAAACCTCCAAAGGGCTAGTTTCAGCATAAATTTCCTCGCATCTGCAAGCTCCTATCCAGGTTTGCCAGGCTGCGGAGCTGTCAATTGTCTCTCGAATCGGCAAGCTCTGTGCTCTCCCGTCAGCAAGGACACTTCTGTTGAAGGCAGAATCTTTTCCAGGGGAAAAGGGGTGATTTTTCTTTTGAAAAATCTCAGTGCTGGATCTGTTTTGGGTTTTTGCTGTGAAGCAACACTGTGTCGTTCTCTCAAAGCCGAGCTTTCACGATTTTTATATGCAAGGGAGATGGCAGAGATCCAACACACAGTCCAAGTAAAATGCTCAGTGTGTTCAGAGGAAAAAAGCTCTTACTCTGGGAAGGAACCAAAGTTGACCCCTTTTATCAACCATGACATGTAAGAACAAGGACTATCATTACCAAACTACAACTCCCAGGATTCTGTAGTTTTGAGTGGTGGCAGCCAAAGTGGTGTCTAACTGTATTCATTCTAAAGTGTAGATGCACCCTTGTGTAATAAGACATTTATGAAATAATGCATACAAATGGAGATGAAGGAATACTTGAGGCATTCATTTGTTAAGATTACTGATGGTCAACATATAGATCTGTACCACTCAGATCTAGTAATCTGACAGATTTAGGAGTTCACGGAATGGTGCAATGTGGCACATGGCAACTTGAACAGGCAGTTATCCAGACTGTATGGATTAAAAGGATCATCTACACCAGTGGTTCTCAACCTTCCAAACACCGTGACCCCTTAATACAGTTCTTCTTGTTGTGGTGACACCCAACCATAACATTATTTTTGTTGCTACCGTACTTCATAACTGTCATTTTGCTACTGCTATGAATCGTAACGTAAATATCTGATAGGCAGGATGTATTGTCATTCACTAGACCACATTTGGCACAAATACCCGATACAGCACCCAAATTTAAATACTGGTAGGGTTGGGGAGGAGGTCTGATTTTGTCATTTGGGAGATGTAGTTGCTGGGATTTATAGTTCACCTACAATCAAAGAGCATTCAGAATTCCGCCAACAATGGAACTGATCCAAGCTTGGCACACAGAGCTCCCATGACCAAGAGAAAATACTGGAAGGGTTTGGCTGGCATTGCCCTTGAGTTCGGGAGTTATAGTTCACCTACATCCAGAGAGAACTGTGGACACAAACAATGATGGATCTGGACCAAATTTGGCATGAATACTCAATATGCCCAAATGTGAACACTGATGGAGTTTGGGGAAAATAGACGTTAACATTTGGGAGTTGTCATTGCAGGGATTTATAGTTCACCTAAAATCAAAGAGTATTCTGAATCCCACCAGTCATAGAATTGGGCCAAACTTCCTACACAGAACCCCCATGACCAACAGAAAATACAATGTTTTCTGATGGTCTTTGGTGACCCCTCTGAAACTCCCCTTGCAACCCCCCAGGGGTCCCAACCCCCAGGTTGAGAAATGCTGATCTACCCTGTAGAATTAATGCAGTGACACCACTTAAACTGTCATGAGATGAGACCTGATATTGAGAAGCTAGAACATATCCAAAGGAAAATGGCTCAAATGGAAACCCTCAATCCTTATGAGGAACAGTTTAGGATGCCGAGTTTGTTAAGCTTGGAAAAGAGAAGGTTAAGAGGTGACATGGCAGGGCCGTAGCCAGGATTTTAGTTTGGGGGGGGACTGAGACTGGGTGGAAGAGGGTCTACCCTAGCAAACCTTTTGTATTGTTATCCCAATAACCCCATTAATGTGGGATATAATGAGCATGGTGATCAGATCATTATATGAATAAACATTTAAATAATGTTTAAATAATGTACCAGTAAGGCCTTCTTGCGGACCACCCTGAGAATTTCGAGGGGGGGACTGAAGCCCCCAAACCCCCCCCCCCCCCCCCGGCTACATGCCTGTGACATGGTAATCATTTCTAATTGTTTGAAAGAAGGTCACCTCGAGGCAAGATCCAGCTTGTTTTCTGCTACTCTAAAGAAAAAAAACTTGGAGCAATGAATTCAAAAGAGGTTCCACCTAAACATTAGGAAGAACTTCCAGATGGTAAGAATTGTTCGACAGTGAAATATACTGCCTTGGAGTCTAGAATAGCTTCCTTATTTGGAGGTTTTTCAGCAGGGGCTGGAGGACCATCTTTTGTGGGGGCTCAGATTGTGTATTCCTTTGTATCAGAACTAGATAGGACTAGATAGCCATTGGGTGCCTTCCAATTCTAGGCTTCCGTGATGCTATACCTCAGGCATGGGCAAACTTTCTACTTGAGGGCGCATGCTTGAAGGACTGGCTGCCCAGTGATGAAAGTAAGGAAGGGAAGGAGGAAGGAAAGAGAGAAGGAAGGAAAGATGAAAAGGAGGAAGAGAAGGATGAAAGGAGAAAATGGGAAGGAGGGAGGAAAGAGGGAAGGAAGAACAGATGAAAAGGTGGAAGGGAAGGATGGTAGGAGAAAGAGGGAAGGAGGGAGGAAAGAGGGAATAAAAGAAGGAGGAAAGGGAGGAAGGGAAGGATGGAAGGAGAAAGAGAGATGGAAGGAGGGAGGAAAGATGGGAGGAAGTAAAGACAAAAGAGAAGGAAAGAATGAGAAAGGGGGGGAGAGGAAGAGGGAAGGGAGGGGAGGAAGTAGAGAAGGAAGGATGAAAGGGAAGGATGGAAAGAAAGAGGGAGAGAGGGAAGGAAGGACAAAAGGGAGGAAGGGAAGGATGGAGGGAGGGAGGGAGAGAGAAAAAGGGAGAGGGAAGGAGGGAGGAAAGAAGGAAGGAAAGAAGGAGAAACAGGGAGAGAGGGAGGGAAGAAAGGACAAAAGGGTGGAAGGGAAGGATGGATGGATGGATTGAAGGAAGGAAGGAAGGAAGGGGGAGGGAGAAAGAAGGAAGGAAGGAAGGAGGAGGGAGGGAGGGAGGGAGGGATGAAATGTATTTATTTATTTACCATATTTGTATACCGCCTTTCTCAGCCCGAAGGTGTCTCAAGGTGGTTTACAGTCAGCAACTATTTGATGCCCCAACAAAGATAAAATAAAATTAAAAGCATATAATATAAAAACCACACAAAACCAATAAAAACATAAATCATCAGCATCTCCTTACTAAAATCATTTTTCCAGTTGCACTGCCCAGTCGTTCCGTAGTTCTATATTTGCCTGTTACACTGCATTTGCAAAAGCTTGCTTAAAGAACCAGGTTTTGACTTTTTTTAACTAAATGTCAGAAGGGAGGGGGCTGATCTACTATCCCTAGGGAGGGCGTTCCACAGCCGAGGGGGCCACCACTGAGAAGGCCCTATCGCTCGTCCCCGTCAGATGCATCTGCAACGAAGGCACGACCAACAGCAGGGCCTCCCTAGATGATCTTAGAGTCATAGATGGTTCATAAGGAGATATGCGTTCGGACAAGTAAGCTGGGCTGGAACCATTGAAAGGGAAGGAAGGGGTGGAAAGAGAAAGAGGGAGAGAGGGAAGGAGGGAGGAAAGAGAAATTGAATGAAAGACACAAGGGAAGGAAGGAATGAGAAAGAGGGAGAGAGGAAAGGAAGGATGAAAGGGTGAAAAGGAAGGAGAAAGAGGAACCAAAGAGAGAAGGAAGGAGAGATAGGATGATGAGAGAAAAGAGGGCCTGAGAAAAGGGCCCAAGGCGGCACATATGGCCCCTGGGCCTGACTTTGCCCATACCTGTTATACGTTCATTCGCCTCTCTGTATCTGCTACAAAATGTTGTTGAAGAAGAGCGCATAAAGGAGTAGCTAGTGCCTTGATTAGTTTTGACCATAAGCCATGACCAGATCATGCATCTTGCAATGCTTCAAGCTCCACCAACTCATTAGGTAGCATGTGCATATTTTGGTCTTTTTTTAATCCTTTCTGAATTGCATCAACAGTTGTTTCATCGGAGGGAATGTCTCATTCTTCTTTCCGCCTTTGTCGCTGACAGGGGTGATGGATCGTATTTTGGTGTGTAGGTGAGCACGTACATAGCAAGCTCGGTAATGATCAGTTTTAAATGTGACACTGGGTGGTGTGTTGTATTGTTCTTAAGCCTCCATTAAGGGAGAGCTTCCGGTGGGCCATAATTCAGAAATGTATGAGAGGTACAGAATTAGTCAGTTCCTGCCTCCATCGACTGTCTGATTCATGCACAAATTAATATTTTGTTGCCTGGAGGCCACGCGTAGCAGGTTTCCAACTTGCGCCAAGAGAAGCCAATTTGAAAGTTATTTTAAAGTGACAATGGTAGAGGGCAGTGCCAACTAGGGATGGAAATCTTTCCTAATCTCATGCTAGAAACTTGCTGGGTAAGATTACGAGAATCCGTGTTCATTTTGGATAATTTTTCACATTTCAGGACATTTCTTTGGCAAGTCATTCATTTTAATAGGGTTTCACATTATCTGTGGTTTCTTGTCTCCACAATAATGACAGGAACATATTCTCAGTGGATTGGGGCTCATCCCATATTATGCAATGTACATTTTCAGTTCATTCTTATGGTGTTCCAACAGTCCTGATTAAAAGAGAGACCTGAAATAAATTAGTGGTCCATCCACACTGTAGATTTAATACAGTTTAACGTTGCCTCAACTGCCATGGCTCAATGCTATGTAATCATGGAAGGTGTACTTTTACAAGGTTTTTCTCCGCCATTTAATGCTGGTGCCTCACCAAACTACAGTTCCCAGGATTCCATCGGATTGAGGCATGGCTAGTGAAGTGGTGCCAAATTATATTATTTCTGCAGTGTGAATTCACTCGTAAATTGATCTCCTTCAGGCTTGTGCAATCTGACAAACCTTGACCCATTTCATGTCCCAGCTTTTGGCGGGGGCCCTGATCCATTTGTTGGAACTTCCCAAATTCAGGAGGGCAGATATGTTTTTTGATCTGAGGTGCGGGTCCCCTTCCCATCATTTTAGGCATTTAACCTGTTTACTCTAGAGGAGTAAACAGCTTAAATGCACGCACTTTCTCTCCTGGGCCTGCATGCCACGCACACACTCTTTCCAAGGCATTTGAAGGAGGCAAGTTCTTAAAGCTGTTTCTTACTCTAGAGGAGAAGCAGGTGTGTGCATGCTTTAAGGAGGCTTCTTAACTGTTTCTACTCTAGAGGAGAGGAACTTGGCTGCAGGCAGGCACACTTTTTCTCCCAGGCCTGCACATCACACACACCCTTTCCAATACAAAGAGGCAAGTTCTTAAAGCTGTTTCTTACTCTAGAGCAGTGTTCCCTAACCTTTTTTGAGCCATGGCACATTTTTTACATTTACAAAATCCTGGGGCGCACCACCAACCAAAATCACACAAAATGACACTCTAACACAGTAATACATATAGTTAATATGTTTTTAAATGTATTTATACACTCAGTGTGAAACCTGGGCCTATTTTGATGAACACAACATAGATATCCCACCTTGTGTGCTTTGGACTGGGTCGCCTGGGCCGACGCTGCCCTATCATCACCACCCGGTGCTTCAAGGCCGCTGCTCACCTGGGTTTCCCTCAGGCAGGGATGGAGGGAGGCGCAGGGGTAGGCTGCTCTTATCCGAAGCCGAAAGGCTTCTTGGCCGGCGTTGATTGGCCCTGCTGGCGCCCCAGAGAGACGTGAGACAGAGAGACAGAGCGAGAGGCAGGCTGCCTAAATGACTCCTGGCGTGGTGGTCGGTTCTTCCATGGCACATCTGATTATTGTTCACGGAACACTAGTGTGCCGCGGCACAGTGGTTGGGAAACACTGCTCTAGAGGAGAGACACTCAGCTGCAGATAGGCGTGCATGCTTTAAGGAGGCTTCTTCCCTGTTTCTACTTTAGTGGAGAGGCACTTGTTTGCAGGCAGGCACACATGCTTTAAAGAAGCTTCTTACCTGTTTCTACTCTAGAGGAGAGGTGCTCAGTTGCAGATAGACGTGCTTTCTCTCCCAGGCCTGCACGTCACACACACCCTTTCCAAAGCAAAGAGGCAAGTTCTTAAAGTTGTTTCTTACTCTAGAGGTGAGGCACTCGGCTGCAGGCAGTCACACTCGCTTTCTCTCCTGGGCTGCACTATGCCAGCAGCCACACACTCTTTCCAAGGCATTTTAAGGAGGCTTCCCACATAATAAATAATAATAATAATAAACTTTATTTATATTTTGCCACCATCTCCCCAAAGGGGACTCGGGGCGGCTAACATGAGGCCAAGCCCTTCTAAAATACAACACAGTAAAATACAAAATGCAAAGCAAAAAACATTAGAAATAATAATAATTAAAAATAAAATAAAATACACTTACAATAACAAATGAAATGATACAGGAAATTCGCACACAAGAACCGAATAGGATGGGCAGGCCAAGTGGGCACGATAAAATAATAAAAAACCCTGGGTGAGATAGGAGTAGGAGATAGCAAATGAGGGGGCCCAAGAAAATAAAAAGTGGGGACAGACTTTCATTTTAAGATGGGGGGAAAGTGTGTCATAGGGGAACACTATAGATGGAGCAACACAGTTGGAGGAGATGGTCATTCTTCAAATACAAAGGGCTGATTATACAACTAAACGTATATAACATATATGAGGTCTGCAGAATGCATGCGAATAAGGGTGAGGGCTATCCTCCGTGGGGCTGGGAAAAAAACCTGGTGGGGGGCGGTGTAGGCCAATCCCTCGCCACCCACCCGGGAGAGCCCAGGTGGGCCCAGCCACCCAAGGTGGGAAAACCCCCCACCCGGGTCCCAAATCATACAAAGGAAAAATGTCACAAGTCAGTAGCCAGGGAAATCCCGATGAGTTCCTGCAACGGGACAAGGGCGTATGCCCGGCCCGTGGTGAGGAAGGTGATGCCGTGTGCCCCGGCGGGGGGGTAGAAAGGCCGAGGTGTATCTCGATGGAAGAGGCAACGCTAGCGATGAAGGCAGCCAAGCTACCGAGGCCGGTGCCCGGCGACGTCACTCGGAGGGCGGTGCCTGGGGGCGCCGGAACAGGAGATCCAGGAAGTCAACAGGAAATGCCGACCAATATGGTATCCGCGTCGTCTGATGACGTAGCGGAAACCTCCGCGGAGCCGTCCGGGAATGATGACGTAGATGTCGCTGGTGGATGACGCCAGGCGTGCCTTGCGTCAGGTGGCGTGGAGGCGTGCCGGGCAAGGGAGGCAGCGGTCCCTTCGAATTAAAGGAGCCGCAATCCGCCAGGGGCGGGGGGGGGGGGTTGAGAAGAAAATGCACCCCAAACGGTGTGATCCTACGGCGACGACTTGGGGTAATGGTAGAAGCCAAATGGTGCAGGGTCAGGCTGGGGTCCCATCCGAGGATACTCGGAAAGGGATGCTGGTGGGAAGAGCCCATGGTGTCCCCCAAGGTCCTGGGAGCCCAGCGGTGGACGCCCCTACTGGGGTGGAGAATGCAATAAAAGCAGCAGACTTCAAACGAAAGATTCCAATATCAAAAATACTTTATGGGGTATCCACACGTATGTTTGTAGATCCCCAGGAAGTTCCCAATGGAACACAGATAGTCACAATACAGGAAGCCAAAAATGTGATGGAAATAAACCCGGCAGTGGGGCTGGCCGCTCCCACCGCCGTGGCACCAACGCCAACGGGTGATCTCAAGGTGTATGGAGGATCCACAATCCTGTTTCGCTAATACATAATGTCCGCTTCATCAGGGCATATAGGATAAATAATACAAGGTATTGGACACACTGTCAGAATAAACCCATATATGGGAAATCAAGTATATCACAGATAGTGGATGGATTCCACAAAGTCAAGGTTATTGCATTCTCCACCCCAGTAGGGGCGTCCACCGCTGGGCTCCCGGGACCTTGGGGGACACCGTGGGCTCTTCCCACCAGGATCCCTTTCCGAGTATCCTCGGATGGGACCCCAGCCTGACCCTGCACCATTTGGCTTCTACCATTACCCCAAGTCGTCGCCGTAGGATCACACCGTTTGGGGTGCATTTTCTTCTCAACCCCCCCCCCTTCCTGCCCTTGGCGGACTGCGGCTCCTTTAATTCGAAGGGACCGCTGCCTCCCTTGCCCGGCACGCCTCCACGCCGCCTGATGCAAGGCACGCCTGGCGTCATCCACCAGCGACATCTACGTCATCATTCCTGGACGGCTCCGCGGAGGTTTCCGCTACGTCATCAGATGACGCGGATACCATATTGGTCGGCATTTCCTGTTGACTTCCTGGATCTCCTGTTCCGGCGCCCCCAGGCACCGCCCTCCGAGTGACGTCGCCTTCATCGCCAGCGTTGCCTCTTCCATCGAGATACACCTCGGCCTTTCTACCCGCCCGCCGGGGCACACGGCATCGCCTTCCTCGCCACGGGCCGGGCATACGCCCTTGTCCCGTTGCAGGAACTCATCGGGATTTCCCGCGTCACATCATCGGCTTCCCCTGGCTACTGACTTGTGACATTTTTTCTTTGTATTATTTGGGACCCGGGTGGGGGGTTTTCCCACCTTGGGTGGCTGGGCCCACCTGGGCTCTCCCGGGTGGGTGGCGAGGGATTGGCCTACACCGCCCCCCACCAGGTTTTTTTCCCGGCCCCACGGAGCATAGCCCTCACCCTTATTCGCATGCATTCTGCAGACCTCATATATGTTATATACGTTTAGTTGTATAATCAGCCCTTTGTGTTTTTGGTTCTGAGGGACAAGTCCCCAGTGTGTTTTGAGCATTCTTCAAATACAACACAGTAAAATACAAAATACAAAGCAAAAAACATCAGAAATAATAATAATTAAAAGCCAGGCCTTCCGATTTTTCTTTTAAAAACTTCCAGGTAAGGAAGAGGAGAGTTAACCGGCAGTTGTTTTCGGGGAATGAGAGTTTTATTTTTGTTTGTTGTGGGATTAACAAAAAAAGATTAAACTGTGATGTCGAAAAGGAGAGGAAGAGCCGAGATCAGCTCCCACTTGCTTTCATGTTGGGCGGATTTTCGTACCGAGGGCCCTTACCTTTACGGGCTCTGCAACCCAAGTGCTAGCTTTGAAGTGTTTGGATTTCTAGTTCAATCCATTTGGAAACCAATTCATTTGTGCCATTGTGAGAGCTGGACAATGATTAAACTTGACAGGAAGAAAATCTATTCATTTGAAAATCCTGATCTACTGTAGTCAATCCTGTTAATAGGATTTAGGGCCACCTCCCCATGGTGTGGTTTCGAATGCCAAAGGAAGAAATTGCCCCGTTTTTGGACAGTGGAGAGTAGGAGTCATTCAGGTGAGAGAGGGCATGCAGCATGCTTTGTGGTAGATAAATGGCTGTGAGTTTGGGTTCCAAACCAGAGATTTCCAAAGCCCAGGAGTGGGAAGAGAGCCAAATTGGCCATATCTTTCCATGACCTTGTTTGCCTTCTCCTTTCTCCCAAAGCTCGGAAGCTTTTAATCATCCTTTCACTTTTATCAGGGTTCCTGACAAAGAACAGTGGCTTCAGAGATAAATAGCTGCTGTTCTTATCAAAAGAACAGGTGGCTGCAACAATATTGGAAGACTCAGATCCTTTTGAGAATAGAGATCTTTACATCTCTATTAAATGGCCCTGGGATAGATGGATGGATAGATCTATAGGTCACTAGCGCAGTGGGTTAAACCACTGAGCTGTTGAACTTTCTGACCAGGACATTGGCAGTTTGAATCCATGGAACAGGGTGAGCTCCTGCTGTTAGCCCCAGCTTCTGCCAACCTAGCAATTCAAAAACCTGCAGATGTAAGTAGATCAATAGGTACTGCTTCAGCAGGAAGATAAAACCTCTCCATGTAGTCATGAGCTAGGAGGTGTCTACAGACAACGGTGGCTCTTTGGCTTAGAAATGGAAATGAACACCATCCCCAGAGCCGGAGATGAAAGGGGAAGCCTTTACCTTTATCTGTCTGTCATGGTTTCTAGCCATTAAATGTTTGTCTCTATGTCTGTATATGCTGGAATCCACCCTGAGTCCCCTCAGGGAGATAGGACAGAATACAAATAAAGTATTATAATAATAATAGATAATGATGATGATGATGATGATTTGAAACACAACAAGATTAGTACACAGCAAACAAGATCACTATGCTGGCTGTTGTATTGGATCACATGTCGGACACTTCCCAAGTGTCTAGGACTGTGTGATGTATCAGTGAATAATACATGCAGATCCGAGTAAGGTGGCCTTTTGCTTCTGACAGATGGTAACTTTGTCATTGCTGATTTATTTAAGTGCAGGCCAAGGTTTTTAGGCCCTGCACCCAGTGTACCGATCACCACTGGGACCACCTTGACTGGCTTGTGCCAGAGTCTTTGCAGTTTGATCTTTAAATCCTCAAATTGTGTCAAGTTTTCCAGTTATTATTTGTTTAATAGATTATTTATTTCTTTCTTTACATCATTTATATTCCTCCTCACCCCGCAGGGGACTCAGGGCGGATCACAACACACATATACAGGCAAACATTCAATGCCATAGACCAGGGGTGCTCACACTTTTTCAGCATGCGAGCTACTCTTAAAGCAACCAAGTCCAAAAGATCTACCTGCCCCCGCCGCAGCGCACTCCTACCACCTCACGTGCTCCTGCCGCTGTTTTCCGCCCGTGCAGCGCTTCTTCCACCTGCGGGGCATTGCAGGAAGGAGAAAGCACAAGGCGGGACATCCAGAGGCCCCACCCCCATGCTTCCTTCTTCCTGCAATGTCCGGCAGGCAAAATAAGCACCGCAAGAGCGAAAGCCAGCAGCAGGAGCGCGCGTGTGCGCAGGGTGTGTGCGCGCATGGCAGGAGTGCCCCATCCGGCTGGTGAGGCCCGAAGATCACCTGGAAGAGGGCCAAAGATCTACTAGTAGCTCGCGAGCTACCTAATGAGTTTCAGGAGATTCTGGAACCAGTATTCCAGAAAAACACTACACCACCTTTCCCACATTCTCCAATGTTTTGTGGATGAAATCCAGGACATATGCAGACACCTCTAGATGGATGTGAGGTCAAAGATAGCAAGAATTACAAGGAAGGGAAGACGCGTGAGAAGAGGTGCAGCAGTTTGCCTGAGCCAACTGGGAAGGACATGATGAAGTTCCGTCCTCTCTCTTTCCCCCTCTTACTGAGTTAATAGAGCGCAAACCACACTCTATTAACCTTGAAATGTGAATAATTCAGATGGCTCCGTCTCCTGCAGCATATGTCTTGTGATGCTGAAGTTTTTTGGAAGCAAAAGAAATGTGAAATATCAGGCTCCAAGCCATAAAATATGTGTGTCAATGCAAAGGTCTCACTTAACATCTGTTTTACATACACAAACATCCAAATGGTTAGCAATGTGGAGAAATTCCAGTTGTATATATATTTTAAAGGTACTGAGTAAATTTTATATGCTAATGTTCCGATTTTATAAAAGGCTCAAAGCAGCTCACATTAAAAAAACAAACAAACAGAATAATGCTACAATCTGTCTCCTAAACACTAAACATATGGCACTAAAACCTGATCTAAACCAAATGCATGGTATTTTTACACCTTAAAAGCAGAAGGAGATCAATGCAAACTGTCGAAGTGTACCAATAAAAATAGCGGCAACCTCCTTGCAGAACTTAACCTGTTATTAGAACAATTAAAAATACTCCTTCCCGTCTCTGAATTTTCATAGTTTTGGAGCAATATCATGGAAAGGGGTGTTTGTGCTCATGGTCTATTGTTGGGCTTCTGGAAACCTGCAAGATGGCACATGAGGCCAAAGATTGCAAGAGTTATAAGGAAGTGTTTCCCAACCTTTTTTGAGCTGTAGCACACTTTTTACATTTACAGAATCCTGGGGCACACCACCAACCAAAATGACACAAAATGATGCTCTAACACAGTAATACATATACTGTAGTTAATATGTTTTAAAATGTATTTATACACTCAGTGTGAAACCTGGGCCTGTTTCAATGAACACAACATAGATGAACCAATATAGATAAGTAATTTGAGCATTGGAGTTATGGGTGCATCTACACCAGGCATGGACAAACTTGGGCCCTCCAGGTGTTTTGGACATCAACTCCCACCACTCCTAACAGCCTCAGACCCCTTCCTTTTCCCCCTCAGCCACTCAAGGGCCTGAAACCGTTAGGAATGGTGGAAGTTGGAGTCCAAAACATTTTGAGGGTCCAACTTGGCTCAGACCTGGTTTAGATTGATCCATGCACACAGGAGACTTTTGAACCTCAGTATGGGAATCAGGGCTATCTCTGTGTCGTGACTCTCCTTCACGCGCAGTCCTACCCTCCTCAGGAAACAAGGGAGAAGGAGAGGAGGTCTCAGTCCAAAGGAATGGGCTCCTTCCAGTCCTCACCCACTCTCCGTCACAGGTTCCGTCATCGTCTGCCAATGGCAGACAGCGAGTAGCGCAGGATGAATGGCGCTGAATGGAGTGGTGAAGGGCAAACCCAGCAGAGGCAGGGAAGGAGGAGGAGAGGAGAGGAGGGGGCGAGGGCCAAGCCAGGGGGTGGGGCCAGGGAAGAGAGGCTTTTCCGCGACACACCAGGTGATCGCTCACGGAACACTAGTGTGCCGCAGAACAGCGGTTGGGAAACACTGTTATAAGGAAGGGAAGCTAGAAGAGGTGTAACAGTTTGCTTTAGCCTAAACCAACTGGGAAGGGCACAATTCAACTCTCTGCTCTCTTCTCTCTCATGCTGAGTTAATAGATCTCAAACTACACAATACACTCAGTGGTTGGCCACTGTAGGAAAAAGAGACCTTGGACTGATAATGTCTTTGGCCTGCTGAACAGGGGCATTCCTACAGAATTACTGAATTGGCAAGGAACCTAGGTGTCATCTTGTCTAAGTTTATGTGGGATACAACTGGAACATCCCTAACAGGTTGCTGTCTATAGAACTATAGAATCTTTAAAATAGGGAGAAGTACAAGGACCACCCGGTCCAACTTTCTCTGAGGTAGAGAACAGCTGCCAGATGCTTCTCCATCACATCTTGGTCTGGTGGCTGGTGATAATTCCTCCCTTTATATTCCCACTTCCATTGCTCTGGCCTCTGCGGAGAGAAGAGCAGCCAAGGACAGCTCCATCATGCGTTATCTTCATGACTGGTGAGAGGCCCTCCCTCCATGTCCACATTGCCACTGTTCATATCTTTGAAGGAGAGAAGAGCAGTTATTTATATCCATCATGGCTTGGTATATTGGCACGATAATTTAATGTTAACGAATCTATTGTTGAATTGTTGATAATGTTTTAAATGGATTGTATTGTTTTAATCTGTATTTTAAGATGGAGTTCCTGTAGCTGGATTGCCCTGGTGGGGTGGAGATCCAGCTTCCTACCCTGGACAGTGCGACATTATGTCCGTCATCAGTAGTTAAAGGTCTCGGTGTCACTCTGGACTCTCAACTGACAATGGAGACACACATCTCCACCGTCAGTAGAGTAGCTTTTTTCCATCTTCGTCAGGCGAGGAAGTTGGCTCCCTACCTTTCCCACCACGATCTAGCCACAGTGGTCCAAGCCACGGTCATCTCAAGACTGGACTACTATAATGCACTCTACGTTGGCCTTCCTTTGTCGGTGATCCGGAAATTGAAACTGGTCCAGAATGCGGCAGCTTGGCTGCTGGCTGGCATTCCTATGAGCAGCCATATTACACCTATTCTACGCGGGCTGCACTGGTTACCAGTGGAATGCCGAATCACTTTCAACGTGCTGGTATTGACCTTTAAGGTCTTGAGCGGTCTGGGGCCAGTGTACCTTAGGGACTGCCTCATCCCATATTGTCCCACTAGACCACTACGCTCGGAGTCAGGACAACTCTTGGAGGTCCCGAGCTTCAAAATGTACCATCTTACTTCTACAAGAAGGAGGGCCTTTTCGATAATTCCTCCCACTCTGTGGAATGCACTGCATTCCGATGTTTGTGCCCTCACAGATCTATTGGCATTCCGGAAGGTGTGCAAAACACTCCTGTTTCGGCAGGCTTTTGGTGACTAAGATCACTGATCCCACGGACACATCTATTTCTGTGCACAGCTTGCGAGGAGCTGCATTTTAGCTAGTTAAATTGTTTTATCGTGTTTTTATCGTGTTTTTATTCTGTGATTTTACTTTTGTAAGTTGTCCTGAGCCACATTGGGAGTGGCGACTGACAAGTACAAATAATAAAATAAAATAAAAATTATATATGTGGACTGCATCTCTGGATGCTTGTGTGAGGCCACCTTGAGTCCCCTTGTGGGAAGGAGGGTGGGATAGAAGTATATGTAATAAATAAATAATAATAAATCATGCCTTGCCCCTGTAGTAAGTAAGAAGCTACCCCTCCATGATCCAAACGCCATTGCTTTGGACTCTGTGGGAGAGAAGAGCAGCTCCATCATGCCTTGGCCCGGTGGCTGGTGAAAGGCACTCTCTCCATGATCCAAATGTCATTGCTTTAATCTCTGAGGAAGAGAAGAGCAGCCAAGCACAGCTCCATCATGCCTTGGTTCAGTGGATGGTGAAAGACCCTCTCTCCACGATCCAAATGTCATTGCTCCAGCCTATGAGGGAGAGAAGAACAGCCAGGCAGAGGTCCATCCTGCTTTGTCCTAGCAACTAGAGGGAGGCCCTATTCCCACATTCCCATTTCCATTGCTCTGGCTTCTGAAGGGGAGAAGAACAGCCATTTATGTTTCCATCATGCCTTGCCCAGCAGTTGGTGAGAGGCCACTCCTCCATGATCCAAATGCCATTGCTTTAGCCTCTGAGGGAGAGAAGAGCAGCCAGGCTCAGCTCCATCGTACCTTAACTCAGCAGTGGATAACAAGCTTGAGTCTTGCTTGAATTGTAAGCCTGAGGGCAGGGAAGTGTCAAATTATCAATCCGTGACCTGGTCTGGAAATCTTCTTTAGCTGAAGGGCAGGGTATAAATCTTCTAAATAAATAGAATAAAATCCCATGCTGTTTCTGTCTAGTACTCCATTCTCTGGCTAATACTCTGCTTCTTTCCTTCTTTCCTTCTCTTTGCCCAGCTGGCCCTGCCCTGCGATTCCTCCATGAGCCTTCCCTTATCTATTCTGCTGGAGAGATACTGCGAAGCGCTGTCCTCCCATTACAACATCTCAGGTAATTCTCACCTTCAGGACCCTGTTTGCATGCAATTATAAGCTGGGGCAGGAATTGATACTGGTGGAAAGAAAGGTCATTCGACTCCAAAGTACGAGTCTAAGAAGCATTTTCACACTTGCAAGAAAATGCACACTTGGCCTCCAGTATTTGCACACGGGTGAGACTTAAGGATGTTTATAAGAAATAATGTGCGCGACAAAACAGTTTATATGCACTGCTTCACTGCAGTCTTCAGGAGCGAGATCTGAGAGGCAGAGGAGGAGGTACGGTAATAGGATACAAGGGTGGGCCAGACAGGTAAAAGAGGTGTGTTTTTCTGGGCCCAGAGCCACTCTATCTCTTTTTTCCATACCCTGGGCACCTCGAACACCTGCAGTTTGCTCCACCCTTCACTTACACCTTCCTGTTGAGGTGCCCCTTCACCTCACCTTCGGGATCACATTAAGTCCATGAATCCTGGTGAGTGGATTTTCTTCTACCGTATTTGTACAGCGTTGCCCTTAATGTTTTCATGCAGTCCCTGCATATGGCAGGGACGCGGCCACTACCATTTTTGAGCTCCCCTTGCCATATGCGGCAACCACAGATTCTCCAATCCGGATTGGTGTATAAGATGACTCCTGGTGTATAAAACTACTTCCACGTATTAGACTACTCCCACGCATAAGACGACTCCTGCATATAAGACAACTCCTGGTGTATAAAACTACTTCAGCTTATAGGATGTCTCCTGCACATAAGACGACTCCCAGCGTATAAGATGACTTCTGGCATATGACAACTCCTGGTGTATAAAACTACTTCCGCGTATAAGACGACTCTCACGCATAAGATGACTCCCGCATATAAGACAACTCCTGGTGTATAAAACTACTTCCACGTATTAGACTACTCCCACGCATAAGACGACTCCTGCATATAAGACAACTCCTGGTGTATAAAACTACTTCAGCTTATAGGACGTCTGCTGCACATAAGACGACTCCCAGCGTATAAGATGACTCCTGGCATATGACAACTCCTGGTGTATAAAACTACTTCCGCGTATAAGACGACTCTCATGCATAAGATGACTCCCGCATATAAGACAACTCCTGGTGTATAAAACTACTTCCACGTATTAGACTACTCCCTCGCATAAGACGACTCCTGCATATAAGACAACTCCTGGTGTATAAAACTACTTCAGCTTATAGGATGTCTCCTGCACATAAGACGACTCCCAGCGTATAAGATGACTCCTGGCATATGACAACTCCTGGTGTATAAAACTACTTCCGCGTATAAGACGACTCTCATGCATAAGATGACTCCCGCATATAAGACAACTCCTGGTGTATAAAACTACTTCCACGTATTAGACTACTCCCACGCATAAGACGACTCCTGCATATAAGACAACTCCTGGTGTATAAAACTACTTCAGCTTATAGGACGTCTCCTGCACATAAGACGACTCCCAGCGTATAAGATGACTCCTGGCATATGACAACTCCTGGTGTATAAAACTACTTCCGCGTATAAGACGACTCCCGCGCATAAGATGACTCCCGCATATAAGACAACTCCTGGTGTATAAAACTACTTCCACGTATTAGACTACTCCCACGCATAAGACGACTCCTGCGTATAAGACAACTCTTGGTGTATAAAACTACTTCCGCTTATAAGATGACTCCTGTGCATAAGACGACTCCCACGTATAAGATGACTCCCGGCATATAAGATGACTCCTGGCGTATAAGACAACTGGTGTATAAAACTACTTCCGCGTATAAGACGACTCCCACGCATAAGATGACTCCCGCGTATAAGACGACTCCTGGTGCATAAAACTACTTCCGCGTATAAGATGACTCCTGGTGTAAAAAACTACTTCTGCATATAAGACGACTCCCGCGCATAAGACGACTCTCGCATATAAGACAACTCCCATGTATAAGACAACCTCTGATTTTTGAGATTTTCTTGGGTTAAAAAGTAGTCTTATACACCAGAAAATAAGGTAATTACAACTTGTGGCATTTCAGTGCTGGGGAAAGCATGATCCAATAGGAAACTAGAATGGGAAGAACATAAAGAGTGAGATTTTGCGAAACGTGCTGAGAGAGATTGTTCTGGCTATTTGACACTTGGTGGAAGAGAGCTGTTCTAGGACACCTTTTGCTTGTGAGTTCTTGGTGGGACCTCTATTTTCAATATAAACAGTTTCCCCTCTATACCCACAAATTCATTGTCCATTTTGGGATTACTGTTGATTATTTATTTATCATATCAGAAGCAAACAGAGGGTACAGTTGTAATGTATTTAAAAGGCACAAAGTTTTTAAAAACGTGGCATTATACATATGCATGAAAAGGCTCAGACATTCAAAAGGGAATGCAAAGCGCTTCAGGACGGGGGGCCTAAACGCCAGCTTTTGGATTTGAGATGGATTGGGCGTGCACAGACGAGAGTCAGCCACTTTGAAGATGGTGCTCATCAGAATTCATGCAGTGTGGAATAAAACGTAGCATCCATTTTTCTGAGTTACGGAAAGATGAATAGCAATGGAAATTTCTTTAAACAGAGATGTGTCATTGTAATTCTATCAGTAGCTTTGCCTCTTATCCAGAGATAATAGAATTAAGGTCTTGAAAGCATTGTTGTTCAAAGTAGATGCTGCAACAACAACAAATATGAAAGTCCCATACCAAATGAAGTCATAGGGTGTGTTTACACTGTGGATTCATTGATAAGGAAGCATATGTATTAAGATGTGGCATCCATATTTATTTATTTATTTATTTTATTAACTTTATTTACTGTATACCCCGCAACCATCTCCCCAAGGGGACTCGGGGCGGCTTACATGAGGCCAAGCCCAACAACACATGATAACAACACAACAGCAATTATAAAACAATGCCATCAATAAAACATAAGCAATAACATACAGTTTAAAACCATTTCGGATGGGCCAAATAATAATAATAATAATAATAATGTTTATGTATATTCCACTCTTCTCACCCCGAAGGGGACTCAGTGCAGATTACATTACACATACGACAGACAGTCCCTGTCGGAAGACATACACATGACAATACACAGTACACAGTGCAATTTTAGAAGGATTTCTTCTTCCTCGCTGCATCACAGGGTGTGTGTCACAGGGTGTGATTGCGCCATTACGTCATTGTTGTTATGTCATCCTCATGACGGGGAGCTTCTGTTTCTGCATTCCACCTTCCGGACAGCCAAACTTTTCAGGCGTTGTAAAGTCCTTCTGTAAAAATCCTTCCTCGCTTTGCGGTTCCCAGTTTTATCTACTCACAGCTGGGCTGCTTTCGAACTGCTGGGCGAGCAGAGGACAGGGCTTCACAGCTGGTTGTCCAAGCCAGCTCTGGAATTGAACTTGCAACCTTCAGATTGCAAGCACAGCTGTGTTATCGCTGTGATATCTCCCCAGCCCCATATATTTTAATATTCAAATGTGAATATTAAAATTTTAAAATAAATAAACAAGGGGTGCAGACAGAGGTAGATTGTATATAACAGGAAGGTTTCAAGGACAATGTGGGGCAGACACCCAACCTGTAATTGAAGTGCTTCTGAGGACATTTGCAAGGATTGAACACAGCATAAAAATAAAAAAGGAAACAAAAGCTACAAGGACAAAAAACACCAAGAAGGAAACTCCCCACCCAAACCTCAAAGACCCAACCAAGGAAGATCTGCAGGGAGAAGGAATAACTCCCCAAAGGAGGAAACATC
>JARBWK010000008.1:10502115-10554344 GCA_030556195.1 Anolis apletophallus
TATTAAAATTTTAAAATAAATAAACAAGGGGTGCAGACAGAGGTAGATTGTATATAACAGGAAGGTTTCAAGGACAATGTGGGGCAGACACCCAATCTGTAATTGAAGTGCTTCTGAGGACATTTGCAAGGATTGAACACAGCAGGGCATTATTTACTTTATTCAGGGAAGGCACATTGGAACAGCCATGTTTTCAGGCTCATCCTAAAAACTGCCAAAGTGAGGGCTTGTCTAATATCCTTGGGGAGTGAGTTCCAGAGTCAGGGGGCCACTACAGAGAAGGCCCTCTCCCTCGTCCCCACCAAACATGCCAGCAAAGGCAATGGGAGCAAGAGTAGGGCCTCTCCATATGATCGAAGAGATCACCTGGGTTCATAGACAGAAATGCGGTCACTTAGATAGGCGGGTCCCAAACCATTTAGGGCTTTGTAGATAAGAACCTGCACCTTGAATTGGGACCGGAAGATGAACGGCAGCCAATGGAGCTCCTTAAACCGGTGGGTTGACCATTCCCTGTACGTCGTTCCAGTTGGCCATCTGGCTGCCGCTCGTTGGACCAGTTGAAACTTCCAGGCCATCTTCAAGGGCAGCCCCAAGTAGAGTGCATTACAGTAATCCAATCTGGAGGTGACTAAGGTGTGGACCACCATGGCTAGATCAGACTTCACGATTTACGGTCGCAGCTGGTGCACAAGTTTTAATTGTGCAAAGGCACTCCCAGCCACCGCCGACGGCTGAGCTTCAAACGTTGGCGACGAGTCTAGGAGGACACCCAAGCTGCGGACCTGTGACATCAGGGGGAAAATCCATATAAGCCAAACATAAGGCTAAATTCTAAAATTAATCCTAAGCACTGAATCAACTGATTTTTTTGTATATGTTGTCTCACCATCTACTCTAGCTGATACCCTTTTAGTGATGTGGCTGCTAACATTTAAGGTATGCTGCAGAGAGAATATTCAGACTAGAGGACATTATGTAGTTGCACAGTCAATGTAGAATGTCAATATATGTAATTGGGTTGCTGTGAGTTTTCCAGGCTGTATGGCCATGTTCCAGTAGCATGCTCTCCTGACATTTCACCCATGTCTATAGTAGGCATCCTCAGAGGTTGTGAGGTCTGTTGGAAACTAGGCAGGTGGGGCTTATACATCTATGGAATGTCCAGGGTGGGAGAAAGAATTCCTGTCTATTTGAGGCAAGTGTGAATGTTGCTATTGGCCACCATGATTAGCATTGAATGGCCTTGCAGCTTTGAAGCCTGGCTGGTTGCTGCCTGGGGGAATTCTTTGCTGCGAGGTGTTAGCTGGCCCTGATTGTTTCCTGTTTGGAATTCCTCTGTTTTCTGAGTTATCTGACCACATTTGAATGGATGATGCCAGTTCTTGACGACATCATCTGATGGGGAACCGTTCCTATAAACCTCTTTCATCTCATTGAACGTCTCCTTTGGTGTGCGGCCTTTCAAGAAAAGGAACTTGAGGACTGCTCTGTATTCCACTGGGTCCATTATCAAACCTCTCACCACTTCCACACCTGTACAATCAAGACCATTATCAGTTCTGAGTTGTAAATTGGCACGTAACCTAGAGCAGACTTTTCAATCATTACACATTTTTTAAATTTACAAACTCCTGCAGTTTCAGCGTGACACTCGTAACACAGTAATACATATAGATAAATAGAAGTGGGTCAAACTTGGCATGGGAAATGGAGTTTGGGGGAAATAGACTTTTTCTGGGAATAAAACAATGCCTTGGCATATTGAACTCTCATTACCAACAGAAAGTACTGAAAGGGTTTGCTTGGGAATTGACCTTGAGTCGTTCACTACACCCAAAAGAATCACAATGTTGGAAGGAGGCTCAAATGAACACAAAACACATAATATAGCTGAGGCAATGTATAAAGAAGATTAAAAGGAATTAAATGAGCAATCTGGTTTTAAAAAACTAATTCACATTGAAATATATATTTGTTATTGTGCCCTATAGTTCATATTCACCACAATTATTTGGGTTCTGTTCTTTGCAAAACAAAACCTGTTTCTTTGAGCAGTGGTGAATGAAAAGCCCCGCTTCAAACATGTAACTAATTATTTCCAAATTTGTATTAATCACATCCCAATCCAGGCGTCCCTGTTAGGATTAGCTTGTAAATGTCCTGCGGTTTCGGTGCTGTGCGTTTCAGCAGTTCATCCCATTGATTGACTCCTCTTCTAATCTCTTTGCAATGTCTCCCGTCGTTTCCTTAAACGCGGCTCCCATTTTTGCTCTCGACAAATAGGAAAACCGATCCCTTTTTGTATTAGCCTCTCCAAACTGACTGATCTTTGTCTCCTTTTCCCTCTGCATCTTCATAAAGAGATTTTGAACACAATAATGAGAGTATATCACAGTTTGCAACTAACAAAACTGTCATGCTTCTCTACCCATGAAATTGGAACTTCCCAAATGTGTCGGCATTTCGGCGTTGGCAACTCGTTCGGTTCTCAACAGATGGGGTTTTTTTGTTTGGTTTTTTAAAAGCCTCTTCCCTTCTATTTATAAAACTGATGATGATGGAAGGCAGATGATTGATGAGTAGTTAATGATGGGTGAAGAAGGATTTCTGGAATGTGAGCTGAATATGCGTATGTGTGGTGCGATTGAGAAAGATCGGTGTTTCGGATGAAGAAAGATGAAGGAAAATGTGTTTCTAGTTCTATGGGGCACCTTAGGGAAGTGGTACTTTTTTGGATCCAAAATATAGTGCAGGTAGGATTGCAAACTCTCTAGGTGAGTAGACGGATAGATTTGGAATAAGGTAAAGGTTGCCTTATTCGTGTCCAACTCTGGGAGTTGGTTCTCTTCTCCATTTCTAAGCCAAAGCACCTGTGTTATCTGTAGACACCTCTAAGGTCATGTGGCTGGCATGACTGCATGGAGTGCCGTTACCTTCCCACTGGAGTGGTACCTATTGATCTACTAACATTTGTATGTTTTCAAACTACTAGGTTGACAAAAGCTGGGGCTAACAACAGGAAAGAAAAGAAAAGAAAAAGCAATTTATAATAATGGGCTTGGCCGACTTACCCGCCAAGCAGGTTGTGGGGCATCGTTGCCCTCGTGCCATCTTGGCTTTGTCAGGGGCTTCTTCCCCCCAGAAGCCCCTGGGGGTGGCGGGGTGGCTTCCCGCCACCAACGCCGGCCGGACAATGAGGGGTCTGGCCCCGCCCTGCCCCCTCCTTGTTTCCGGTCGGCCTGTACTTCCGCCCGGGCAGCTTACTTAAGGCTGCCCGGGGATACTAGGACACGTGTGGAGCCAGTCCTTTTTTCCTCCCACCCTCCCTACTCTTTGCATTGCTTGTTGGTGTCTTTTTGTTTCAATGCACTTCATTGTTGCTCTGTTTTTTGTTATGCGTTTTTTATGATCTTTGTCGCAACTCAGTGTTTGGCGTGTGCCATGGCCTCTGGATCCCCTGTAAGGGGGGGATAACGCCCAGGCTCTCTGGGGTGCCAAGTTTCCATGGACAGGCATTGGGCCACTCGCACCCCAGGCTTGCAAATGCCTTTGTACATTCGTGGGGGCTGTTCTACCCTGATCCAGGACCCATGTGTGGCCGCCAACCCTTTGTTCCTGTTTTCAATAAATGAGTTGTGGCCATTTTCATCCATCCACTTGTGTCTGCGTATTGTTGTTGGCACGAGGTGTGTCACCCTTGAACACGCAACAACCCTAGAGGCTCACATATGATTTCTCAATACTTTTACCTAATCTCTGAAATGGAATGTTTGGGGCAAAAAAGGACAAAGGGTTGGATATTTATATTGACCTTTTCAGCACACATAAACTGTTGTCATATTTTGCATTAGCTGTCTCTAAAATAAACATTTTATTATGGCTTTCTTTGGGGATGGTGTTTCTGTTATTTTACTGGGCACAACCTACAATTTTACCATTGTAATTCCACTTTATGACAAGCCAGGTAGAGCCTGGAAAATAAAAAGTAGGTGGTGGAAAGAATGCATACAATTCTATCCTGTTACGCAACCAAAACTTCTATTCAAAAACACATTCTGACATAAGTATTCCACCCAACTGACATATGAGGCATGAATATAGATTTACATGACACAACGATGATGGAGATTTTGGCTTTTATTCCCATTTGAAACAGAATGTTTCCTAAAGTGGCTTTGGGAAACATATTTTGTGAGTTGTAATTTGGTGAGGTACCAGCACCATTTAACCAAGGCCTGGGCAAACGTCGACCGTCCAGGTATTTTGGACTTCAACTCCCACAATTCCTAGCAGCCTCAGGCCTGCTGGAAACTAGTCAAGTGGGGTTTATATATCTGTGGAATATCCAGGGTGGAAGAAAGAACTCTTCTCTGTTTGAGGGAAGTGTGGATGATGCCATTGGCCACCTTGATTAGTATTGAATAGTCTTGCAGCTTCAAAGCCTGGCTGCTTCCTGCCTGGAAGAATCCATGTCAGAGAAGCCGTTGAATTCCACAAGCATGTAGACAATTTCAACAGAAAGGAGGAAACCATGAAAATGAAAAAAGCTGGTCACTAGTATTAAGAAATTCTAAAATAAGGATAGTAGATAAAGAACAACACTCAGCAAACAGAGGAATTCCAGACAGGAAACAATCAGGGCCCGGTAACACCTCCCAACAAAGGATTTCCCCACTCAGCAACCAGCCAGGCATTGAAGCTCCAAGGCCATTCAGTGCTAATCAAAGCGGCCAGTTGCAACATTCACACTTGCCTGGAACATACAAGAGTTCTTTCTCCCACCCTGAACATTATTTCACAGATAACTCCATTTGTCTAGTTTCCAACAGACCTCACAACCTCTTAGGATGCCTGCCATAGATGTGGGTGAAACGTCAGGATAGAATGCTTCTGGTACATGGCCATACAGCAGGGAAAACTCACAGAAACCTAGTGATTTCAGCCATGAAAGCCTTTGACAACACATTAAGCATACCTTTGTCGGGACCACTTCCCATCTGGAAATCTGTGTGCTCACTGCGAAAGACTGCAGATCTAGAAGAGATGGCCCCGGTGCTCCAAGCCACGGTCATCTCGAGACTGGATTACTGTAACACCCTTTACACTGGCCTGCCCTTTTCAGTGATCCGGAAACTAAAGCTTGTCCAGAATGCCGCTGCCCGACTTCACACTGGGACCCCAGTGAGATGTGACATAACACCTATTCTGCAGCAGCTCCATTGGCTTCCGGTCGAGCACCGGATCACCTTCAAGGTGATGGTGTTCACCTTCAAGGCCTCGCATGGTCTGGGGCCACTGTATCTGAGGGACCCTCTCTTCCCCTACCAACCCCAGAGGTCACTTCGATCAGAACAAATGAATCTCCTGGAAGTGCCAACTTTTAAAGCAATTTGCCTCACATCGACCCGGCGCAGAGCCTTTTCTGTAGTAGTGCCGTCAATCTGGAACACCCTTCCAAGTGATGTGCGGGCCTTGCATGATCTACTCTCTTTCCCCAAGGCTTGCAAGACCCACCTTTTCTGGCTAGCCATTGATCACTAAGCTGGAAACTCTTTATTGGTCTAGTTTAATATGTTGTTTTTACTCCTGTGATGCTTTTATATGTTTGTGAGCCGCTCCGAGCCCTCCGGGAGTGGCGGCGTACAAGTCCAAATAATTAATAAATAAATCTACCTACAGTCACATATGGACCCACCGCTGACACTGTGCCCTTGGAAGAAAATCAGAGTCAGCCTCAAGTGATAGCCTATGATGGGAATGAACTGGACCTGTCTCTGCCAAATTGAGACAATAGGAGGTTATCGAATAATCATAGTTTGTTCCACTGTGCTTTGTGCTTAATCCGACTGCCTAAGCTGCTGCATATTGGGAAAATGAGTGCATCTGTTTTGTTTCGCCCTTTCTTTTGAATCTCTCCTATTTTCTGTCAGTGCAATTAGAGCAAAACCCAAAATTTTTGCAGAGCACCTGCTGGCAGGTATTAATGCTTCATTCTTTGCCGCCGTATTCCTTCACACTGATTCAGTCTGATTGTTTTTTCTTCGCACTCCTACACTTTGCATGCGGCTTGTGCCCTCTGCAAATCTTAGCGAGGGACCGCATCCTGAACTCTTCGGTGACAGTACAGAGCTGCTGAACTCTGGGCGATTCCTGTAGTTTGAGGCTGACAATTAACCCTTTCTCTTCTCCACCTCCCCAACTCCACCACCTCTCTTTCCTTCTATTTATATTCTTTGCCTCTCCATTCCTGGTTGAAAAAAACATGCCAAGCTTTTCCGCTCCTTCAGAGCTTTCTTTTTAGAATGTCCAAAGTCATGTTGGAAATTCACCCTTGTCTCACATTCATTCTTTAAAAATTCACCGCCATATGTTGCATGCGGTATGGTGTTGAAGTACGTGTGTGTGTACACACACATGTACATATGAAGGACGTTCATTAAAGATTTCCCCTGACCCACTTCTATTTATCACAGAACGCTGAAACTGCATATGTGTAATGATAGAAGTCTCTCTAGATTACGTGCCAATTTACAACTCTGAACTAACAACAGTCTTGATTTGACAGATACTAAAGTGGTGTGAGGTTTGAGAATGGACCCTGTGGAATATTATTTATTTATTTAAAACTTTTATACCCCTGCCTTCTCACCTCCGAAGAGGGACTCAGACCGGCAAACAGCAAGTATTCAATGCTAACATTTAAAATCTTTTTTTTATAAAGTTTTATTATGCATAAAAGAAAAACACACCTACAGTACAGACCATACACACCGTCTTCCCCCCATGGGCAAGCATGCCCTGGGCGGAGGAACACAAAGACCCCAGACATAGTACATATAACAATGACACCAACACCTAACACCCCCTCACCCCCCCCACAAAACAGAAATTCTTAACTCCTAAGCACTTTGTGGCAACCTTGATTGCCCTTTAAGGTAGAATATTTACAATTTATTTTTCTATAAGTCCTTTGGGTTCTCATTTCATTTGTTCAGGAAATCTTCCGCCGAGTGTTTCCCTTCCGGGTTGCCTTTATAAGTACTTGTATTTATTCTTTCTTATAAATTCGATAAATTTTTCCCAATTGGTGTTTCTCGCTGAATTTCTGTTCCGTGCAAGTCTTTGAGTTAGCAGATCCATATTCATGATATCTAAAGATTTTAGCATCCAATCGTTAAATTTAATTGTGTCTTTATTTTTCCACTGCCTGGCAATACATATTCTTGCTGCAGTAGTGAGATAAAAGAAAATTTTGTCGTCATTTAACTTGATTTGAAAGTCAAGATTCCCAACAGAAAATATTCTGGTCTGAATTCAAAATTTATTTTTAAGGATTTCTTTCAGTTTGTGGTATATGCCCCACCAGAATTTTTTGACGGTTTTGCATTCCCACCAAAGGTGGTAAAACGTTCCTATATGCTTGCCACATTTCCAGCATTTCTCATTTATTTTTCCGTTGCTATATTTCGCTAATTTTTGTGGTGTTAAATACCAAAGGTAAAACATTTTGAACCAGTTTTCCTTAATTTCGGTCGCATAGGCGTACTTAAGTTTCCTGGTCCATAATGCCTCCCATTGTGATAAATCAATCGTATGTCCCACCATCCTTGCCCATCTTATCATCACTTCCTTCACCTGTTCTTCCTCCGTCGCCCACAGAAGTAATTGTTGATATATTTTCCCAATTAGTTTTCTCTCTGTTTTCATAATTTTATCCCAGAAGGCCTCTTTCAATGCAAATCCCATTTTTCTATCTTCTTTGAAATTTTCGTGGATCTGCCAATATTGAAACCAAGTTGTTTTTGGTTCTATTTTTTGAATTTCCTCCAACGTTTTTAGGCTAATCTCCTGATTGTCAATTTTAAGAAGGGAGTCGTATTGAAGCCATCTTTCATATGATAATTCTCTTTTTTGGTCCGCTTCATTTGGGGAGAACCACATTGGAGTTTTGGTATAACAAAAGTTTTTATATCTGTTCCATGTTTTGAGGAGAGCCGATCTTACAAAATGGTTGTTAAAGTTTTTCTCAACTTTGGATTTATCTCTCCACAAGTAACAGTGCCACCCTCTTCGGAGGTCCTCTCCTTCTAGCGCCAGTAGTTTTTTCTTTTTCAGTGTCGCCCAGTCCCGAACCCATGTTAAAGCGGCTGCCTCATAGTATAGCTGGAAGTTCGGTAGGGCAAGTCCTCCTCTTTTAGTACTATCTGTTAAGTGAACATGCTTAATTCTTGCTTTTTTGGATTGCCAGATAAACTTGCAAATGTCTTTTGTCCAGTTATTGATTGTAGTTTTAGACCTAAGGATAGGTAGGTTCTGAAATAGATACAGGACCGCTGGCAGGATATTCATTTTTGCTACCGCTATTCTGCCTAGGAGGGACAGATTTAGCTTCTCCCACTTTCTCATTTTATCCTTCATTTCATTCCATTTTTTTTCATAATTATTTTGAAGGAGTTGGGCATTGCTAGCTGTAATTTGTAGGCCCAAATATCTTACTTTTTTTACTACCATTATTCCTGTAATCTTCTGCAGTTCTTCCTTTCTTTTATTGTTTAAGTTTTTCGTTAGGAATTTGGTCTTGTTTTTATTTATCGTGAGGCCTGCTACCTCCCTGTACGATTCCAGCTCCTTCCACCATTTTTCCCACTGCGTAAGAGGATCTTCCATCACGCATACCAGGTCGTCCGCGAAGGCCAGGGTCTTAAAACTATTATTCACAATACGAAGGCCCTTGATCTCCTTATTGTTCCTCACACTTTCTAGAAGGGTTTCCATGGTTAGAATAAAGATCAACGGTGATAGCGGACAGCCTTGTTTAGTACCCTTAGCTATATTGAAACTTTCTGAGAGTTGCCCATTAATTATAACTCTTGCAGTTTGATGACCATATATTAATTTGATGGCGTTGATGAAGTCGAAACCTAGATCCAGCTCTTTTGCCAATTCAATTATAAAACTCCAATTTACCTTATCAAAGGCCTTTTCCGCATCAAGGAATAGCAGGCCAGCTTCTTTTTCAATGTGTTTGTCATAATATTCTATGATATTGAGTACTGTTCTGGTATTATCCCTAATCTGGCGTCCGGGCAGGAATCCTGTTTGGTCGCCATGAATTCTGTCTTTCAATATTTCTTTAAGCCGTTTCGCCAGTATGCCGGAAAAGATCTTGTAGTCGGTGTTCAGTAAGGCAATCGGTCGATAGTTTGCTACCTTCGTGGCATCTTGGTCTTCCTTCTGAATCAATGTTATATACGATGTTAACCACGACCTCGGCATTATCCTCTCTGCTAGCACTTTGTTCATTAACTCTGTTAAAGGTTTTATTAATATATCTGTTAGAGTTTTATAATATACTGATGTAAAGCCATCAGGCCCTGGCGCTTTATTTAGAGCCAGATTTTTAATTGTTTCCCTGACTTCCGCCTCTGTTATTTTCTTATTTAGGATTTCTCTTTGGTTATCCGAGATCTTCTTAATTCTTTGTTTACCTAGATACTGGAGTATTTTTTCCTTTGATATGTTATCATCTGTGTATAGCTTCTTGTAGAATTTAACGAATTCTCTTTCTATTTCTTTTTGTTGTACCCACGTTTTTCCATTCTCCTCTATCTTGGTAATAATTTGTTTTTGCTTTTTCTTTTTGGTTTTCCAAGCCAACCACCTCCCTACCTTGTTGGCGTTTTCAAAGTGGGATTGTTTCAAAATTTTTAAGTTCTTTTCTACTTCTTCCAATTGAATTGTGTCCATTTGCTTATAAAGTATTTCCAGTTGCATTTTGGCTCTCTTATTTCTCGGATTCACTTTTAATTCTTTCCCCTCCCGTATTATTTCCTCCTCAATTTTTTGGCGTCTCGCATTCTTCATCTTTATTCTCCATGCCTTCTGTTGTATAAATTGACCCCTCATATAGGCCTTGGAGGCGTCCCAAACTACTTCTAGCGGGGTTTCTTCAATCATATTAAATTTAAAGAATTCTTTTAAAAGTCCCAGGTTTTTTTCCTGGTCTTTTGGCTCTTTTATCAAGTTCCCGTCTAGTCTCCACCTGAAGGGTCCTCCTGGGTCGTTTCCCTTGTTGATTGTGACCTCCAATGGCGCATGGTCCGAGTTGATCTTCGGAAGTATTTTTGCCTTCATCGTTTTTAGTACAAGTTCGTTTGACCCCCAGACCATATCGATGCGTGACCATGTCTTGTGACAGTTGGAATAGAACGTATAGTCTTTCTCTCCCTTGTGGTGGTGTCTCCATATGTCCCTTAATCCCAGGTCCTCCAGCCATTTCTTAAAGAACTTCGACAATTCTGCCTTAGTCCCGTTCTCCTTTCCTCCCTCTCTCCTTGTTTTGTCCAGGTCTTTATTGATCACCCCGTTAAAATCTCCCATAATGAGCAATTGATCATAGTCTTGCTCTAGTATTTTGGAGCTCATTTGTTCTACAAATTGGTTTTTAGCTCCATTAGGGGCATAAATATTGCAGACCAGTATTTTGTTTTTTCCCCTTTCTACTACCACTCCTATTAGCCTCCCGTCATGATCTTTAAGAACTTGTTTGGATGGTATCTTTTCACTAATATAGGTCACCACTCCTCTTTTTTTCTCTCCACATAGCGAATGGTATGCTACCCCTAGTTGTTTCTGGGCTAGATATTTGCTGTGTTTATGTCTAAGATGTATTTCCTGTAAACAAATGATGTCATAGTTTCCTTTTTTTATTTGGTTCCAAATTTTATTTCTTTTATTAGCACTGTTAATACCATTTACATTATGTGAGTATATCCTAAGCTTCTGATCCATCCTTTCCTGCCTCTTCCTCCCCCTTGTCTTGGGTTTCCAGATCCGTTGGCGCTTTGACTTCGATGGGGGATATTTCTCTGGGTCTCTTTCTCAGCCGTTCTGTATGGTGATCAAGATCTTGATCCTTCTGAGGTTCATTGTTGGAGTCCTCATTATCAGATTTCCCCGTCTTTTCCTTCTTCTGCTTCCAGTTCTCTTTATACAGATATTTTTCAAAGAAGGCTTTGGCTTTCATTTCGGAGGTAAGCCAATGCTTTTCCCCCCTCCATGTTGTCATCAGACCTTCCCTTTCCCATCTAAATGTAATATTTCTTTCCCTCAGTATGTCCGTAAGGAAAAAATATTTGTGCCTCTTGTCCAAAACTGTTGTGGGATATTCCTTTAGGATAGCAATCTTCTTTCCTTTAAAAAAGACGGGGTTCTTAGCATTTTCTTTCAGGATCTCGTCTCTTATTGACTTTCTTCCAAAGCAAACTATGGTATCTCTTGGAGTCTTATGTCTTCTGGCATAGTTGGAGTGGATTCTAAAGACTCTATCAATATTTCCCCTGGTCTCCTCCAGTGGGATATCCAACATGTCAGCTATGATCTTAGTTGTCGTTTCTTTGATGTTCTCTTTCTCTTCTTCGCACACATTTCTAAACCTGAGTTGGTACTCCTTCTCTTTTATTTCCATAGCTTCCTGTTGTTCTTTAAGAGTTAGCATAGTCCTCTCCAACGTTTGAACTGTCCTCTCCAACTCCTTCTGTTGTTTTTTTAATTTCCTTAGACTCTCTAATACATTCAATTCTTCCCTGATTAAGTATATCTATATCCTTCTGCATAGACATTAATTCTTCCTTTACTACTATCTTCATTTCATCCTTCAACTCTTTTTTGAGTTCTACCATCTCGTCTCTAATATTGTTGTATTGCTTCTCTTGCTTTTCTTGCATCTGATGGACATCTGTTTGGATCTGCTGGACATCCGACTGAATCTTCATAATTTCCCTCATTATATCCTTCATTGTGTAATCATCCGTTAATGATTCCTTTCTTCCTTGTTGTTTCCTGTCTTTATCCTTATCCATTTTGGGTTTGGGTGTCGTCATGACTTCCTCACCCCTTATTACCTCTGGAAGGTCTTGGTATTCAATTTACTGTGCTTTCTCTCGTAACACAATATATTTCCACCCAGCTGTATTTACACAACACTTGCTTGCCCTGCAAGGGAGAGTATGGGGACCCCACTGGATGGGATCCAGGACAGTGGATTAAACTGTCTTAGTCTGCTTATGCACCCACTTGAGTATATAATTCTTAAAAAATAAAGTAGAAAAGGACACAATTTCCCTTAAGTCCTAACACTTATCACCGTTCCATCAATTGAGTTAGGCCCTTATGCTGTTAATTCATAAGTTGCAAAGAGAGAGTCTTGTAGCCAAATACTGTCTAGTTTAGAACAGGGGGATAGCCTGTTGCATGAAAAGAGAAAAGGCAGGAAAAGAAAAGAAAAGAAAAGAAAAAGGAGAGTAGAAGGAAAGGGGCAGCTGCCTTCACTTGGCCCTTTAAGGGGATTCACAATAATTATTTAGTGTAGCTTGTATAGTCTTTGAGTAGCCAGGCCTCCAGGTTTTATCAGGTTATGACTGTCTCTTGTTAGCGGTTGCACTTGGGCCTTGCCGCTGTCTACCCGTCTTTTGCCTGTCACTGGGCAGCTTACCTCCCGCAGTCTCCCCCTTCCTCTGACTCAGGGCACTCAGCGGCTAGCTGTAAAGATGTTAGTTGTTTTTTTCCCCCTTATTCTCTTGTTCACCCTTTCTTGTTTGTTATTTTAAATCTGTTTTGGTTCTTTATCTTAGTCCTTCCGGGTCGCTTCTGACCACGCCTCGTCTCGTCGTGCCTCGCGCCACGTCACGTCTCTTCACGTCGCGTAGCGTCACGTCGCGTCACGTCATCCGTCGTGCTCTCTTCCGCCCCTTACTGCGTCGATTGCGTCCGCTGCGCCTCCGCGTCGTCACTACGCCGCCTCGCCGTCACGTCTCTCTCCTTCCCTTCACTCCTCCTCCCCTCTCCTCGCCCGCTCTCCTCTGTTTACAACCTGGCTCCTCCTTTGGGGCTTCCTCTATCAAACTTCCCTTCTCTGCTGCATTCGTCTTGGGCTTTCCTCTTAAAGTGGTGGTGGCCAATTTCGGATCTCGTCCTCGCCAGCTGGTAGGACTTCAGTGATGATTGGTGAGTTTCCTCCAATTTGTAATAGTTCTGGAATACCCTTAGGGACAACTGGAGTCCATCTGTTTGAGTTCTATAGAGGATCCATTGTTCGGCTGCTCAGCTGCACACCAGTCACCAGTCTTGGGTCTTAGAAATACTCACTCAGCTGGTTGAAACACATATAAAAATATAAGAATATTCGAATCCTCCTCAGCCGGTAGTTCTCTCCCGTTCCTCTGGACCTCATTCAATGGTGTATGGTGTATCCCGTTATTGTCCTTCCCTTTTGGGGTTTCTTGTTACCACTCCGTGTCTTGGTTCCTATATCCAATTCCTTCCTTTATTCCTTCGTGTTAAAAACAGAGGCTGGCGTTCTGACCTGTCCGAGACTAGCAAGGCAGGTAACCTCTGCCGCACTGTGCCGCTCCTGGGGTTCCGCTATCTGGGGTCTTTTCCCCTCTTCCGAGGGTCCAAGCAGCAGTATTAGCTGGTTGCCCAAGGATGCGCACTCCTCGGGCTTCAATCCGCCTTCGGAGGGAGAGCTTCGGCTCTTCCTCAGTGCCTGGCAGGGTAACAGTGCTGAGGAGCCTCAGCAATCCGTGGCGTCCGCCATCTTGCCTCTGCCGGAAGTCTCCTAACATTTAAAATCTAAAAGCATCATAAATTTACAATGAAATTATCAAATACAATACAATAAATACATTTAAAAATCTTTTCGCCAAAGTAAAATCAAGTCCAACTTAATCCATATATTCGGTCCGTATCAAGTGGTTAGTGACTTTAGTCGCTTCTCGATCTCCTCCTTCATTCTGCGAAGGCCTCATTGCACAGCCACGTTTTCACCCATTTCCTAAAAGTCAGGAGGGAGGGGGCGGATCTAACTTCATTTGGGAGGGAATTCCACAGCCAGGGGGCCACCACGGAAAAGGCCCTGTCCCTCATCCCCACCAGACGCACCTGCGAAGGTGGTGGGACTGAGAGCAGGGCCTCTCCAGATGATCTTAGCACTCTTGACGGTTCATAGGGGAGAATATGTTCGAACACGTAAACTGGGCCGGAACCGTATGTAGGTCAACACCAGCACTTTGAATTGTGCTCGGAAGCTAATTGGCAGCCAGTGGAGCTGGCACAACAGGGGAGTTGTGCGCTGGAATCCTCAAGTCCTCAAGTTCCTTTCCTTGAAAGGCCACCCACCGAAAGAGACGTTCGATGAGATGAAAGGGGTTTATGGTGATGATTCCCCATCATATGATGTCATCAAGAACTGGCATCATCAATTCCAATGTGGTCAGACTTCGGTGCAAACAGCTCCAATTCCAGACGACCCCACTCTGCTATTGAGGAACACACCATGCAGCAAGTGGAGGTCACCATTTTGGAAAATCGTCAAGTAACCATTCATCACCTAGCCCATAATGTCTAGATTAGTGTGGGGTCCGTGGAAAAAACCACGGTATGTCCGCTCACAGGATATATACTGTATATGCCATCCCTTGCCATGCGTTGCTGTGGCCCAATCTGTGTATATTTGTTTTTTGTGTGTATATATGTGTGTATATATTTGTGTATATGTGTATATATGTGGTTTTGCGCATGCATTGTAATGTTTTTATTTTTTATTTGCTTTTAAAGTATTTTCCGCTGTGTTTTTCAGTGTTTTTATGAATGATGGTCACTTGTTGCCCTGATAGGTGTATTGTGCCCAAATTTGGTGTCAATTCGTCCAGTAGTTTTTGAGTTATGTTAATCCCACAAACGAACATAACATTTTTATTTATATAGATATCCACCTTTCTCTGCATGCAAGCTCTCCACAATCCTTCCTTACGTATTCAGTGATATGGTTTGACACTTGAGGATCTTATCTAGTTTCTTCCTAGCTGCCCCTTCCAAGTCATAACTAACCATTTAACTCAGCTTCAAACCAGTATTGAAGAAAATGGTTTTGCTATACAGATGATTACATAGGAAATCCAGTTTGAGGTTCAGATGCTGATGACACAAACCACAGAACATTAATGGTTTTCTGTTGTGTGCTTTCCTGGGCATTTGTTGTCTAGCCACCACAGTCTGAAGTAGCTTCAAACCTCATGAAATGGTCAGTGTAGATGAGGTTCAAGGCGTCTCTATTTTCTTGAATGGTCTCCATTCTGATTATTGATTGATCAAAGTTTTCAACCTGGGAGTTGGGACCTATGAAAGGGTCATGTGGCAGGTGTTAGAGAGATTGCCAAAGACCATTAGGAACACAATATTTTCTGTGGGAAGTTTGGCCTAATTCTGTTGTTGGTGGGGTTCAGAATGCTCTTTGATTGTAGGTGAACTATAAATCCTGGCAACAACAATGCCCAAATGTCAAAGTCTATTTTCCCCAAACTCCACCAGTGTTCACATTTGGGCATATTGAGTATTCGTGCCAAGTTTGGTCCAGATCTATCACTGTTTGAGTCCACAGTGCTCTCTGGATGTAGGTCAACTACAACTCAAAGCCCATCAAACCCTTCCAGTATTTTCTGTTGGTCATGGGAGTTCTGTGTGTCAAATTCAGTTCAATTTCATCGTTGCTGGAGTTCAGAATGCACGTTGAGTGTAGGTTAAATCGCAGGAACTACAACTCCCAAATGACAAAATCAATCCCCCCACCCCCAATTCAAATTTGGACATATCTTTGTGCCAAATTTAGTCCAGTGACTGAAAATACAACCTGCATATCAGATAGTGACATTATGATTCATTATAGTAGCAAAATGACAGTTATGAAGTAGCAACAAAAATAATTTTATGGTTAGGAACATGAGGAACTCTGTTAAGGGGTCGTGATATTAGGAAGGTTGAGAAACACTGAGCAAAGCAATCTTGAAATATGTCTTCATCTTCACCTTTAAAGTTACATAAATCATCTGTAGTCATTATTTCCACTCCAAATTTTCTATGATCCTGTAGTCTTTGCTTTGTTTTCTTTTTTCCAACTCTGGAACCAAATTCAAAAATTCTCCTTGGAGAAAGGCATGACATGTTATCATCTGCTCCTGCTTTGCTGCCATGGTTTCTATTCATCTCAACTCATGATTTATTTATTTATTTATCTATTAGATTTATTAGCCACCACTCCCAGTGGCTTGGGGCAGCTTACAATAGACAATTCAATAAAATACATCAACCATAACATTAAAAACAAAATAAAACAATTACGAGAAGAAACACAGTCTAAAAATGGCGCATCCCGGCTCAAAGGCCTGTCGGAATAGGAATGCCTTACAGACCTTCCGGAAAGCCAACATGTTGCGCAAGTCCCTAACCTCTGGGGGTAACACATTCCAGAGGACTGGGGCAATAGAAAACGGCCTTCTTCACGTTGAAGTGAGCCGGAACTCCATGATGCTAGGCACAGTTAAAAGATTCCCCTCTTCGGATCTAAGTGTTCTCATGGGACGGTATGGGGTTAGGCGGTCCCTCAGGTACACTGGCCCCAGACTTTACAAGGCCTTGAAAGTCAAAACTAACACTTTGAAGGTGATCCGGAACTCAATAGGGAGCCAGTGCAGCTCTTGCAGAATGGGTGTAATATGGCAGCTCACGGGAACACCCGCGAGCAACCAGGCTGCGTCGTTTTGCACCAGCTTAATTTTCCGGGTCACCGACAAAGGTAGGACAATGTAGAGAGTGTTACAGTAGTAAAGCCTCAAGGTGACCGTAGCTTGGATCACTGTGGCCAGGTCGTGCCGAGATAAGTAAGGAGCCAGCCTCTGAGCCTGGCGAAGATGGTAAAACGCCACTCTTCTGATAGCAGAGATCTGGGCCTCCATTGACAGCAGAGGGTCAAGGATAACTCCAAGGCTCTTTACCGAAGATGATGGGTGTAGTGCCATGCCATCCAGGGTCGGAAGCTGGACAACCCCACCGCCTGGACGACCCAGCCAAAGGATTTCCATCTTCGCTGGATTCACCTTCAACCTACTGGCTCGCAGCCATCCAGTAACGGCCATGACGGGCAGAGATGGAAATTATCGGGTACGGTTTCAGGCCTGCCCTCCATTCTCAGAATGAGCTGGGTGTCATCAGCGTACTGATGGCACTCCAGCCCAACGCTACGCACCAACTGAGCAAGTGGACGCATATAGATGTTAAATAATAGAGGGGAGAGTATGGCCCCCTGGGGGACCCCGCAGATTAAGGGGGAGCCCCCGGAGACCACCTTGCCCCTCCTCACTCGCTGTAGTCGGTTCCGGAGGAAGGAGGACAGCCAATTCAAAGCTGTGCCCCTCACCCCGGCCCCAGCAAGACGGTGAGTCAAAAGATCATAATCAACAGTATCAAACACTGCTGTGAGGTCCAATAACACAAGCAGCGCCGATCCGCCTTGATCCAGTTGGCAACGCAGCTGATCTGTGATGGAGACCAGGACCGTCTCCATCCCATGCCCCGAACGGAAGCTGGACTGGAAGGGGTCTAGCCAGGCTATGTCATCTAGGAAGGTCTGCAACTGCTCCATTGCTGCCCTCTCAAACACCTTACCCATGATGCCATGCTAATGCCATATCTCGTATTTTCCTTTGATGAAGGAAAGGTTGGAAATTTGTTTTGGAGTCAACGGTGCCACTTTTGCAAATTTAGACTCATTCTTTTGGACTCCATTAACACAAGAAAACAAGATTTGGTCTTGCAAATGTTTCCCGCTCAGACTTTTCACTGAATTGTTTGCACCAAGTTCAGTATTCTTGATTCATCATCCAACCTTCCTTCTCTCAGCCACGATTGTGCAAAACATAGACCCATGATTTCCCACTTGCCCGGAGATTTGCAACACTGACAAGGAGCTGTCAAAAACACTTAAGGAAATTGTGTTATGCATCCATCAAGGGTGTTGGGGAGAAATGCCACCAAAAACAACGACACTTCCACTTAGTTACTAAATTGGCTAAATATACTGAAAGGAGCGAAAATAATAGTTTGCCCGCAGGCCTCCCCCTTCCCTGTTCATTTGCAGTTCATTTGTTACGTTCTAAAAGGCTTTGGGGGCATCTGGAATGTGCGAAAACATTTCAGAAAGTGCTTTATGCAACACAACATATACAAAGGTTTCATTGCTTGTTGAATAAAAAAATAACTTGGAAAAATAAAGGCTCCATTACTTTTTTTCCCCCCAACCTTTCTGTCAATAAATGGATGGACCGTTGCTTTAAGTGCATGCTGAAAAAGAACTTAACCCAGATTCGCCAACCCTTTTATGTTTCCAGTGCTCTGCTTTTCTGGGTAGCAGAGATGACTCAGAGAAGGTACTAAAAAAGAAGTAAGGCATTGAGTAAATTGTCAACAAGCTACCAAAATCTGATTCAGTTGCATGTACGTTGTAAGGTCAGGGAATAACTATTGTATGGCTGTGCCTTCAAGTCACCTGTTGATTTTTGATAACCTCCATATATTTGTTACATAGCCAGTTAAATTTATTTATTTATGCCTTCAATTTCTATACCGCCACTCCCGGAGGCTCGGGGCGGTTTACAGAGAATTTTATTGTAAAACAATACATAATAAAATAGTGGAGATTAAAATTCTAATATCACTCAAAGGCCTGCCTGAATAAGTGGGTCTTACAAGCTCTGTGGAAAGTATCCAGGTTTTGCAGTGCCCGAGTCTCAGGTGACAGAGCGTTCCAAAGTACCGGGGCAATGATGGAGAAAGCCCTTTGTCGGGTTGTCATCAGGTGGAAGGATTTCAATCTGGGGGTATCGAGGAGGTTCTGGTCCTCTGACCGTAGTGATCTCGGGGGATTATATGGAATCAGGCGATCCTTTAAGTACACTGGCCACAGACCATGCAAGGCCTTGAAAATAAGAACTAATACCTTGAAAGTGATCCAGTATTCAATTGGTAACCAGTGCAGACCCTGAAGTATCAGTGCAATACGACAACTCGCAGGTTCCCCTGCGAGTAGCCGGGCTGCAGCGTTCTGCACTAGTTTAAGTTTCCGGATTACTGTCAAGGGTAGGCCAATGTAAAGAGTGTTACAGTAGTCAAGACTTGAGATGACCGTGGCCTGGCTCACTGTGGCTAGGTCATTCCGGGACAGGTAGGGGGCCAGATGCCTTGCCTGTCCCAGGTGGAAGAATGCAGTTCTGCTGACAGTGGAGATTTGAGCCTCCATTGACAGCAGAGGGTCTAAAAGGACTCCCAGGCTTTTTACTAATGATGACGGGCATAGTATTCAAATTTGGGCATATTGAGTGTTTGTGCCAAATTTGGTCCAGATCCAGGGTTGTTTGGGTTCAGAGTGCTCTCCAAATGTAGGTGAACTACATCTCCCCTAAATCACTGTCAATTCCTCCCAAACCCCTCCAGTATTTTCTGTTGGTCATGGGGGTTCTGTGCACCAAGTTTGGTCCAGGTCTGTCATTCATGGGGTCTCGGCTGTGGAAGTCAGAGCTGAATTGGTCGAAGGTACTGCAAATCCCATCATCCGTTGTCCATAATCCCTCAAACATATTGTTTTTGTGATTAATCACTATGCTTTAATTGTGTTCAATCTGTAACAATTAAAATACATCCTGCATATTAGATATTTGCATTAGAATTTATAAGAGTAGCAAAATTATTTATGAAGTAGCAATGAAAATATGGATGGGGGTCACCACGACATGAGGAAACTCATTTAGGGCTCACGGCATTAGAAAGGTTGAGAACTACTGCATTAATACATATATCTTTCTGTTTAATTGTGATTACATTTTTTTTAAAATTAATTTTTAGCGGGGTGGTGAGTAAATTTTTTCCTGGAAAGGGGGAGGCAGGTCAAAAAAGTTTGGGAACCACTGGTCTTCTACACTAACCACATTATGCAGTTTCAAGCTGCATTATATGCCAATGTAGACGGGAGCCCAAATTGCCAGTGAATTTCATCTTTGAACAGACATTTACTGAGATCGGGGATACAAACCCAGAGCGACTCTCTTTGATATTGGAGCTTTGAAAACTGTAACAGAGGTGCGGCTTCTTTTTTTGCATGTAAATGTTCTCCAAGGAGGGTGTCGTATCCCAGTTAACTATGCATTGACCCATTTAGGAAACCCCCTGTGTTCTCGGCTTATTTATATGACAGGGCTCTTAATACAGGCCTGCAGCAACATGTCTCTCTGCCTTGCTGCAAGCTTGTATTAAGTATCTTTACTGCTGAGCATCTAACCTTCTAAGTAAGCCTGTTAAATGGCCCTTGGCTGTGTCAAACCATCATTTTATATATTTTTTAGAAAAAGTACAGAGAGGCAGCTCAACTCCCCAACCATCCTCCCTCTGTTTGTGTCAGTGGTTTTGACATGTCCCCTTTTAGCAGCAGTTGCACAAAGTATGGAGAGGAATGTGTAAACAGCCAGATTATTCTCTTCCCAAACTGAGAAGGGGAGAAGCGCAGAATCTCATCCGTGGAAGGGACTCAGCAGGTAGGCTGCCAGTTAATGGGATTTCCTTCCAACGCTTTCCAATTTCCTTCCACTTGTACATTGCACCACAGCTTTAAATTGATAAGGAAGCAAGGCAGGCCAAAGAAGGTGAGGTTCCTTTTCTCCATCTCCAACAGCAGGTGTTTGTGCTCAAGTCATTCCCCTTAATTTGCCCAAATTTTGAGACTTTGGGCTGGTTGCGCTTAGATTCGGGCATTTTTCGTGTCTGGTGCCCAGGCAACAGATTCCACTGCTGAAAATAGTTCTTACTATCAGGAAGTTCTTCCCAATGTTTATGTGGAATCTCTTCCCTTGCATTTGAATCCATTGTTCCATTGTGTCCTGTCTCTGGAGCAGCAGTAAACAAGTTTGCCCCTCCTCACTATGGCCTCCTTCCCAATATTTAGACATGCCCCTCATGTCCCCTTGGTTGGAACCTTCTCTTCTGCAGCCTACACATCTCCACCTCTCTCAGCTGTTTCTCATGGTCTCCAGACCTTTGACCATTTTGGTTGTCCTTCTCGGAACACATTCCAACTTCCCAATATTCTTCTGGACAGACCTTCAGACCAAGGCAGAATAAGATGGGACTGTGACCAGAGGACTTGGCTTCCAAACCTTTAAACATTTCAGTTGACCTTCTTTGGATATATTCTAGTCTCTGTTTGCTCTAGGTTCTCAGGAAAAGTTAAGAGCAACCTGTGACTTTCCTTAACATGTTTTCGACTTCCTTGTTGAATTGTGGGTTCCTTGGCATGGCGGCCAGATTGACCTCAGGATGGTTTGGACCAACAGCCCTCCAGCTGCTGCAGAGACAATTGGCTGGTTCTGTACTCAGTTCCTTGCTGCCAAATGGCCACCCATACAAGTCTGTTCCCATTCTTGCGACATCAGCTACTTCCTTCCTTCCTTTTCTCCAACTTCCTTGTTCCTCCAGCCAGCATCACTTCAGGTGACAAATGACTGACACATTATTATTATTATTATTATTAACCTCAAGCTTCTATACCGCCACTCCCCGAAGGCTCGGAGCGGTTTACAAAAATTGAGAAAAACAATACATAGAATCAAACAGTTAAGGAGGATAAGGGAAGGGAATGGGGGTCAGAGGGGGAGGTCAGATCGGGAAGTCGAGACCCCCATGGGGACCTCCGGGGCATCCACAGCTCCGAGTGCATTCTCAGTGCTCTCAAGGAGTGGCATACTAGAACACCGGATGCCGTAACGAGACCATGGGCAGTCACATAGCCCTGCAAAAGGGCAGTCGTCACCACGCGCACACGGCACCCCCTCCGGCAGTCCAATTGATGACATTCACTGGACACTGCAACATAAAGAACCTGGGCCACAAAAGTCCAAGGAGCTAAGTAAACAATTGCAGCCAGTTCTCTCTCAGAAGCAGCCCAAAGTCTCTGTTTGCTCTAGGCTCTCAGGAAAAGTTAAGAGCAACCTGTGACTTTTCTTAACATGGTTCATAACCTTTGCCTGAATGAGTCCTGTGCATTGTTTATAGATCAGGCATGGGCAGACTTTCTAACTTGGGGACCGCATGCTAGCACTCCCTGCTTGGAGGACTGGCTGCCCGGTAACAGAAGGAAGGAAGGGAAGGAGAAGAAAAGAGAGAAGGAAGGACAAAAGGGCGGAAGAGAAGGAGGGATGGAGAAAGAAGGAGAGAGGGGAGAATAGAGGGAAGGAAGGAAAGACAAAAGGGAAGGAAGGACGAAAGGGAGGAAGGGAAGGATGGAAGGGAAAAAAAGGGAGCGAGAAGGAGGGAGGAAAGAGGGAAGGAAGGTTGAAAAGGTGGAAGGATGGAAGGAAGGGAAGGAAGGACAAAGGAAAGAGAGAAGCAAGGAAAGACAAAAGGGAAGGAAGGAGCAAGAGGGAGGGGGAAGGAGGGAAAGAAGAATGAAAGGATGGAAGGGAAGGATGGAAGGCGAAAGAGGGAGGTGAGAAAAGAAAGAGAAGGAAGGAATGAAAAAAGGGAGGGAAGGACGAAAGGGTGGAAGGGAATGGAGGAAGGGAGAAAGAGGGAGGGGAGGGAGAAAAGAGAAAAGGAAGGAAAGAAAAAAAGGGAAGGAAGGAAGAAGAAAGAGGGAGAGAGGAAAGGAAGGACGAAAGGGTGGAAGGAAGGAGGGAGGGAGAAAGAGGGAGGGAAGGAGGAAGGATAGAAGGAAGGAAGGAAGGATAGGATGGAAAGAAAAGAGTCCAAGGGGCCACATACAGCCCCTGGACCTGGTTTTTACCATACCTGGTTTAGATGCTATGGTGCTACACCTCTTCTTTGGTGTAGATGTGCCCTAGTCTCTAAACCAGGCATGGGTCTTCCCTCCAGTGGTTTGGGCTTCAACTCTCACAATTCCTAATAGCCAGAGGGCCCAAGTTTGCTCATGCCTGCTTTAAACCAAGCTTCCCACCTCCATCCTTTCATATATTGCAACATGTCTATCAAATTCCTTCCCGATCTTCTCTTATCCAAGCTAAACATATTTATAGAACGCTGTCCCATTTCAAAGGAGTTGATTTTCTTCCTGCCGGCTTTCTTCCCTGTCCAGTTTTTACATCCATACTTAGAAATCAATAACCCTGGTTTCTATGGCTAATCCTGACTTTAGTATTCATTTATCTGCCCTTACCCTTGACCACTCCAGGTTTTGCTTCGCTCATGTCTTTGAAAACATTTATATTGCAACAGCTTTGGAGCAAAGATACAACTCTGCTTGTAGGCTTTTTTCGTTGCCTTCAAGGCATTGGAAGGAAAGATTCCCAAAGGGTCGGCTGACACATTACACTGAGCATGCATTTTAAAACTGATGCTTAGCACTGGTCCTGTTGTCTCCCCCCTTCCCACAGAAAAGCCAGGCATCGTGACCCCAGATTGCAAGGAACTAACTCTCTCTTCTCCACACAATTTCCCCATTAAACCCCCTTCATGTGGTCCTTTATATTGTGGACATATTATTCAGCACTGTGGATGGAAAAAGAGGGCAAGTGATGAGCACGGTTCAACCCTCCAGTTCACCTACTCTGCGTACTCTAAAGTATAAGTCTAAAAATGTTAGTCACCCTTATCCATGGGTCTTGCTGAATAGTATACCTTAACTCTTGCCAAACAAGGAAGCATCTCCTCTGAGCAAAATGGATACAAACAAGAGGAAAGTCCTGTGTTTCTCAACCTCCCTAATGCTACAACCCCTTAATACGGTTCCTCATGTTGCGGTGACCCCCCAACCATATTATACAGTATTTTGTTGCTATTTCATAACTGTCATTTTGCTACTGTTATGAATCATCATGTAAATATTTGATACGCAGGATGGATTTTCATTCACTGAACCACATTTGGCACAAATACCCGATACGCCTAAATTTGAATGCTGGTGGGGTTGATTTTGTGATTTATTTATTTACTCCATTTTTATACCGCTATTCTCAGCCCTAGGGCCACTCATAGCGGTTTACAAAAGCAAGAATTCAGTGCACAACATTATAAAAACAGTTTAAAACAATTAAAAACAATAGTTTAAATATACAATCATTGCAACGTTGATAAAATATAACTCATTGGTGTCTCTTAGTTAAAATCCGTAATCCAATTTCATCATCGAGTCATTCCATGTTCCTATATTTATTGCACTGCCTTTTCAAACATGTGTTCGAACAACCAGGTTTTAACTTTCCTCCGAAATGCTAATAAGGAGGGGGTCGATCTAATATCTTTAGGAAGGGCGTTCCATAGTCGAGGGGCCACCGCTGAGAAGGCCCTGTCTCTCGTCCCCGCCAAACGTACAGTATTTGTGACGCAGGCGGGATCAAGAGCAGGGTCTCCCCAGACAATCTTAATGTCCTAGCAAGTTCATAGGAGCAGATATGTTGGAATAGGTAGATTGGGCCAGAAATGTTTAGGGCTTTATAGGCTAAAGCCAGAACTTTGAATTGTGCCCGGTAGCAAACTGGCAGCCAGTGGAGCTGGCGCAACAGATGGGTGTATGCTCCCTGAGTGCCGCTCCTGTTAGAAACCTGGCTGCCGTCCGTTGGACCATTTGAAGCTTCTGGACAGTCTTCAAAGGCAACCGCACGTAAAGCGCATTGCAGTAGTCTATATGGGATGTAACCAGAGCGTGGACTACCGTGGCCAAGTCAGACTTCTCAAGGTATGGGCACAGCTGGCGCACAAGTTTTAACTGTGCGAATGCTCCCCTGGTCACCGCTGAGTTGTAGTTGCTGGGGATTTATAGTTTACCTATCATCAAAGAGCATTCTGAACCCCACCAATGATGGAATTGAACCAAACTTGTCACACAGAACTCCCATGCCCAACAGAAAGTACTGTTCTATGTTTTATCGTACATTATATGTTCCTACTCTACGTTTTTAATATGTAATATGTTTTAATATACGCTGTTTGTTCTCTGAGTGTTGTGATCTGCCCCGAGCCTGCAGGGAGGAGCGGAATATAAGATTGAATAAATAAATAAATAAATAAATAAATAAATAAATAAATAAATGAGTTTGGTAGGCATTAACCTTGAGTTTTGGAGTTGTGGTTCACCTACATCCAGAGCTCAAACAATGATGGATCTGGACCAAACTTGGCACGAATACTCAATATGCCCAAATGTGAAAACTGGTGGAGTTTGGGGAAAATAGACCTTGACACTTGGGAGTTGTAGTTGCTGGGATTTATAGTTCACCTACAATCAAAGAGCATTCTGAACCCCACCATGACAGAATTGGGCCAAACTTCCTAACTATCTTTCAAGAGTGCTTTAGTTGTGTCCTCCTGCAGGGCTGAAGGGGTTTGGACTGGATGGCCCTTGAGGTTTCTTCTCACTTTGTGATTCTGTAAGTCTTCTAAGAAAGCAATAACAAGAGCACCAGCGGATCAAAAATCCCATTTCCCACTGCAGTCATCTGAAAATGCTTCCCCAACCTCTCTCTTTCTCATGCTAAGCTTTAAAAAAATGCAGTAAAGTGAAATTTGATTTTGATTTGCATGTTTGTCGACTTTGGTGGGAGCTAGGGAATTGGAACGTCACAATTATGCAGGTTTCTGGGAGTTCGGCTCCATCCGCCCACGCCTCCCGGTGCACCCCTTTCCCTGCGATTAATCTAAAATCCTTTGTGGTTGGAAAGATGGCTGTGATGCCTCCAGCAGACATACATTATATGTCGGGTAACAAGGAAGGCTACTGATTCTTGTTCAACGAGGAGATACCCCCCCCCCTCTCCAAGGACAGACTTCTAACTTGCAAGAAAGAATGGGAGAGCTTTTCTGAGTGAGTTCTGAGCAATGAGCATTTGGCTTCTTAGGGGGAAAAGGTGATCGAATTTTGTTGGAAATAGCAACCTTCTTCAAGCCTCCACTGGTAATTTGTTTGTATATAATTCAGATTGCTTGCTGTATTTGCAGTGATTTTCAACCAGTGTGCCGTGGAACACTAGTGTGCCATGAGAGATCATCAGGTGTGCCGTGGGAAATTATTTTCGAGCTTCATTCATATATAAACTATAAGGCGTATCTGTCCCTTTAAGAAATGGAACCATAGCACTCTCGCATCACCTAAGAAGTGACGCGAGAGTGCTATGGTCGCGCCATCTTGCATTCGCTCAGACGCGGCTAAGTAAACAAAGTTAGAGTTAGTGCTGCAGCTGTACGTCAAGTGACAGACAATTTGGGATCACAGCAAGACAAGCTTGACTGCGATAAAAACTAAAAACAGAGAGAGACTGACAGCTGTTGAGCAAGAGCTTTGTGTGTGTCTTTCTACTATTCCTGCCAGGATATCTATTTTGTGTTCATCGAAATAGGCCCAAGTTTCACACTAAGTGAGTGTATAAATACATTTTAAAACATATTAACTATATGTATTACTGTGTTAGAGTGTCATTTTGGTTGATGGTGTGCCCCAGGATTTTGTAAATGTAAAAAAATGTGCCGCGGCTCAAAAAAGGTTGAAAATCACCATTGTATTGTACATGTGTGCATGCAGTTTTCCTTAACTCTATGTTGTGGGTGAGTCTGCAGACCATGCGATCAGATCTGGGATTGTTCAGATCTCAGACTCCATTTTAGAAACAATATGTAGAAAAAGACTTCAGAGCAGTGTTTCTCGACCTTTGTATTGCCGCGACCCCTTAATACAGTTCCACATGTTGTGGTGACCCCCAACCATAAAATTATTTTCGTTGCTACTTCGTAACTGTCATTTTGCTACTGTTGTGAATTGTAATGTAAATATCTGTTTGTTTTTTTATTTATTATTCAAATTTGTATGTCGCTACTCCCCGAGGGCTTGGAGCGGCTCACAACATCCAGTAAAACACATCATAATACAGAAAATTTAGCAATTTGTTAAAAACAAAGTTAAGATTCAAGGGCCAGCCAGAACAGATGGGTCTTACAGGCCCCGCGGAACGCCGACAAGTCTCATAGGGCCCGAACTTTGTTAGGCAAAGTGTTCCAGAGCGACGGTGCCACAATAGAGAAGGCTCTGCGCCTCGTAGATGTTAGGCAAATGGCCTTGAAGCTGGGTACTTCCAATAGATTTAGGTCTTCAGAGCGAAGTGATCTCTAGGGTTGGTAAGGGGAGAGACGGTCCTTCAGATACACTGGCCCTGGACCATGCAAGGCCTTGAAGGTTAACACCATCACCTTGAAGGTGATCTGGTGCTCGATCGGCAATCAGTGAAGCTGCTGAAAAATAGGTGTTATGTGACACCTCACTGAGGTCCCAGTGAGAAGTCGAGCAGCAGCATTCTGGACAAGCTTAAGTTTCTGGGTCACGGACAAGGGTAGGCCAATGTAAAGGGCATTACAGTACTCTAGTCTTGAGATGACCGGATGTATTTTCATATGCAGGATGTATTTTCCTTCACTGGACCACATTTGGCACAAATACCCAATACAGCACAGCACCCAAATTTGAATACTGGTGGGGATGGGAAGGATTGATTTTGTCATTTGGGAGTTGTATTTGCTGGGATTCGTAGTTCACCTACAATCAAAGAGCATTCTGAACTCCACCAACAATGGAATTGAACCAAACTTGTCACACAGAACTCCCATGACCAAGAGAAAATACTGGGTTTGGCAGGCATTGACCTTGAGTTTTGGAGTTGTAGTTCACCTACACCCAAAGGGCACTGTGGAATAAAACAATGATAGATCTGGAACAACCTTGCCGTGAGTACTCAATATGACCAAATGTGAACCTTGGTGGAGTTTGGAGGAAATAGACCTTGACATTTGGGCGTTGTTGTTGCTGGGATTTATAGTTCATCTACAATCAAAGAGTATTCTGAACCTCACCGACATAATTGGGCCAAACTTCCCATGACCAACAGAAAATACTGTGTTTTCCCGATGATCTTTGGTGACCTCTCTGACACCCCTCATGACCCCCTTAGGGGTCCTGACCCCCAGGGTTGAGAAACACTACTGTAGAGACACTATTATACTCTCAGAACAGAGAGATGCTTTAGATTATGGACTGTTAAGATTCTAAGAAAAATGCCCAGTTATTTACACAGACAAACCTTCAAATCTCTCTGTAACTGGACCGATATGCAAAGTACCTGTACGCTGAATACATAAAGTTTGTGAGTAAACCAACTATGTTATTTTTTTAAAAAGAGTACTTATTTTTGGTCTCTTGAGAGCATGATTTAAACCAAGATGTTTTATGGGAGAGTAGATGTTTTGTGGCAACTAAAATAACACTTCTGAAACTGCTATATATGTTTGTTTGTGGGGTTTTTTGGGAATTGGTATATCTTTGTCCCTAACAGTTCATAGACTTATTTGGGTATATCAGTCTAACAGCTGAGGAACTCAATTGCCTTGCATGAATACTAGTGGATATTTACCACTAAGAATAAGGTTGACTCATGTGAGAATTTAACTCGTCTCGGGAAGATCATACTTTACAAAAGGTTATGATTTCTAGCAAGGTCATGCCTTTCCAAAAAATTCCTGGTTTTCTCAAATGATTCTGAATTTCTATTTTCCAAAAGGTTATGAAGACTGACGTTTTCTGAAAGATTTTTGTTCCTGGTTTTCTTAGGAATTTGGGTTGCTCCTCAAAAATTTGGGCTGCAGCAGTTTGCTTTTGCCTAAACTGACTGGGAAGGACAAGTCATCCCCTTTGACATAGCTTTGCAACAATTCAAGCTATGTGTGGGTGAAGGGGGAAAGTGGAGAGAGGAGAGAGAAGCTGGAACATTTTGAAAGTGGCAGAGAAATGAAAGACTTAATCCAGGCAGTCCCTTCCAAACCAGAGCAGTTGGGGAACGTGCTGTTAGGATGCTTGTAACGAGAGTGCAATTCGTATTGCAAGGCAGGGCATTTAATTATTACTTATTATTAACTTTATTTATGCCCTGCACCCATCTCCCCAAGGGGACTCGGGGCAGCTCACATGAGGCCAAGGCCAATAACACATAATAACAAAACAATAGCAATTATAAAAACAATACAATCAATAAAACTCAAACACAAACACTCTCTCTCGGCATTACTTTGCAAACGAAGATTCTTAGGAAGGACTCATCCCATGCTTTTTACAAGCACATTGATGACTAAAAAGGCCAATCTGAGATAGGAAGTTCGGTTGCAGAAAGCACAGCAGAAAGTCTCCTTGAGTGATGTTGTTTCCAAGTTGTGGTTCTTTCTGCGTTGTCATTATGCTTTGAGACCCATTCGGCGTGTCTTCTCGAAAGAAGCTGCAGAATTGTGGATAGTGCGTCTCCATGCCTCCCGATGTGAGGCAAGGGTGGACCATTGTTGGTGATCAATCTGGCCGAGCCTGAGATGTTGTTTCAGGGAGTCCTTATATCTCTTTTTAGGGGTGCCACTCTTGCGTTGACCCGTGGTGAGTTCACCTTGGGGAGTAGTATCTTTGGGAGGCAGTGGTCCTCCATCCTAGAGACATGCCCTGCCCAGCGCAGCTGTGTTCTCAATAGCATGGCTTCAATGCTGGTGATCCCTGCTTGCTCAAGGACAGCAACATTTGTCACATAGTCGGTCCAGTGTATATTTAGGATTGTGCGAAGACAGCGCTGATGAAAGCGTTCAAGGAGTCGTAGGTGTTGGCGATAGATGACCCATGTTTCAGACCCATAGAGGAGAATAGACAGTACGATAGCTCTGTACACACTGATTTTGGTGCTTTGCCTCAGGTGCTTGTTACTCCAGACTCTTTTGTGAAGCCTTCCGAATGCACTATATGCCTTTGCTAATCTGTGATCTACTGTATCTCTTTGTCAATCTTGGCGTCTGAAGAGATGATGCTTCCCAGGTAGGTGAACTGCTGGACGGACTTAAGCACAGACTTGCCTATGCTGACGTGGGGATGATGGTGGTCTTCCTGTGGTGCAGGCTGGTAGAGGACTTCCGTTTTCTTCAGGCTGATTTCCAGCCCAAACAGCTCTGCAGCTGCTGCAAATCAGGTTTTTATGCGCTGCAGGGCTGCTTCTGAATGGGTGACAAGGGCAGCATCATCAGCAAAAAGCAGCTCACAGACTAGATAGTTTAGAGTCTTAGTGCGAGCCCTCAGACGGCTTAAGTTGAACAAGCTACCATCAGTACAATAGCGTATATATATGCCGTCTTCTTCTTCGAGATCTGCCATAGCCCTGTGGAGCATCATGCTGAAGAAGATTGTAAATAGGGTTGGTGCAAGAACACAACCTTGTTTCACTTCATTAGTTATGAGAAAGGACTCCGAGAGAGCATCACCGTATCTGACTTGACTGCGCTGGCCCTCATGTAACAGGATAATCATTTTGAGGAATTCGGGGGGACATCCTAGACATTCCAGGATCTGCCACAGACCTTTTCTGCTCAGTGTCGAAGGCTTTGGTGAGGTCGACAAATGTTACATAGAGTCCTTTGTTCTGCTCTCGACATTTCTCTTGCAGTTGTCTAAGGGCAAAAACCATATCTGTGGTGCTCCTATTAGCTCTGAAGCCGCATTGGCTTTCAGGGAGAAGTTCTTCTGCAATAGCAGGAACTAATCTGTTCAGGAGTATCCTTGCAAGGATTTTTCCAGCAATGGAGAGCAGTGTTATACCTCGATAGTTTGAGCAATCGGATTTTGTTCAGTAACAGACAATTTAAAACCATTTCGGGCGGGCCAAATGTGAATATTAAATTTTTTAAAATAAATAAACCCTGGGTGCAGACAGAGGTAGTTTACGTATAGTAGGAAGGCTTCAAGGACAATATGGGGCAGACACACAACAGGTAATTCAAGTGCTTCTGAGGACTTTGCAGAGAAAGAACACGGCAGGCCGTCATTTACTTTATTCAGGGGAGGCACATTGGAACAGCCACGTCTTAAGGCTCCTCCTAAAGACTGCCAGAATGGGGGCTTGTCTGATCTCCTTGGAGAGCGCATTCCAAAGTCGGGGTGCCACTACAGAGAAGGCCCTCTCCCTCGTCCCCACCAACTGTGCCTGTGAGACCGGTGGGAGCAAGAGTAAGATATCTCCAGATTATCAGAGAGATAGCCAGGGTTCGTAAACAGAGATGCGGTCACGTAGGTAGGTGGGTCCCACACCATTCAGGGCTTTGTAGGTAAGAACAGGCACCTTGAATTGGGACCAGAAGATGAACGGCAGCCAATGGAGCTCCTTAAACAGTGGGGTTGACCGCTCCCTGTAAGTCACTCCAGTTAGCAATCTGGCTGCCACCTGTTGGACCAATTGAAACTTTGGGGCCATCTTCAAGGGCAGCCCCACGTAAAGTGCATTACAGTAATCCAATCTGGCGGTGACTAAGGCATGGACCACTGTGGCCAGATACGACTTCACGAGGTATGGTCGCAGCTGGCGCACGAGTTTTAATTGTGCGAAGTCCCTCCCAGCCACCGCAGACGTCTGAGCTTCAAACGTTAGTGACGTGTCTAGGAGGGCACCCAAGCTGCGGACCTGTGACTTCAGTTCAATTCAGTTAGTAAAGCATTTAATAAGCCACCTTCTGTTCTCAACTTCTTTACTGTCAAAACGTTGACTAGTTTCTAAAAATAAATAAATAAATAAAACAGATGAGGGTAACCATCGATGAGACCAAAGCATAAAAGAAGCAATTGTTCAGTGGTTTGGGAGTAAGATCATTTATTAAAGCCTTGGCAAACAGAGCTCTATGTAATTGTCATTTGGAGGCCAAAAGAGAACTAAATCAATTCAAATGCAGCCACCTAAAACTCCAAACCATGGGAAATGTCTCACAGGGAAAAAAATCCCATCTGGGAAGATCTGCTTTATCATTCTGAGCTTGCAAAGAGTTTAGATGTGGAAAATATGGAGAAAATACTAGGCTACCCAATCATACCAGGTGCTGTAGGCTGTGTTTCAGAGGAAGGACCTGGGAAGACCACCTCATTATTATAACAAGGGAACATCTGGACATGAGCAAAACCGTAGTGGGATTGGGAAGAGTGACAAAAGGAAATGACAAAATGTCTCTAATGAGAAATGAGATATTGCTCAGAACACCATGGTCTGCACAGAACTCAGAGTCCTCATGGACAAGTTATACATGAGCCAACGATGTCATGCAACAGCAGAAAGCCAATGGGATGTTGGTCTGCATATATAGGAGTCTAGTGTCTAGATCCAGGGAAGTTATGCTCACCTTCTATTCTGCCTTGGTCAGGCCACACCTGGAATCACACTGTGTCCAATTCTGGGTGACACAATTGAAGGGAGATGTTGACAAGCTGGAAAGTGACCAGAGAAGGGCGACTCAAATGATCAAGGGTCTGGAGAACAAGCCCTATGAGGAGCGGCTTCAAGACCTGGGCATGTTTAACCTGTAGAAGAGAAGGCTAAATGAAGTCATGATGAGGGCCATGTATCAAGATATGAGGTCGGGAAAGGCATAGGAAGGAAGGAGCATGCTTGTTTTCTGTGCCCTGGAGAATAGGACACAATGGAGCAATGGCTTCAAACTACAGCTGCGCCCGTACCTTGGGAAGTCTGACTTGGCCACGGTAGTCCATGCTCTGGTTGCATCCCATATAGACTACTGCAACACTCTCTATGTGGGGTTGCCTCTGAAGACTGTCCAGAAGCTTCAAATGGCAGTCAGTGAAAAAAGCAAATTCTGTGCTAGACATGATCAGAAAGGGAATCGAAAATATGTCAGCAAATGTTGTATTACCTCTCTACAAATGTATGGTAAGGCCACATTTGGAGTACTGTGTACAATTCTGGTCTCCGCACCTTAAGAAGGATATAACGGAACTGGAAAAGGTACAGAAAAGGGCAACAAGAATGAAACCAGGTTGCAACGCCTTGGTCTTTTCAGCCTTGAAAGACGGCGTCTAAGAGGTGACTTGATCGAAGTGTATAAAATCATGCATGGGATAGAAAAGGTGAAAAAAGAAGAATTATTTTCTTTGTCACAAAACGCTAGGACTAGAGGGCACTCCCTGAAGCTCCAAGGTAGGAAAATTAGGACTAATAAAGGGAAATATTTCTTCACCCAGAGGGTCATTGGGTTATGGAACTCACTTCCAGAAGAGGTTGTGACAGCTGTCAGCCTGAACAACTTCAAGGCAGGATTAGACAGATTCATGGATACCAAGTGTATCGGTAGTTACGGAAAAGGACATTCAAGTGCCACCTCGGAGTTGGTTGAGGTAGGCAGGATTTCCCTGGGTACTGGTTGTGGGGGGTCGGGAGCAGGTCAGGTTTTGCCCTCCCTTCTGCTCGAGATCCCCGTGTACAACTGGTGGGCCACTGTGTGATACAGAATGCTGGACTAGATGGGCTGAGGTCCGATTCAGCATGGCTCTTCTTATGTTCTTATGTTCTTAACTTGGAAACGACATCACCCAAGGAGACTTTTTGCTGTGCTTTCTGTAACCGAACTTGCCTATCTCAGATTGGCCTTTTTAGTCGTCAACGCACTTGTAAAAAGCGTGGGATGAGTCCTTCCTAAGAATCTTCGTTCGCGAAGTAATGCCGAGAGGAATTATGCCCAGAAATGAACTGGTAGTCAGTGCAAATGTTTCAATAACAGGTTACATCAATGATTCTCAACCTGTGGGTCACCAGATGTTTGGCCTTCAACTCCCAGAAATCTTAACAGCTGGTAAACTGGCTGGGATTTCTGGGAGTTGTAGGTCAAAACACCTGGTTGAGAACACCACAGGTTGAGAACCACTGGGTTACATGGTCCTCCTAACTAGTCCCAGTTGACATTCTGGATCTGCTGAAGCATGAGGAGGAGGAGGAAGAAAACTCAGTGGTTTGGAGGAAGGACTTTCCTTGGGATGTGCTTATGGGACAGAAGAACCTACAATAATTGTATTTTGGTGTAATGGGAAGGGATTCCCTCTGTCTATTCAGGTGTTGGTAGGATGGGAAACTAGATTTTTGTTCTCACTTAGCATATCTACTGGAGAGGACATAGCAGGGGAATACTACCTCTCTTTCTTCTGATGTGCTTTCGATCTCTGAAAAGCCTGCAGAAGAAGGTACAGCCAAAGAACAATGTTCTTACCCACTGCTCTCCATCTGTGTGCTTCTCTGAAGAACAGCAATCTAATGGACAATTCTTTATTCTTGAACAGTCAACTTCTTTAAAACTAGAGACAGATTGAGCAAAATTGCTAATTTTGCGGGTTCTTCAGCTCTGCCAGAATGCATCTCTACCCCGGTCTCCAATTATTCCTTATGTAATTGGTTTCTCCCTTTTGTGTCACTCAACCCTGACGTAAACCAAGATCTACTTCCCTTTACAATTCAGTCCTAACATACATCAAGATCTAGCAAGCTTTACATTCAACCCTGGAGTAAATCAAGATCTACCTGGCTTTTCCATTAAGAGGAACTCAAGCTTGATGTACATCAAGATCTAACTACACTTTCAATTAAACCCTGATACACATCAATATCTAATTAGGTTTACATTCAACTCTGATACACATCAAGATCCACCTAGTTTTACATTAAGAGGGACTCAACCTTCATGTAAATTAGTATCTACCTAGCTTTACATTCAACCCTGATATAAATCAAGTCCTACCCAGTTTTACATCCAACCCTGGTGTAAATCAAGATCTACCCAGCTTTACATTAAGAGAAATGTACAACTTTGATGTACATCAAGATCTACCTACCTTTAGAATTCTACTCTAATGCACACCAATATCTACCTAGCTTTACATTCAACCCTGATATAAATCAAGATCTACCTAGCTTTTCATTAAAAGGAACTCAACCTTCATGTATATCAAGATCTACCTAGCATTACATTCAACCTGGATGTAAATCAAAACTCAACCTTGGTGTACATCAAGATCTACCTACCTTTACAATTCTACTCTATTACACATCAAAATCTATCTAGCTTTACATTAAGAGGAACTCATCCTTCATGTACATTATGATCTACCTAGCTTTACATTCAACCCTGGTGTAAAACAAGATCCTAGCTTTACATTAAGAGGAACACAACCCCGATATACTGTATAAATCAAGATCTACCTGTCTTTACAATTCAACCCTGATGTACACAAAAATCTAGCTTTACATTAAGAGGAACTCAACCCTGATGTACCGTATTTTCCAGCATATGAGATGACTGGGCATATAAGACAACCCCCCAACTTTTGCAGTTAAAATATAGAGTTTGGGATATACTTGACGTATAAGACTACCTCTCTTCTAACGCACAACACATAAAAATTTTAAAAGCATCAGATTTGATTTCAATATGGTAATTTTCCTATTTCTGTACCTCCTTCTCTGCCTCTCAGATCTCGCACATGCACACCTGCACCGCTTCACTGCAGTCTTCAGGAGCGAGATCTGAGAGGCAGCGGAGGAGGTACGGTAATAGGATACAAGGGCGGGCCAGAAAGGTAAAGCAGGTGGGGTTTTCTGGGCCCAGATCCACTCTATCTCTTTTTTCCATACCTCGGGCGCCCCGGATGCCTGCAGCTAGCTCTGCCCTTCACTTATACCTTCCCGGTGAGGCGCCTCTTCACCTCACCATCGAGACCACATTAAGTCTACAAATCCTGATGAATGGATTTTTTTTCTACCGTACTCGTACAGCATCACCTTTAATGCTTTCATACAGTTGCTGCATATGGCAGGGACATGGCCACTGCCATTTTTGAGCTCCCCCCCCCCCCATATGTGGCAATCACAGATTCTCCAATCTGGATTGGAGGTTTCAGCACCCGATCTATAAGACGACTCCCAGTGTATAAGACTACCCCGCGTATAAGACTACTCCCGCGTATAAGATGACTCCGGTGTATAAGATGACCCCTGACATTTGAGAAGATTTTCTTGGGTTAAAAAGTAGTCTTATACGCCAGAAAATACGGTAATCAAGATCTACCAACCTTTACATTCAACCCCGATGAACACCAAGATCTATCTATCTTTATATTAAGAGGAACTCAACCCTGATGTAAATCAAGATCTACCAAAATCAAAAATGGATGACCATGTTGGGAAAAAGAATGTGGAGGGAATACAGTTTTCAGACTACGAATACCAGCATCCCTGATTGGGGGGGGAGGAGAGAATTCTGGGAGTCATAATCCAAAAGGGAACTCTTCCAAGCTCTGATGTAGAGTTATGTCGGTGTCACGATGCAGGGACTCGGCCCGGCCCCTTAATCACACACACAGAGACGGTAATCAGCTAACTATTTATTGAAGAATAAAGAACAGGTGAAAGGTAATTGTCCATAAAAAGTATCAAAAAGTTCAATCCAAAAATAAAGAGTCCGTAGTAATAACCAAAGGCAATAGCTTGGCAGAAGCTTGGCAGGCTTGGCAAAGGCTTGGCAAAGGCTCCGCAAAACAAGGCGGATCAAGGAACAAAGCAAAGTCCAAACAGGGCCCAAGAAAGTTCTTGGCAAGGCACGAGCCAGTAGCTTGGCTCCGTAGTCCTTCGCTCGCTTCACTCCTCGTAAGATAGAAGTGGCTGAGCTACTGAGGATCCGTTCCCACGGATCCTATACTTAATCTCCTTGGCGAGGACCCCGACGCTCTAGGCTTCTCTGCCAATCTGTGCTGCGGGACCTCGCACTTCTCTGGCACTCTAGGCTGCGGTGCCAGCCCCTCCTGCTAGACTCAATGCTCCGTCTCCTATCAAAGCTACGTCCTTGCCTCCCAGCACCTGGTTCACTATCTTCATGTAGCACCCATGGGCCCGTCCGTGCCACGGGGGAGGGGTGACGCACCGGGGGTCCCGTTGGCATTGGGACCCGCACAGGCGGGAAGGGACTCGGAGGATGAGTTGGAAGGCCCAGAGCAAGACTGGTCAGCCGTACCTTTGCCCAGTTCACCTGTAGAGAGTTTAGCCTGGGATCTCGAGTGGGAGCATTCTCCCGGGGAAGGAGCGGACCAGGTGGAGATGGGAGGCAGCGAAGCAGATAGCGGAGATAGTTATGAATTCCCAAATGGCCGAGGTTCCCAAGAGCTGGCCGAGCAGCAGATGGAGGCTAGCGGCTGGGAAACTCCGGGGAGGCTGCTTCTCAGGAAGATAGCGATACTAGGCTGGAAGAGCGGGGCCGTTCTCACAACAGGCGCAGGGACATAGAGGAGGGCAGGAGGAGCTGGCATCTGTCCCTAGACCGTCACCGTTCGGAAAGTAGAGACTGGAGACGCCCCTAGATCGTCGGGGTTCCAGGCCGAGGGATTAAGAACGGCCCGTGGGAACTGATCGTCAGTTCTCCGGCCACGTCTTTACTGAATAGGCGCGGCGGAGTGGGACCACAAGCCAACAGTGGTCATCAAGCCTTGCCTTGCCTTTGCCTTGTTTCTTGAGCCGCAGTGGATTGCGGCACCTTGCCCTGTTTCCCGATTCGCATTGGTTTGCGAAACCTTGTCCTGTTTCCTGATTCGCATTGGTTTGCGAAACCTTGCCACGCTTCAAGCTATTTGCCACGTTACTTTGGACTACTTGCTTTACTTTGGACTACTTGCTTAATATTGGACTATTTACTCTTTGGAACTGTTTTTATATACTCAATAAAGTAGTTAGCCTTTGCTACGTCTCCGTGTGTGTGTTAAAGGGGCAGTTCTAAGTCGGTGATCGTGACAGTTGGCCGGAGAACTCCTCGAACCCCTTTCGCACCACGGGACGTACCAGGAACCGCCGGCAGCGCACCCAGGCTCCCATCGTCCCCACTGTCGCCATGGCTAACCTGACCGATGCCCAAGTGCAAGAGATGCAACGAGAATGGGTGAGCTGCGGACCCGGGCCGGGCGGCACCGGGGTGAGCCCACCTGGCCGCTTCAGTGGCAATCCGGCTCAGGTGGAGGTTTTGTTTGCCAAGTGGAACTTTATTTGGAGCAACGCCCCAACGAGTTCGCCAACGATCGAGCCCAGGTGGTTTTTGTCTTCAACCTGTTGGAAGGGACCGCGGCAGCGTGGGCCACCGCGTTGATCCGGGCGCAGTCCCCCATACCAACACGCTGCGGGCTTTCCTAGATGCAATCAGGGCAACCTGGGGCCCCTGTCAATGAAGAACTCGCCGAGAGGGATCTGGCCCGGCTGACGAGTAGGATCTCTCCCTGTCCCAGTACATCTCCGTTTTGAGTCCTGGCTTCCCAGACGCAGTGGGGTCTGCCGGCGTTGCGGTATCACTACATTGCGGGGCTGCCTTGAACTGCAACAGGAGATGTTAAAACACCCCGGCCGCGGATCTGGAGGCCGCCATCACCTTGAGCCTTCGTATGGAAGCAGGACTGCAGACCAGGAGGCGGTGGGACAAGGGTGTGATGGAGAAACCGGTGGCACGGAAGGAAGGGGCTGGACAGTTTCAACCCGGCACTTGCCAGTGCCGGCCGGCCCGGATGACCCGGAGCCCATGCAGTTGGGGACAGTTCGGCCCAAAGTGGACCAAGCGGAGAAGGCACGGCGTCAGCGCCTCAACTTATGCTGGTACTGCGGGGGGGCCTGGACATTTTTTTCTAAGGAGTGCCCCAGAAACCGCGTGGGAAGACTCCTCGGGCCTCTGCCGCCCTTGGAGGGGCCCCAGAGGCCGAAGAAGCCCTTCAGGCGGCGGGGAAGGGACCGGCCGGGTGTAAGAGGGTTCGCTCACTCGGCGATGATCGCTAACCTCCCCCCTGAACCCAAGACTGGACAATTGTTCCTTGTTATGGTCAGTTTGTGGTCTCCGAGAAGGGGCCGATGATGGTCCATGCCATGATAGACTCGGGGCCACCAACAACTTCATCGATGCAGACTATGCCAAGTCCGCTGGATTACAATTTCTTGATCTCCAAGAGCCCAAGGGTGTCAGACTATCGATGGGAGAGTTCTGAAAACGGGGCTGTAACTCAGTATACAGCTCCTACCAGGATGTGGACTAGCTCCCATAAAGAGGACATTTCATTTCTTGTGACCAAGCTCCCAGATTTCCCCATTGTCCTGGGCATTGTGTGGCTCGCTCCACGACCCCCAGATCTCCTGGGCCAAGAGGCAGCTAATTTTTTTCTTCGGACCATTGCCAGGGCCACTGCATGACGGCCCGGGCGTGCCTGGCCCAAGAAGTGGAGAATGTGGCCACCCTGCCCAAGAAGTATGCCGGCTTTTGGGATGTCTTCAGTGAGAAGGAGGCGGAACGCTTGCCTCCGCACCGGCCCTATGACTGTGCCATTGAACTTCAACCAGGGGCCCCAATCCCGCAGGGGAGACTCTATCCTCTCTCGGAACCAGAGCAACAGGCTCTCCGAGATTTCCTGGATGAGAATCTGCGGAAGGGGTTCATTCGGCCCTCCCAATCCCCAGCCGGGCTCCGATTCTTTTCGTCAAGAAGAAATCGGGGAGTTGCGACTTTGCAATGACTACAGGGAACTCAACAAGATCACGATCCGAATCGCTGTCCCTGCCCTTGATCCCCGAGCACCCGGAGCGGATGCGGGGAGCTAAGGTGTTCACTAAACTGGACCTGAGGGGGGCTTACAACCTTGTCCGGATTCGCCAGGGTGAAGAATGGAAGACGGCCTTCCAGACCAAGTGGGGCAGTTTCGAATACCTGGTGATGGGATTCGGTTTGTGCAACGCCCCAGCATGTTTCCAACATTTCATGAATGACATTTTCCGAGACCTGTTGGACCGCTATCTGGCGGTCTACCTTGACGACCTGCTGATTTTCTCTCGGATCAGGCGACCCATGATCGCCATGTCAAAGAAGTGCTCCAGAGACTGAGGGCCACGGGCTCTATGCCAAGCTGGAGAAATGTGCTTTTGACTTGCGTGAGGTGGACTTTCTGGGCTACCGTATCTCACCTACGGGCATTGCCATGGATGACACCAAGGTCCAAGCCGTGGTCGACTGGGCACCCCCTGCTAGCAAAAAAGACATTCAAAGATTCCTGGGCTTTGCCAACTACTACAGAAAGTTCATTCCTGACTTTGCCAAGTGGGCTGATCCGATCACCCAGTGTTTGCGGGGAAAGGTGCCGTTCCGGTGGACTCCGGAGGCGGATGTGGGTTCCGCAAGTTGAAGCAGCTGTTCACCACTCAGCCGCTTTTGCAGCACCCCACCCCCGCACCTTTTCATCGTCAGGCCGATGCTTCGGATGTGGCGGTGGGAGCGATCCTGCTACAGCCTCAGGGGACGGACTTGTTGCCCTGTGCCTACTATTCCCGGCAGCTGACGGCTCCGGAAAAGAACTACACCATTTGGGAGAAGGAACTTTTGGCCATCAAGGTGGCGTTTGAAGTCTGGAGACACCTGCTTGAAGGGGCCAAGTTCCCGGTGGAGGTGCACACCGATCACCGGAACTTGGAGCATCTGAAGTCCCAGCGCAAATTGAACCAGAAGCAACAGAGATGGTCCCTGTTCTTTGAGCGATTCAATTTCCGCATTCACTATGTGACCCCAAGCAGACCAAGCAAGCTGATGCGCTGTCCCGAAAGCGGAGTATGTTCGTGAGGGCGACGGGCCGTCCGAGGCCCGGTTGCTTAAGCGGAGAACTGCGGCTGCTCGGGCGCTTCCTGTCAACCCTCCGATGGCCCCGCCGGGCCCTGGCGACAAGAGACCCTTGAGTGTGCGTGTCAGGCTCGCCAGCGGACCGATCCGTGGGTACAGGAGCAACTGACCAAGGGCCTCAAGCCCCTTTCCAGGTAAAGAACGGGTGCTTTACCACCGGGACTCTGTCTATGTTTCCCCTGGGCCCGAGCGGGCGGACATTCTCAAGCTTTGCCACGATAGCCGGGCCGCCGGCCATTTTGGGCTTTTCAAGACTCTGCAACTGGTCCTACGGGACTTTTGGTGGCTTAAAGTGCGGAGGGATGTGGAGGACTATGTGGGCTCCTGCCCTGTGTGTCATCGGGCTAAGAACCAGGGGGGCAAGCCGGCCGGTTTGCTCCAGCCGCTTCCGACCCCCTCTGCCCCTTGGAAGATGATTTCGGCCGATTTCATCACCGACCTCCCCACGTCCAAGGGTTTCATCACGATATTGGTCGTGGGGGACTGTTTCACCAAGATGGGACCCTTCATCCCCTGTGTGGGGTGCCCACTGCCAAAGAGACTGCTGATATGTTTGTGCAACATGTGTTTCGGCTGCATGGACTCCGCAGAGCATGGTGACTGACCGGGGCACCCAATTCACTTCCCAGTTCTGGAAGGCTGTCCAGAAGTTGCTGGGGATTGATGTGCGGATGTCCACGGCTCATCACCCGCAGACCGATGGCCAGACCGAAAGGGTCAATGCCACCTTGGAGCAGTACTTGCGCTGCTATGTCAACTATCAGCAGAACAATTGGGCGTCCTTGTTGTCCCTGGCAGAGTTTGCTTACAACAACGCGACGCAAGAAACCATCAAAGAGACTCCTTTCTTTGCTAACTATGGACACCACCCTCGGTTCTACCCGCCCGGTGGACCCGTCCGGAGACGTTTCCGAGGCTAAGGATTGGCTTCGAGCTCACTGCACTCCAAGACTTGCTACGCACTCAATTGGACCAGGCGAAAGCTGACTACAAGCGGATGGCTGATCGGCGGCGCCAGGAGGGTCCTGACATCCTTGTGGGGATAAAGTTTGGCTGTCCACCAAGAATTTGCCCTACGCAGCGACCCAGCCGCAAGCTGGGCGCAAGATTTTTGGGTCCCTACAAGGTTTTGGAAAAGGTGGGGCCTGTGTCCTACAAACTGCAACTCCCAGCGGACATGAAGCTCCACCCGGTGTTTCATCGTTCGTTGCTCCGCCCGCGAAGGGGTGCGGCCTGACGTGACGCAGCCGCCTCCTCCCCCTGTGATGCGGGAGGGCGGAGAGGAGGTCGAGTGCAGGACATCTTGGATGCCCGCCTCCGTTACAGGAAGTTGGAGTACTTTATTGACTGGAAGGGTTTTGGCCCGGAAGAACGTGCTTGGGTCAAGGCTCGAGATGTTCACGCCCGGAGTTGGTGGCTCGCTTCCACCGCAAGTATCCTGACAAGCCCAAGCCCGGGGCGGCCCAGGGGCCCTGAGGGGGATAGTGTAGCACCCATGGGCCCGTCCGTGCCACGGGGGAGGGGTGACGCACCGGGGGTCCCGTTGGCATTGGGACCCGCACAGGCGGGAAGGGACTCGGAGGATGAGTTGGAAGGCCCAGAGCAAGACTGGTCAGCCGTACCTTTGCCCAGTTCACCTGTAGAGAGTTTAGCCTGGGATCTCGAGTGGGAGCATTCTCCCGGGAAGGAGCGGACCAGGTGGAGATGGGAGGCAGCGAAGCAGATAGCGGAGATAGTTATGAATTCCCAAATGGCCGAGGTTCCCAAGATCTGGCCGAGCAGCAGATGGAGGCTAGCGGCTGGGAAACTCCGGGGGAGGCTGCTTCTCAGGAAGATAGCGATACTAGGCTGGAAGAGCGGGGCCGTTCTCACAACAGGCGCAGGGACATAGAGGAGGGCAGGAGGAGCTGGCATCTGTCCCTAGACCGTCACCGTTCGGAAAGTAGAGACTGGAGACGCCGGGCCCTAGATCGTCGGGGTTCCAGGCCGAGGGATTAAGAATGGCCCCGTGGGAACTGATCGTCAGTTCTCCGGCCACGTCTTTACTGAATAGGCGCGAGCGAGTGGGACCACAAGCCAACAGTGGTCATCAAGCCTTGCCTTGCCTTTGCCTTGTTTCTTGAGCCGCAGTGGATTGCGGCACCTTGCCCTGTTTCCGATTCGCATTGGTTTGCGAAACCTTGTCCTGTTTCCTGATTCGCATTGGTTTTGCGAAACCTTGCCACGCTTCAAGCTATTTGCCACGTTACTTTGGACTACTTGCTTTACTTTGGACTACTTGCTTAATATTGGACTATTTACTCTTTGGAACTGTTTTTATATACTCAATAAAGTAGTTAGCCTTTGCTACGTCTCCGTGTGTGTGTTAAAGGGGCAGTTCTAAGTCGGTGATCGTGACACTTCATGAGAGTCGAACTCCCTTTTGGCTTCCATGGCCTCCTCCTCCACTGTTTCCCAGATCCTTTCCTGCGACCCGAAACCACCTGGCTTTTCATAACAATCATCGGATTCAACACTTTCCGAATCGGCCTGACCTTCCCAGTTATCATAGCCGTCAGGCCATCCATCATCCCAGGCCAAGCTCTCAGTGGGAGAGGAAGGCCCAGCTAACTCATCAGCCCCTTCCTCCATTTCCTCATCAGCTGCGGCTGGCTCTAATGCAAAGGGGACCCCCGGTGCTGCCCCCTGCCCCCCAGGCACGAAAGAGAACTGGGTTGCTACAGTCGGTGCCTTCTCCAGCAGCACACTGTTGTTGAACTTAGTGGTTCAGCTTACTGAATTCCACATAATTAAGCATTGGAAAATCGATGGCAACAAATAACAGGAAGATCCATTTCCATGCCATTAACTGCTTGCTTTCATAATAGCTTCGGCCTGACTTTGCTAAACGACGCAAGAACTTTTCTGCATTCAAAGAAACAGCCGCCTGGAAATGGAGTTTGGGAAGGCATTTGCTCCGAGGGATCTTTTCATCAGTATGCAAAAAGCCTCGCACAATTCAATATGAGGAGTTTTGCATGCAAATCCCTTGGAAACAAATTATCAGTGGCCACCATATGAATCACTTGCTGGGTCTAATTCTCAACAGATGCCTGTGGACTTACAGAGAGCCCATGAATTTCTTAGGCAAGGAATACTCAAAGTGGTTTAGCCAACTTCTTCCTCTGAGATATTTTTGGTGGTCCCCCATCCAAGTATTAAGCAGGGATGACTCTGTTGAGCTTCCAAAATCAGACCAGAACTGCTGCTTTTAGGATATTTAGGCACAATGAAGGTTCTCTGTGCAATTTCTGTGCAAAATTAGATTTCTTGAGCAAATATTAGTGAAACAACTGTTATCAAAATACTTTAAAAAACTATTGCATAAGAAAGAATAATAAATTGCAGAATCCTGGAATCCTAGAGTTGGAAGAGATCTCCTGGGTCATCCAGACCGACACTCCTCCCAAGAAGAAGGAAAATCACATTCAAAGCACCCCTGACAGATGGCCATCCAGCCTCTGTTTAAAACCCTTCAAAGAAGGAGCATCCACCACACTCCAGGGCAGAGAGTTCCACTGCAGAACAGCTCTCACAGCTAGGAAGTTCTTCCTAATGTTCAGGTGGAATCTCCTTTCCTGTATTTGTTATTTTTATTTATTTATTTACTTCATTACTATACCTCAATTTCTCGGCCCTCGGGCGACCCAATGCGGTGAACAATAGCAAAATTCAATGCTAGACATCATAAAACACACAAAAACAATTAAAACAATATAATAACAATCAATCAATTAAACATCATTAAAACAACTCATTTGCATCTCATAATTAAAAACAAGATCCAGTCTCATAATCCATTTGTTCCATATTCCAATATTCATTAACTGTCTATTCAAATGCCTGCTCAAATAACCAGGTCTTCACTTTCCTTCTAAATGCCAACAGAGAGGGAGCTGATTTAATTTCTGTAGGAAGGGCATTCTTGAGCCGAGGGGCCACCACTGAGAAGGCCCTGTCTCTCATCCCCGTCAAACATACTTGAGAAGCAGGCGGGACCGAGAGCAAAGCCTCCCTTGATGATCTTAACATCCTAGCTGGTTCATAGAAGGGAATGCGTTCGGACAGGTAAGTTGGGCCAGAACCGTTTAGGGCTTTATAGGCTAAAGCCAGCACTTTGAATTGTGTCTGGTACCAGACTGGCAGCCAGTGGAGTTAGCGCAACAGAGGAGTTGTATGCTCTCTTGACATCTTCATTGAGCTGTCCACCAAGACCCCAAGATCCCTTTCCTGGTTTGTCTCTGAAAGCTTTGACCCCATCAATTTGTAGGTGTATTTGGGGTTCTTTGCCCCGATGTGCATGACTTTACACTTGTTTAGGTTAAAATGCATTTGCCACTTTGTTGCCCATTCACTCAATTTCGAGAGATCTTTCTGGAGCTCTTTGCGGTTGCGGTTCTTTCTGCATTGTCGTTTCTCTTTGAGACCCATTCGCCGTGTCTTCTCTAAAGAGGATGCAGCATTGTGGATACTGCGTCTCCGTGCCTCCCGATGTGAGGCCAGGGTGGACCATTGTTGGTGATCAATCTGGCCGAGCCTGAGATGTTGTTTCAGGGAGTCCTTATATCTCTTTTTGGGGGCGCCTCTCTTGCGCTGACCCGTGGCAAGTTCACCATAGAGTAGTATCTTTGGGAAGCGGTGGTCCTCCATCCTAGAAACGTGCCCTGCCCAGCACAGCTGTGTTCTCAATAGCCTCAACGCTGGTGATCCCTGCTTGCTCAAGGACAGCAACATTAGTCACATAGTCGGTCCAGTGTATATGTAGGATTGTGCAAAGACAGCGCTGATGAAAGCGTTCGAGAATTCGTAGGTGTTGGCGATAGGTGACTCATGTTTCAGACCCATATAGGAGAATAGACAGTACGATAGCTCTGTACACACTGATTTTTGTGCTTTGCCTCAGGTGCTTGTTGCTCCAGACTCTTTTGTAAAGCCTTCCAAATGCACTCTATGCCTTTGCTAATCTGTGATCTATCTCTTTATCAATCTTGGCGTCTGAAGAGATGATGCTTCCCAGGTAGGTGAACTGCTGAACGGACTTAATCACAGATTTGCCTATGCTGACATGGGGATGATGGTGTTCTTCCTGTGGTGCGGGCTGGTAGAGAACTTCCATTTTCTTCAGGCTGACTTCCAGCCCAAACAGCTCAGCTGCTGTTGCAAAGCAGGATTCAAAGTGCTGATAATGACCCACAAAGCACTGTATGTTTTAGATTCAGACTATTGAAAAGACTGTATCTCCCATATCAACCTGACAAAAATTCTAAAATCTATAGGGGAAGGCTTCCTTTCGGTCCTTCACCATCATAGGCTCAAGTATAGCATTAATGCAGTTTGATATCATTTTAATTTCCATGGCTCAGAGCTATAAAACCATGGGATCTGTAGTTTTACAGTCTTTGACTTCCTCTTCCGATGCCTCACTAAACTACAACTCCCTGGATTCCGTAGCATTGAGTTAAAATTAAAGTGCTTGAACTGCATTATGACCACAATGTAGATGCCTCCTTCTTCAGTTCTTGCTTGGGAAGCAAAGGCTTTCTTTCCTTTTTCCATTGGTCTCTCTTATTAAAAAATGATATATGACAACAGCACGTAATGATGAAACAATAAAAGCTGTCAATATGCAGATTTGTGGTGATGAATCCATAAGCTGCCAAACAAAAACACAGCAAAGATATTTACTGCCAGCCGAACAAGAATGTATAATAGGTCAAATGAAAAGAAATTATTTCCTAACAACGCCATGGGTATATTTTATAAAAACCGTGTGAGTGAATCTTATTACACAAGGAAGCAGGGAAGGGTGATGGAGCAGTGCCAGAGAGCGGCAAGAAAGTCCTGCCAAGATAATATATGGGCACAACATTGTCACTTTTTGCAAATTGCCCATTAAAAAGGGCGAAGAAGGAAAGTGCAAAAATCAGATATATGAAACCTTTGTTTATTCCAATGTCATTCTCCACCCCCACCCCCTTGTTCACTGTTGTGTGCTTTAAGTAGCAATGCAGTTTCCAAAATAAAGTGTTTGGCTTTTTGTATAAACTGTGAAAAAAACACATCTCTGCATATAAATGGGAGCTTCGAGGGCTCTGGAACAGGGCTTAGGTCGAGCTTTTATCTTTTGGGGTTGCAGCTCCCATAATCCCCATGCCGGCTTGGGCGAGACTGGAAGTGGGGGTCAAAATGGAACTTTTCCAATCTCTGAGCCTTGAAGAGTGCTGATGCCTCAAAAGCTTTAACATAACATGATAAACAACTCCCTGAGTTGGGCTGGGTTGGCAACGACTCAATAAATTCTTGCATCTGGTTTCCCAAGTCCCAGGCAAACCCTTTAATGTTACATGACACTAGAGCTGAAAAGGAATATGGAGCTTCAGAGACCATCAATAATCTAGTATGAGAACTAGAAACCAGTCCCTTGGTTTGGGACCAGCCTACCTACATGACCGCATTTCCGTCTATGAACCCATGCATCCTCTTCGATCCTCCGGAGAGGCCCTTCTCTCACTTCCGCCCTTATTGCAAGTGCGACTTCTGGGGACGAGAGAGAGGGCCTTCTCTGTGGTGGCCCCTCGACTCTGGAATTCGCTCCCCAGAGATATTAGGCAAGCCCCACCCTGGCAATCTTCAGGAGGAGCCTGAAAACTTGGCTGTTCCAATGTGCCTTCAATGATTGAATGTATGATAATCCCTGACCAAACTCTGCATAAATGCCGCCAGACGCACTTTATTTTCTGGTTGTGCAATTAAATCCTACCTCATCCCCGGATCCCCTCCCTGATACTTTACATTGCCTTATCTCCCAGTGTTTTACAAATTTTTAATCTTTGAATTTGGCCCTGCCCACGGTGATCATCTTTAGTGTCTTAATGTTTTGATTCCATATTGCTGAGTTGTTTATTTACATTGGTTTTGTATTTTAGGTATTTTATTTTTTGATTTTCTGTTGTGTTCTTGTGTAATATTGTGTTTACTGTATTGATGGGTGTGGCCTCATGTAAGTCGCCACGAGTCCCCTTGGGGAGATGGTGGCAGGGTATAAATAAAGTTGTTGGGTTTTTTTGCCTGTTTGAAAGGGCTATGCATTTAGGCTCAGTTTCCAGAGTGCATCTATTACACTGTAAAATTCATGCGGTTTGACACCACGTTAACTGCCATGACCCTATTCTATGGACTCCTGGGAGGTTTTAGGTTGATGAGGCACAAGTACTCTTTTCCAGAGAAGGCTCCAGATCTTATAAAGCGATAGGTCCCTTTTTAAAATGTCAAAAGCGACTTGAGAAACTGCAAGTCACTTCCTGTCTGAAAGAATTGGCCGTCTGCAAGGTCATTACCCAGGGGGCGCACTGATGTTTTACCATCCTGTGGAAGGCTTCTCTCATGTCCACGCATGGGGAGCTGGAGGTGACTGAAGGAGCTCATCCAATTTCTCGCCAGAATCGAACCTACGACCTGTAGATCTTCAGTCCTGGCAACACAAGGGTTTAACCTATTGCACCACCAGAATGCTCCAGAGAAGGCTACAGGATTTATAAAACTATAGCTCCCATGATTTTGTAGTATTGAGCCATAGTAGTTAAAGTGTTGCCAAGTTGCATTCATTCTAGAGTTTACATCCACCCTCCCAAGACTTTGAAATGAACAACTATCCCAATTACCGGTGATCACCTGCCATCCCATTTTTACAATTACTTCTAAAATGTCCCAGTTTTTCCCAATTTTTTTTGCTCTCGGCTTACTTAAGATGCTGCAATTGAACACAAATGGGGAAAGGTAGCATGCATTCATTGCACTCAGCAGGGAAAGAAAAGAGGAAGGAGCAAAATCTTTCCCTATCCATTTATTTATTTATTTATTTATCGTGCCAGAATTGAGAATACCGTTATAATGTATAAAAAACCACAAACAAATTTACAAAACTTGGCATTATGCTACATTTCCTTTGACCAGAAGCTGGCCACTTGGAGTACCTTTGGTGTTGTTGCCATGGACACTCTTTTGTAGCCCCATTTCTTAAGGCTGGCTCTGCATCTTGTGGTGCCAGAGCAGTCTGTTCAGTGTCTTTCAGGCTGCCTAGTCTTCTGTGTGCCCAAAAGGGAGTTTCTCATCTGGTCTCAGCCACCGATTGAGGTACCAAGTTTTAGCCTGCCACTTTTGGACTCTCGTTTGCTGAGGTTTTCTTGCAAGTATCTCTGTGGATCTTAGGAAGCTGTTTCTTGATTTAAGGCATTGGCATGCTGGCTGATATGCGAACAGAGGATGGGTCAGAGATGTCAATGCCTTGGTCCTTTCATTATAGGCTGCTACTTTCCGATTGATGTTAGATTGTGCAATACCAGCAAAACATAGGGTTGGGCATAGACATCCTGTGATAATATGGCATGAATCATTAAGAGCCACACCCACTGTTTTAACGTGGTGAGATGTATTCCACACTGGGCATGCATATTCAGCAGCAGGGTAGCAAAGTGCAGGGGCAGATGTCTTCACTCTATCTGGTTGTGATCCCCAGGTTGTGCCAGTCAGCTTTCATATGATATTGTTTCTAGTGCCCACTTTTTGCTTAATAGTCAAGCAGTGCTTCTTGTAAGTCAGAGCATGGTCCAGGGTAACGGCCAGGTATTTAGGTGTGCTGCAATGCTCCAGTGAGATTCGGATTACCTGAGAAGGAATCCCACTGGAGCATCACAGCACACCAAAGTATTATCCTTATCCGGGACTGTAGCGCAGTCCTGGCTGGGAGTCAGCTGCATTAAGATCACTACTGACCGAAAGGTCATGAGTTCCAAGCCAGCCTGGGTCGGAGTGAGCTCCCGACCAAAAATTGTGTAGCTTGTTGTTGACCTTTGCAGCCCGAAAGACAGTTGCATCTGTCAAGTAGGAAATTTAGGTACCGCTTTATGGGGAGGCTAATTTAACTGATCTATGAGGCCATAAAAATCTCCAGGAAGTATGCAAAGAATGAGGAAGCGATAGCTCCCCTGGTGGCCAGAAGCTGGAATGTTAAATAGCCTCTGAGTGTCTGTCTATATATGTTGTGTGTCTATGGCATTGAATGTTTGCCATTCAATGAGTCCCCTGTGGGGTGAGAAGGGCAGAATATAAATACTGTAAATAAAAATAAATAAATAGGCCCAAGGAAAAGCAAACTGCTGCAGCCCCTCCTAGCTTCTGAAGAAGAGCTTAGGAAAAGTTACTTCTCTGGGTTGTACTTTGCTCTATTCTCCAGTTCTCAGTTGTGCTGGCTGAACATTTTTCAGAAAGGTTGGGTTTGAATGTTGGACTACTCCTCATTCAACCATGAAACCCACGGATCAGGTCACACACTCTCAAGCTCAGAGAAAAGCAATGGCAAACCCAGTTTCAAACAAATATTGGAATGAAAACCCCTATGATAGGGTGAACTTGAAGGCACACAGCAATAATCCTCTCCAAAGTAATTTTTGCAAATCCTGCACTTGGAGACGCCTTCTTCCAATGACCCAAACAGTGAATAACTTTGCTCCCTGATCCTTCTTCCCCAGCCAAGAAGGGGATCTAGTGCACTGTGGCATATCCATCCAGACAGGCTACTCATCCCTTTACCTCTCCTGTTGATTTTAACTGCTGCGCATCCAATTCATGTGGTTTGGTGCATTGACTCCTCTTATGAGTGTTCAGAGAAGGCAACGATAAAGCTAGAGAGATGCAGCGAAATGGGTTAGGCTGTTCTTTTTTATTATCCCTTCTAAAATGGAGCTTTTTTACTTGAACTTAATGAAACAGGAGGTCTGATTATTGCCCCAAGAGATTAACGATCTCACGTTTTGAAAAGAAACTGGCATCTGAGCTGATGATCCCTTCCTTTGAGCTTATATCACTACTACTACTAATATATTATAATTATATATTTTATATTACATGTAATATTACTAATAATTAGGCCTGGGCAATCATGATTCTAAATCAGTGTTTCTCAACCTGGGGGTCGGGACCCCTATGGGGGTCGCGAGGGGGTGTCAGAGGGGTCACCAAAGACCATCAGAAAATACATTATTTTCTATTGGCCATGGGGGTTCTGTATGGGAAGTTAGGTTCAATTCCATTGTTGGTGGAGTTCAGAAAGCTCTTTGGTTGTATGTGAACTATAAATCCCAGCAAATACAATTCCCAAATATCAAGGCCTATTTTCCACAAACTCCACCTGGGTTCATATTTGGATAGGCCTATATTGAGTATTTGCGCCAAGTTTGATCCAGATCTATCATTATTTGAGTCCACAGTGCTCTCTGGATGTGGGTGAACTCCAACTCCCAAACTCAAGGTCAATGTCCACCAAACCCTTCCAGTATTTTCTGTTGCTCATGGGAGTTCTGTGTGCCAAGTTTGGTTCAACTCCATCATTGGTGGAGTTCAGAATGCTCTTTGATTGTAGGTGAACTATACATCCCAGCAACTACACCTCCCAAATGATAAAATCACCTCCACAGCTCCACCAGTATTCAAACTTGGGTGTATCAGGTATTTGTGCCAAATGTGGTCCGGTGAATGAAAATACATTTTACATGATGCTTCATAACAGTAGCAAAATTACAGTTATGAACTAGAGACGAAAATGATTTTATGGTTGGAGGTCACCACAACATGAGGAACTGGATTAAGGGGTCTTGGCATTGGGAAGGTTGAGAAACACTGTTCTAAATTGTTCTAAAGTATTTACAAAACTAAAATTCTGGTGGTGAACACTCGGTGGCGCTGGTGCTTTGCTCCTACAGTGTTGCTAAAGTTCTGGTGGTGAACATTTCAGAACTGTAACAAAACTTTCAAAACTTCATTATTATTTCATTATTGGCAATTTTAAAGACAGAACCAATTAGAACTGCCATTTATAACGATATTTTGAAAGTTTTGTTAGAGTTCTGAAATGTTCACCATTTAGTCACCACTCCCATACGGCTCGGGGCGACTTACAGAGTTCACGTTCACTGAGCAGACCAGTAAGAACGATACAACAACAACAATACACAATAGAAAGAAAAACAATACATTAATAAATACTAACGACAATTAGATGTTATAGGGCTGTCTTTCCTGGGGCCTAAGGCTCCTCATTTCATTTGTCTCTAAGACTAGACAAGTCAGCTCTAGTCCACATCCCGAAGCTTACACCCCAGAAAGTTCGCGTGTGAAATCTCCTGTGCTTCCTCTTCTTTTGGCAGGGATCGCTGTTTCTTCCGTAGAGATCGCGCTTGTTGTCAACAGTAGGGGCGGTTTTATGGCTTTGTGGGTCATCTGTCCCTTTGTTCCGAGGAGGAGCTCGGAGGACTTCCGGGTGCTCTCGCAGGGGGTGGGGGGTCGAGCATGGAACTTGGCCCGACTTCCTGTTTTGCTTCCTCCTCCTACAGCACTTGCTCCCACGTGTCCATTCTTTCCTCTTGGCCTCCAAAAGGGATGAAGACATCCGGACGTCTTCTTCAGCATTCCCAAGGCCACCGGCCATCTTGGTTGCCACACCAAGCGCCGCCCCCCCACCCATGGCGGCCCCGTGGCACCGTGGCTGCCGCTCTCCAGGGCAGGGCAGGACTCGGGAGATCTCCAGCAAATCCTGTTCCAGCCAGGAACGCTCACCCTCATGCGGAGGCTTGGGGAGGTCGCCAGAATCTCACCCCATCTACCGTTCTTGTCCCTCCAATCGGTAGCAGGCAGGTGCATCAAAAAGACAACCACCTTCGGGAAAGCGAGCCATCGGGAGTGGAGGGCGAGGGCCAACTGTCAAAAAGCTGAGCCTCATGGCCTCCATGTTCATAAATAAA
>JARBWK010000008.1:10554444-10878583 GCA_030556195.1 Anolis apletophallus
TTTTCATGCAATTGATTAATGAGGTGTTGCACCCCCTTGTATAGAGGGGTGTTTGTAGACCTGGACGATATTGTGATTGTGACGCATACTAGAGATGAGCATGTTCGTCTGGTGAGAGAGGTGTTAGAGAGGTTGCGACAGGCGAGTCTGTATGTGAAGTTGAGTAAGTGCGAATTTGGCAAGAATCAGATTGATTTCTTGGGGTATAGGATTAGTGAGAGTGGAGTTGCGATGGATCCAGCTAAGGTAGATGATGTGTTGAATTGGGAGGGCCGCAAACTCGTAGAGCAGCTGCAGGCTTTCCTAGGGTTAGCCAATTTTTTATCGCACTTTTATATCGGAGTTTTCAGCGATAACCCTCCCGCTTACTGAATTATTGAAGACCAAGGGCAAGGGTGAGTCGAAGAGGACCAGGTCTCCAGGGGCTAAGTTGGATTGGATGAAGGATTGTCAGGAGGCTTTTGTGAAATTGAAAAGAGCCTTTACTAATGGACCCTTGTTAATGCATCCGAATGTGGATAAGCCTTTTGTGGTGCAGTGCGATGCTTCTGCTTGGGCGTATGGCGGAGTGTTAATGCAGAAGGATGATCAAGGTAGACTGAGGCCATGTGCATATTTTTTTCTAAGAAATTTGGAGAGCATGAGAGGAAGTGGCCAGTCTGGGAAAAGGAGGCGTTTGCTGTGCGGAACGCTTTGCAAACGTGGCGGCAGTTTTTAGAGGGTGCTGCTTTCCCTTTTGTAGTGATGACTGATCATCAGAACCTCCAGTATTTAAGGAACCCTCAGAAGTTGTCTCCCAAGTTGGTGAGGGGGCTCAGTTTTTCGCTCGGTTTAATTTTTAGGCTGCAGCATATAAGAGGCAAAGAGAATGTGGTGGCTGATGCATTGTCCCGGTATCCGAGTGTGGGAGAGAATGAATTGCATAAGTCGGAAGAGGTGTTTGCTAGAGAGCATTGGGGTCTTGCAGTGCAGACCAGGTCCCAAACGGCGAATGAGATTAAGAAGGAGGAAGGCGTGGTAGACGAGTGGAGTTTGGAGTTACAGAAAGGTTATGTAGGTGATGTGGTTACAGAGTCATGAGAAGGAATGTAGACCATTGAATGGTTTGTGGATTATGGGAGATAAGGTGTATGTCTCTCAGAGTATGAGAGAAAAGTGCTGAGGTTGAATCACGATCATAGATCTGCTGGTCATTGGAGTCACGAAGACTCTTTTGGCCCTAAAAGCGGTATTGGTGGCCAGGCATGAGGGCTGAGGTGAAGAGATATGTAGAGTGTTGTGAGGCGTGTGCTAGAAATAAGGTTCCCTCTCTGCTAAGCCGGGGGGTTGATTCAGGTGGTGGTTACTCCTGTAAGGCCGTGGACGAATGTCAGCACTGACTTTGTGGGGGAGCTGCCCTCAAGTCGGGGTTACAGGTATATTTGGACTGTGCTGGATATGTTTTCAAAGCAGGCCCATTTTATTCCATTGAAGGGATTGCCTTCTGCAGAGAGGTTGGCTGAGTTGTATGTGCAAGTATAGACTTCACAATAGCAAAGATAACAAAAATATAATGTGTATTGAATGACAAAGCACAAGGTACAAACTGTGAGGGGGCAGTGACATAAGTGCCCCCCGCGCCGTAGTAACAATATAGAGGGTGAAAATACCCATGAATGGAGCGCAGTGTAGTCACCGGGCGGAGTTCCAGGAGCTGAGGTGAAGCGACTCAATGGGGAAACACAGTTCGCGGGGATGGGAATCACAGCAATGAGGTAAACGGGGTGGAATATTCCGGCGTGATCCAAGCCTGTAATTAGCGGCCAAGGCAAATGCCTAGAAATCCTGCTCACGAAGGCTGTTTGCCTGGAGCAAAGCGCACGATGCGCTGCGACTGGTAACCCGAGCCCCTCACGTCGTCCTGGGAGGGGCTCCGCTGAGAGATACACAAGCAGCAGTCCCCAGTGCCAGAGAAACGCCGGGCACGCCGCAACGGCTTCAGCTGCAGTGGGCCGATCGTTTCCCGATAAACGGCTTTTTTCAAGCGGCCAGGTGCTATATAAGAAGGCGTTTCATGGAAATAATATAATCTGTAACAACATAAGTATAATAATAATGGTCTACAAAGATGCAGTAAAATACAGACAAGGAGAACACTATCCACAAAGTAAAAGCATACCGTATGATAACATGGCCCCATCATAGGAAATTCCATGGACCCAAAGGTAAATGACAGCACAACATAGAAGGCTTAAGTAGTTGCAGGGAGGAGGCAGATCACAGTTAACATCAAATTAGTAATGAGTTAAGACTGAGGGAGTCATTTAACCCATTTGGAAATTCTGTCTTGAGTGAGGCAATTAGTCTGCTTTCAGCCCTAATCAAGTTGTTGTGATTGTTGCCATGGGGATGCTGCTCCACTTTTTTCCAACACTGTGAACTTAAAGGAACCAGCATTAGGTGTCACTTCAAGGAAGTGTTTGTACAGTATAGAATTATCAGCCCTGGCCTTAATTCTAGACCGATGTTCAGCCAATCTCAATTTTAATGCTCTAGAAGTCTGGCCAAGGTACACCTTGCCACATGGGTCGCACACTAGTGCATACACGCAATTTTCAGTGGCGCATGTGGAATGGACCCTTATATCATAGGGTTTGGATCTGCCTGGGGTGGTTAGAGTTCTGGCCCTATAAACCTGTGGGCAACAGATACAATGTCCACAGGGCTTGCACCCTGGGCTCAATCTGCTCCGGGGAAGGGGCGGAGGGTGGAGTGCACCAGCTCATCTTTGAGACTATGGGTGCGTTTATTAGCTACCAACGGAAACCTTTTGAAGGGCTCCATGTCAGGAAGTATATTCCAATGTTGTTTTACTATGTCCACAATGTGTTTAGTGTGGGGAGAGTAAGAGTGATAGGCCAGATGATCCTATCACTGTTGACCTTCTTTCTGGGTATTAATAATGGTGCCCTGGGTTGGGAAGCTGCTCTATGCTCCGCCCTGTGTATTATATGGGCCGGGTAGCCCCTGGCGAGAAAATCATTGGTGAGTCTCTTGGCAGAGGCAACATAATCCTCTGTGGTGGTAGAATTGCGCTTCATGCGTAGGAATTGGCTATAGGGGAGACTGTTTTTAAGGGAAAGAGTGGTAACTACTGTAATGTAGTGTGGAGTTCTTGCTAGTGGGTTTGATGTAGTTGCGCACCCCAAGGCTGTGATTGCGCTTGTAGACCGTGGTATCCAGAAATTGAACCTCTGTATTACTGGAGCTGAATGTGAATTGTATATGGGGTCCCACGTGTTAAGCCACTGATGAAATTCATGGAGTGGAGTGTCTTGGCGCAGGAGGAGGAAGCTTGTCGTCTATGTATCTAATGTAGTACTTAATATATTGAAAAAAAGGGTCATCAGGCCGCATGAAGCGTTTCTCAAGGGATGCAACATACAAGTTGGCCACTGAGGGCGCGCAACTTTGTCCCATGGAGACCCCATTGACTTGAATGAAAAATTTGCCACCGTACTGAAAATAATTATAATCAAAAATACAGTCAATGAGATCTAACAAAAATGGGTAGGCGGGTACATCCTATTGGTTCGAGTATCTAGCACCTCCTCCAAAACAGTTCTGGCATCCTGGAGTGGTATATGCGTGTACAAAGATACCACATCGGCAGTGGCCAAAATGTCACGGGTATCTATTAGGCATGCTAAAATTGAAACGGAAATCTAATTGATTCGTTAGAAATTCGTAATTAATGGGACTTTTTTGTTGTTTTACGGCTCGCTGTCGTGAACCAGGAAGTAGACTTCCTTTACGGTCCTTCAGGTCAACAATATGCGTTAAGTTCGTTAGAAGTTCTAAAGTATTAATTAATTAATTATTGTAGTACTCACTTCTCCCTGTCTTGTCTTCTCCTGCTCTTTTCCTTCCCGCCTTCATTAAGCTTCTTCTTTTTCCCGCATTTCTATGGGGAACTGGAAGTGACTCTGCTGCTAGGCAATGCATTCTGGCTTGGATCACGCCGGGAATATTCCACCCGTTTACCTCATTGCTGTGATTCCCATCCCCGCGAACTGTGTTTCCCCATTGAGCCGCTTCACCTCAGCTCCTGGAACTCCGCCCGGTGACTACACTGCGCTCCATTCATTGGTATTTTCACCCTCTATATTGTTACTGCGGCGCCGGGGCACTTATGTCACTGCCCCCTCACAGTTTGTACCTTGTGCTTTGTCATTCAATACACATTATATTTTTGTTATCTTTGCTATTGTGAAGTCTATACTTGTGTATTCCAGTTACCTGTGTGGTAAATTTATTGCTTGTGTATCACTGAGTTGTATGTGCAGCATGTGTACCGGTTGCATGGGTGCCCGGAGCAAGTTTTGAGTGATCGTGGAGTTCAATTTACTGCTCAATTTTGGGAGCGATTTTTGGAGGTGTTGGGGGCTCAGGCGTCTTACGACCGCTTATCATCCTTGTTGCAATGGGGGCGTGGAGAGAACGCAGAAATCGTTAGGGGCTTATCTGCGTATTTTCAGCAACAAGGAGCAAAATAACTGGTCCGATCTGTTGCCCTATGCTGAAATGGCTTATAACAGCTCTGTGCATTCTTCCACCGGGAAGTCTCCCTTTGAGGTGGTCTATGGTCAGGAGGTGGCTCCTTTGCCCCAGCTGCTAGAGTTGGGGGGGGGGAGGGAGGGTGGAATGGAAGATACGAGCCCGAGAGGACTGGAAGGAAGTGGCGGAGGCTTTGGGAAAGGCGCAGCGTTCTTACAAGTTGTTTGGAGACCGGAAGAGGCAAGAAGGGGAGGAGTATAGCGAAGGAGATTTAGCAGAATTTAAAATTGGGGTATCCCTCCAAGAAGTTAAGTCCGAAATATATTGGACCTTTTAGAATTGAGAAAGCGGTGAATAAGGTCTCGTATACCCTTCTGTTGCCCAAGAGTTTAGGGAAGGTTCACCCCACGTTTCACTGTAGTCTCTTGAAGAAGTATGTGGGGCCCTTTCCTCCTCCGGATTGAATGATGTTTTGTTTTCCAGGGGGAGGACGTGGTGGAGGAGACCGTTATGTCAGGACTGGGAGACTTGAGCTTGGGAGAAGTTCAGGCTCCCAGCCTGCCATGAGATTGCACCGACCTTTGCCCCAGTTCTTTGGTGACCTTGGCTCCAGTTACATAGAGACTGTGCTGAGTCAGATGGGAGTGATGTAACTTCCAGGTGTATGAGGGGCTGCGGAGGGAAGTGAGGCAAACTCCTCCGAGCCTGGACATTGGACAATTGGACTCATAACGCTGATTCATGGACCCATGAGGTCACATCCCTTTGGGCTGTGGGATATGCTGACTCACCCGGATATGGTGCAACCCTGCTTGGACATTGCATGGGCAATGGGGGGGGGGGGGGGCTTAGGGTATATAAGGTGTGTTTGGGTGGCGGGCCGGTGCTTTAGCTTCACATGTGTCGTACCTACAATAAAATCGTGTTGGACCGTGCTTCAATCTACGCGTGATCCTTACCGAGTGTTGGAGAGTCGTTACAGAACTGGATGATCTTTAGGGACCCATTTCAACTATAATAGAATATGAACTGTCTGGTCGTCTGATGGAGTCTCCTTCTCTGGAGGTTTTTAAGTAGAGGCTGGATGGGCATCTATCAGGAGAGTTTGGATTGTGTTTTCGTACCTGGAGAAATTGAATTGATTTTTGGGGACTACTTCCAACTATAATGGAATATGGACTGTCTTGTAGTCTGATGCAATCTCCTTCTCTAGAAGCTTTTAATCAGAGGTCGGATGGGGCATCTGTCAGGAGGGTTTGGATTGTGTCTACCTGTCTGGAAAAATGGAATTGGTTTTTGGGGACCCCTTCCAATTATAATGGGATATGGACTGTCTGGTAGTCTGATGGAGTCTCCTTCTCTGGGTGTTTTAAAGTAAAGACTGGATGAGCATCTGTCGGGAGGGTTTGGATTGTGTCTTCCTACCTGAAAAAATGGAATCGGTTTTTGGGGACTGCTTCCAACTATAATGGAATATGGACTGTTTGGTAGTCTGATGAAATCTCTTTCTCTGGAGGTTTTTAAGTAGGTGCTGGATGGGCCTCTGTCAGGAGGGTTTGGATTGTGTCTTCCTGCCTGGAAAAATGGAATTGGTTTTTGGGGTACAGGAAGCACACCACTCCCTTGTTGCGCCAATTCCACTGGCTGCCAATTACTTTCTGAGCACTATTCAAAGTGCTGGCTTTAACCTACAAAACCTTATACGGTTCTGGCCCAGTTTACCTGTCCGAATGGATTCTCCCCTATGAATCCTCTGGAGAGGCCCTGCTCTTGGTCCTGCCGCCTTCGCAAGCACGTCTGGTCGGGATGAGCAACAGGGCCTTATCTGTGGTGGCCCCTCGGCCGTGGAACTCTCTCCCAAGCGAGGTTAGATCTGCCCCCTCCCTCTTGTCCTTCAGGAGGCTAGTAAAAACCTGGCTATGGAATGAAGCATTCCCAGATTAATGGCTGAGATTGGTATAGAACAAAGGGTGTGACCACATTTACCAACCGAGTTGAACTTATTTTTAGTCGGAAAGTTGGCTTTAATGTATTTTACCTATATGTAATTTAACCTTGTATTTTTGTAGGATGTTTTAAATTTGTATTAGTATCATTGAATCTTTGCTGTAAGCCGGTCTGAGTCCCTCTACGGAGGTGAGAAGATCGAGATATAAAAGTTTTAAATAAATAAATAAATTTAAATAAATAAACTTTAATGGAATATAGAGTGTCTGTTAGACCAATTGAGTTTTCTTCTCTTGATGCGCATCTGTCGGGAGGGTTTGGATTGTGTCCTCCTTCCTGGAAGGATGGGATTAGACTGGTTGACCGTTGGTGTTCCTTGTAGGATTGTATGAATCCCATCTCGTGACTTGCGCAATGCATCACCCCCGCTCTCTTTGATCCCATTTTGGCATCCCTTGTTTATAGCTCCAGCAATGATAATCTAAGCAATCATTGCAGACGATAAAATTGCAGAGGCACAGGGCTGGCGGGCCGGTTCTCTCCCTCTCTGTCGAAATAGGTGCCAACTGAGAAGGTAGGAAAGGAGAAGGCATCAACTAAGGCAGGACAACCTTTTCCTTGGGCACCGGCTGCGATTTTATTGGCTCCTGTGCTGCTGTTTCAAGCTGGAGCGCTTGGAGGGTTGTTGCTCTTCTCAACCCGCCCACCCTCCAAGAGAGCAGAGAGAAAGAGAGAGATGTGTTCACATGAGTCTGGAGAGATTGCCACACTTTAATCGGCAGGCAGAAACAAAGAAAGGGACCTGAAAGAAGTGCCACCGGCTCGTTTTGTCTTTCCGTTCCAATTCGGCACACTCCAGGGCTGGACAGTGGACAGTGATGAATGAGACTATCATCCTCCAATACTTCATTGAGGAATTGGATGCTAACTGCAGCCTTTTGGATATGATCCAGGATGGCTTTGATGGTAGGGAGAAAAGGGGGTAGGCATTGGGGGGGTGTCAATGTTCCTTTTGCTATGCCTTACGAGTCACTGCCTTTCTTTTGTCTCCGAAGGTCCTTACTGCAATGCCACCGTCGACCAGATTAGGACTTGCTGGCCAAAGACAGGCGCCGGAGAATTGGTGGAGAGACCCTGCCCGGAGTTCATCAACGGAGTCAAATACAACACCACGCGTAAGTCCAAAGAAACTCTTTTTTCCCTTCTCTTCAACGGATGATTTTGTCCCTAAACGCCGATTTTGAAATAAGATCCTCAATTGGAAGCATTATATAAATAAGCTTTCCTTTTCATCGTGCTTTTCCCCCCTGGGAAATGGGGTCATTGCGTTCCCAAAAGATCGGCACAGAAATTCCTTCCTTCGGTGCCTGGTTTTGCTCTGAGTTCATTGACTTAGTGTTGTTTTGTTTTTGGAGAGTTTGATTGGCTTTGGGTTCATTGATTTAGCCCTATGTTGTCTTTAGAGCAGTTGTTTTCAATCTTCCTAATGCCGCGACCCTTTAATACAGTTCCTCATGTTGTGGTGACCCCCAACTATAACATTATTCTTGTTGCTACTTCATAACTGTCATTTTGCTACCATTATGAATCATAATGTAAATATCTGATATGCAGGATGTATCTTCATTCACTGGACCAAATTTGGCACAAATACCCCATACACCCAAATTTGACTACTGGTGCGATGGGGGGGGGGGTTGATTTTGTCATTTGGGAGTTGTAGTTGCTGGGATTTATAGTTTGCCTACAATCAAAGAGCATTCTAAACCCCACCAACAATGGAATTGAACTAAACTAGGCACCAAGAGAAAATACCGGGAGGTTTTGGCAGGCATTGACCTTGAATTTTGGAGTTGTAGTTCACCTATATCCAGAGAGCACTGTGAACTCCGACAATTATGGATCGGGACCAGATTTGTCTGGTGGAGTTTGGGGAAAATAGATCTTGACATCTGGGAGTTGTAGTTGCTGGAATTTATTCCTCTGGCATTACTTTGCAAATGAAGATTCTTAGGAAGGAGTCATCCCATGCTTTCTAAAAGTGCGTTGATGACTAAGGAGGTTGGATGTGTCCTTTGAGCCTGTGCAATGGATCTTTCTGGTGGAGCGCAGCGTGCACAGAACTGGGCTCACCCTTTAAACCAAATGTTCGTCTGCCAGGGCCTAGCAAGCTTGGACGGTGGCAGCGAGGTCCTCAGGTTGTAGGTTTGATTTGAGTTTTCTTCTCTAGATAGTTGACCTTACAGGGTTAGACGAGCACCATCTGCCCGGGTTTGAAATTAGAGTTTTCCTTCTCTTAGGATGGTTGCCAAAAGCCTAGAGAGCCCATCCTGTCCTTTGACGCTCTTTGTCAGACCCTTCAGTTGTGACCTGTCTGGCATGGGAGGCCCTACCAGGGGCTATTATGCCACCGCCAGCATAGCTCACAACGTAATTAGGGTACGCAAGCCTCTCCCCCGTGACAAGGGGGCGCCAATGGAGAGGAGCTGGGATTTATAGTTCACCTACAATCAAAGAGCATTCTGAACCCCACCAACGATGGAATTGAACTAAACTTGACACACAGAACCCCAAAACCAACAGAAAATACTGTGTTTTCTAATGGTCTTTCGTGACCACTCTGACACCTCCTCACACACACACACACACACACACACACACACACACACACACGAGGTCCCGGCTCCCAGGCTGAGAAACGCTGAATTAGACCTTCCTACAGAAGTGTTCTCTCAGGTTAAAAGTGTGTTTTTAATGGTTTTCCCACTTTTACAGGGTCCTGTACTCCTCCCTCCAGCAAATACATAAACTTTTTACTATTAATTAACTAACATTTGAACTTTTACTTTGTATGTGTTGTGTTAAAAACTCTAACATCAGAACAGTAAATAAAGAGCAACACTCAAAAAGCAGGGGAATGCCAGACAAGAATCAATCAGGGCCAGGAAACACCTCCCAACGAAAGATTCCCCCCCAGGCAGCAATCAGCCAGGCTATGAAGCTGCAAGGCAATTCAATGCTAATCAATAGACATGGTTAGGTTCGTTTGGAATCTTCGTAATTGGGAATAAATTGGGAAATATTTCTTTTTTGAAGTGATTTCGAAGTTTTTAAGGAAATTGGAAGTCCCTTTGCCCTTCCGAAGCTTTTTCAGCCATTTCTCCTATGAATCAGTAAGTGAGTTGGAAATGATTCAGCTTTCCCCCCGCTTAGGTGTCCCTGGCCTCGGTTCAAGCCAGAGAAGCCTTCTAAACCAGTGTGGATGGATCCCCTTTCTTTCCTTTCCCTCCCACGTCAGTGAGATAAGTGATTTTAACCAGTGATGATGGATTCCTTTCCTTTCCCTCCCACATCAGTTTAAACCAGTGTGGATGGGATGGATCCGCGTCAGTTTTAACCAGTGTGGAAAGATTCCTTTCCTTTCCCTCTCATGGCAGTCTTAAGTGAGAGAAAAGGTTTAAACCTTTGCTCCCCCCCTTTTTTCTGGAGTAAAACAACTACTTTCAAAGTAAAGACAACCCAATGAAACAGGAAATAACACTTTGAAACCATTAACGAAGGATTCGGAAGTATCAGAAGTTTTGAAAAGTTTTGAACTTTTTTTTTTCTGTGAAAATTGGAATTGACTTTAGATCCAAACCACCATTGTCCCCTACATCCGAAACGAGTTGTGAACTCTTTTAAAGAAAAAATCAAACATTCCTATTAATCTAGCTGCCTGATTGCAACACTTGCCTCCAGCGTACAAGTTCCTTCTCCCACCCTGGACATTCCACAGATATATGTCTTGTTGAAGGCTTTCATGGCCAGAATCACCGGGTTGTTGTAAGTTTTCCGGGCTGTATGGTCATATTTATTTATTATTTCGGCTTCTAGACCGCTCCCTCTAGAACAGTGGTTCTCAACCTTCCTAATGCTGTGACCCCTTAATACAGTTCCTCATGTTGTAGTGACCCCCAATTATATAATTATTTCAATGCTACTTCACAACTGTGATTTTGCTATTGTTATGAAGAGTAATGTAAATATCTGAAATGCAGGATGTATTTTAATTCACTGGACCAAATTTGGCACATATACCCAATATGCCCAAATTTGAATACTGGTGGGATTGGAGGGAGAGATTGTCATTTGGGAGTTGTAGTTGCTGGGATGTATAGTTCACCTACTATCAAAGAGCATTCTGAACCCCACCAATGGAATTGAACCAAATTTGGGACACAGAATTTCCATGACCAACAGAAAATACTGGAAGGGTTTGGTGGGCATTGACAAGTTTTGGAGTTGTAGTTCACCTACATCCCGAAAACATTGTCAACTCAAAACAATGATAGGTCTGGACTAAACTTGGCATGAATATAAATATGGCCAAATGTGAACACTGGTGGAGTTTGGGGAAAATAGACTTGACATTTGGGAGTTGTAGTTGCTGGGATTTATAGTTCACCTACAATCAAAAGCCTTTTGAACTCCCACACTTCCTACACACACACTCCATGATCGACAGAAAATGCTGTGTTTTCTGATGATCTTTGGCGACCCCTCTGACACCCCCTCATGACCCCTCCAGGGGTCCCGACCCCCAGGTTGAGAAACACTGCTCTAGAAGCTCGGAGCGGTTTACAGCAGTGTAAGCAAGCAATATAAAACATACAGTATAAAACAAGCAATAGACACCAAGACTAATCTAAAATTGTTACAATACTAAAATATTCCTAAACTAGACTAGGCAGTAAGCAAAGCAATTACTCAACTGGGAAAGCCAAGCAAAAGAGAGCGGTCTTGCAGGCTCGATGAAAAAAAGACAGTTCTCCGATTCCTCTGACTTCCTCAGGTAGGGCATTCCACAAGCATATTCCAGAAGCATTCTCTCCTGACGTTTCGCCTGCATCTATGGCAGGCATTCTCAGAGGTTGTGAGGTCTGTTGGAAACTAGTCAAGTAAGGTTTATATATTTGTGGAATGTTCAGGGTGGGAGAAAGAGCTCTTGTCTATTTGAGGCAAGTGTAAATGCTACAATTGGCTACCTTGATTAGCATTGAATGGCCTTGCATCTTCAAAGCCTGGCTGCTTCCTGCCTGGTGGAATCCTTTGTTGGGAGGTGTTCACTGGCTCTGATTGTTCCCATTCAATTCTAATCAAGCTCCACTGGCTCCCGATCAGCTTCTGGGCACAATTCAAAGTGCTGGTTCTAACCTTTAAAGTCCTGAATGGTTCTGGCCCAGACTACCTGTCCGAACGTATCTTCTGCTATGAACTATCATGAAGCTTAAGATCGTCATGAGAGGCCCTGCTCTCGATCCCACCACTCTCGCAAACGCGGTTGGTGGTGATGAGAGGCAGGGACTTCTCAGCAGTGGCCCCCCGTCTATGGAACTCTCTCCCCAAGGACATCAGATTGGCCACCTCCCTCCTGTCCTTTAGAAGACAACTGAAGACCTGGCTCTAAGGCCAGGCGTTTGATGAGAGGCCAGTGGTAATAGGAAGGAAATTGCGGTTTTGTGACATGGATTCTCCCGGCTTGGTTGGTTTTACTGGCATGTTAATTTATTGTTGAATTTACTGATGTTGAACAATGTTTTAAATGATTTTATTGTGATTTGTAATTTTTATGCTATTTATGTTGTTGCATCTTCTGAACCTATGCGAGGCCGCTCTGATTCCTTCTTGTGGGGAGAAGGGCGGGATAGATATAGATATAGATAGATATACAAGCGCGTTGATGACTAAAAAGGCCAATCTGAGATAGGCAAATTCAGTTGCAGAAAGCACAGCAGAAAGCTTCCTTGGATGATGTTGTTTCCAAGTTGTGGTTCTTTCTGCGTTGTCGTTTCTCTTCGAGACCCATTCGGCGTGTCTTCTCAAAAGAGGCCACAGCATTGTGGATAGTGTGTCTCCATGCCTCCCGATGTGAGGCCAGGGTGGACCGTTGTTGGTGATCAATCTGGCCGAGCCTGAGATGTTGTTTCAGGGAGTCCTTATATCTCTTTTTTGGGGTGCCTCTCTTGCGCTGACTCGTGGCAAGTTCACCATAGAGTAGTATCTTTGGGAGGCGGTGGTCCTCCATCCTAGAGACGTGCCCTGCCCAGCACAGCTGTGTTCTCAATAGCATGGCTTCAACGCTGGTGATCCCTGCTTGCTCAAGGACAGCAACATTCGTCACATAGTCAGTCCAGTGTATATTTAGGATTGTGCGAAGACAGCGCTGATGAAAGCTTTCGAGGAGTCGTAGATGTTGGCGATAGGTGACTCATGGTTCAGACCCATATAGGATAATAGACAGTACAATAGCTCTGTACACACTGATTTTGGTGCTTTGCCTCAGGTGCTTGTTGCTCCAGACTCTTTTGTGAAACCTTCCGAATGCACTACTGTATATGCCTTTGCTAATCTGTGATCTATCTCTTTGTCAATCTTGGTGTCTGAAGAGATGATGCTTCCCAGATAGGTGAACTGGTGAACGGACTTAAGCACAGATTTGCCTATGCTGACGTGGGGATGATGGTGTTCTTCCTGTGGTGCGGGCTGGTAGAGAACTTCCATTTTTTTCAGGCTGACTTCCAGCCCAAACAGCTCTGCAGCTGTTGCAAAGCAGGATGTTAGGCACTGCAGGGCTGCTTCTGAATGGGCGACAATAATAATAATAATAATAAGGTGGCCAATTGCAACATTCACCCTTGCCTCAAGCAGACAAGAGTTATTTCTCCCACCCTGGACATCCCACAGATGTATAAACCTCACTTGCTTAGTTTCCAATATATCTCACAACCTCTGAGGGTGCTTGTCATAGATGTGGGCAAAACGTCTGGAGAGAATGCCTCTGGAACATGGTCATACAGCCCGGAAAACTCACATCAACCCACTCAATTGCTTAGTTTCCAACAGACCCCACAACCTCTAAGGATGCCTGCCATAGATGTGGGCGAAACGTCAGGAGGGAATGCTTCTGGAACATGGCCAGACAGCCCAGAAAACACACAACAACCTTTTTGCTTCATAGTCAAATTTTAAAAAATACGATCTTCATAGCTTGGAAGCATAATCTTCACTCCTTTTAAATGAGTCCCAGTTTTAAAAAAAAAGTTGTCCAGAGACTTCTCTCTGATCAAACTCTATTCATTTCTGGCATTTCAAGGAAATCTTCAAAATGCACCGTTCCTTTGGAAGAAGAAGATCAATATTTTTCTAGGTCTGCGAAGACAATCGCCTTGCTGCCAGGACTGTATAATGAAAAACATTAAAATCCATGCACTTAATTTGATCATTTCAAAACCTTGATATAAACAACTCTGGTTGGAGATGTATTCCCATTTTGAAAACGTCTTGCACCAGAAACTTTATCAGCTCGGAGTATTTCTTAGTTTTGTCACAGGTTTGCCAAATGTGATAAAATTTTCCTTTTTTGTGCTTTTGCATCCCCAACATGTATCTTTTGCTGCATTATCCATCCCGTTGAAGACATATATTATTTATATATCATTTAATATATTTTTCTTTAAGGTCATAACATGATATATCTTTAGATCAGTATTACTCAACCTTCCTAATGCCGCGTCCCCTTAAGACAGTTCCTCATGTTGTGGCGACCCCCAACCATAAAATTATTTTCGTTGCTACTTCATAACTGTCATTTTGCTACTGTTATGAATCGTCATGTAAATATCTGATATGCAGGAGTTATTTTCCTTCACTGGACCACATTTGGCACAAATACCCAATACAGCACAGCACCCAAATTTGAATACTGGTGGAATGGGGGAGGGGTGATTTTGTCATTTGGGAGTTGTAGTTACTGGGATTTATAGTTCACCTACAATCAAAGAGCATTCTGAACTCCACCAACCATGGAATCGAACCAATCTTGGCACACAGAACTCCCATGACCAACAGAAAATACTGGAAGGGTTTGGCAGGCATTGACCTTGAGTTTTGGAGTTGTAGTTCACCTATATCCAGAGAGCACTGTGGACTCAAACAATGATAGATCTGGAACAAACTTGGCACAAATATTCAATATGTCCAAATCCGAACACTGGTGGAGTTTGAGGAAAATAGACCTTGACATTTGGGAGTTGTAGTTGCGGGGATTTCTAGTTCACCTATAATCAAAGAGCATTCTGAACCCCACCAATGATATAATTGGGCCAAACTACCCACACAGAAGCCCCAATACTGTATTTTTGGATGGTCTTTGGTGACCCCCTCTGACACCCCCTCACTATCCCCTCAGGGGTCCCAACCCACTCTTTAAGTTGCTCCTCATACGGCATGTTCTCCAGACCCTTGATTATTTTAGTCGTCATCCTCTGGAAACATTCCATCTTATCCACATCTCCCTGAATTGGAGTGGGTGGCTTTTACACTGTAGAATTAACTGCAGTTTAGCCCCACTTTGCTGTGGAATCATGGGAGTCGTAGTTTGGTGAAGCCCCAAGGCTAAAGACGTTGTAGACCTACAGCTTCTATTATTCCATAGCATTGAGCTGTGGAGGTTCAAGTGTTGTCAAACTCCATTAATGAGTCTAGATGTCTCTGAGGCTAGATCTACACTGCCCTGTATCCCTGTATTTTATCCCAGATTATCTGCTTATCTCAGATTATCTGGCAGTGGAGACCCATATGATCCAGTTCAAAGCAGATTATCTGGGATAAGATCCTGGGATGCAGGGCAGTGAAGATCCAACCTTGTCCCTCACATGAACCCAACTTTCTTGGTTTCTTTTTTAAATGTTGGACTAAAACCCAAAGCGGAGTCACGCCACCTTGACAGTGGAGGTCTCAGAGCTGCCTCCGTCCCAGACTAGAACAGGACATTCTGAAATTTGAGTCTAATTTGCAGGAAGGCGCCGTGCCAAAGGAGCGCATTAATGTGCCGCACCTGCAGACTGACAATGAAATCTGCTGAAGGGGGCATTGGAGAAACAGAAGAGATCAGTCAATCTTCTCTCTCAGTCCTGAGAGAGCCACTGAAGTTGTGTAGCTGTGCTCTTTACTGCTGTGTTCTCAACTTGGGTAGCATTTACACTGCAGAATTAATGCAGTTTGACACCACTTTAACTGCCGTAGCTCAGTGCTATGGAATCCTGAGAGTTGTAGTTTGGAGAGGCACTATTTTTATTGATTGATTGATTTATGACATTTATATGCTGCCCTTCTCACCCCGAAGGGGACTCAGAGTGGCTTACAAGTAAAATGTAAATACAATATATTATATTATTGCCATAGCACAATATTAATATTATATATTACATTGCACTATAACATTATACTGCAATATTATTAGCAATATTAAATGTAATATAAAATATATAATTAAAATATCATATTATTATTAGTATTATATTGTATTACATCAGTGTTTTTCAACCTTTTTTGAGCCGCGGCACATTTTTTACATTTACAAAATCCTGGGGCACACCAGCAACCAAAATGACACAAAATGACACTCTAACACAGTAATACATACAGTTAATATGTTTTTAAATGTATTTATACATTCGGTATGAAACCTGGACCTGTTTCGATGAACACAACATAGATATCCTGGCAGGAATGGCAGAAAGACACAAACTTCCCACGCAGAACTCCCATAACCAAGAGAAAATACTATAAAAATTCGGTGGGCATTGACCTTGGGTTTTGGAGTTGTAGTTCACCTATATCCAGAGAGCACTGTGGACTCAAACAATGTTGGATCAGGACCAAACTTGGCATGAATACTCAATATGCCCAAACGTGAACACAGATGGAGTTTGGGGAAAATAGACTCTGACATTTGGGAGTTACAGTTTCTGGGATTTATAGTTAAATCAAAGAGCATCCTGAACTCTTGCAACAATGGAATTGAACCAAACTTGGCATATTGAACTCTCATTACCAACAGAAAGTACTGAAAGGGTTTGCTTGGGAATTGACCTTGAGTTTGGAAGTCGTAGTTCACCTACACCCGGAGAGCACTGTGGGCAGGAGGTTCCAATTTCCCATGGCACACCTGATGATCGCTCGCGACACACTGGTTGGGAAACACTGTATTACATTATAATATTATCAATATGTTATGTATAGCACTCTTTCGAGAAGGTTGGGCACCTTGTAAAACTGCAACTCCCATGATTTCATAGCATTGAGCCACGGCAGTTAAAGTGGTGTCAAACTGCATTCGCTCTATAGTGTAAATACACCCTTGGAATGGGAATCGTGCCACTTCCTAGATACTGAAATTCCCAACATCTGTTTTCATTATTGTGCATAGGGAGGAATGATGGGAGATATAGTCCAACAACATTCAAAGGGATGCACAGTTTTTGTTTTGGGTGCTTGTTCCATTTGGGACAAAGTGGAAGTATCCCTATCCATCCAACCACAAACTTTCTAATACTACGATTCCATGTTAACTGCAGAATCAATGGAGTTTGACCCCACTTTCACTGCAATACTTCAATGCTAAGGAATCCTGGGGGTGGTCGTTTGGAGAGGAACACACCAATGAAGGCTAAAACTAAACATCCCAGGCAGTTAAAGTGTTGTCAAACCACATCAATTCTACAGTGTGGAGACACCTTTCGGGGATCCAGTTTAGGGAAAGGCGTTGAACCTTCTCAGCAAGAGACAGAAGGAACACGCAGGATGCGGGCAGGCGCATGAAAGAATGCTTGTGCTATAATTGTGGAGTGTGAAAGGACTCTGTTCAAATCTCTCTCCTGCTGAGAATTCACTCCGGGAGGCTTTGCACAAGCAATGGCTCATCCTTGCCCCCAGCCCTTCTGTTTGGCAACGTGGGAGTGTAATCGGCATTTGTGTTGATCTTGTGCTACGTTTGAAAGCAAACCTGTTGTATCGTGGTACAACATAGAAGAAGCATTCTCTTCTTGTGATCTGTGGTTCACCTTTCTATGTGAACTAAGTTTCATGATTGACTTAAGATGCTAATTAAAGATTTATTTATTTATTTATGAAATAAATGAAACCGGATTGGGGAATCTGAAACTACTAGTTTCCCCTTTCCTCTTCCTGTTCTTCTTTTTAATGCATGTATGTTCTTGTGTGCAATTTTATGGTGTGCTTTCTTTGTTCCAAGAGCATTTGCCATTCCCTTCCTCTGAGGCTGAGAGAGTGTGACTCATTCAAGGTCATTTACTTGGACCCCTTCTACACTGCCATATAAAATCCACATTATCTGCTTTGAACTGGATTATATGGCAGTGTAGGACCCCTGGTGGTATAGTGGGTTAAACCACTGCACTGTTGAACTTGTTGACTGAAAGGTTGGTGGTTCGAATCCGGGGAATGGGGTGAGCTCCCACTGTTAGCCCCAGCCTCTGCCAACCTAGGAGTTCGAAAACATGCAAATGTGAGTAGATCAACAGGTACCGCTCCAGCGGTATGGTAACAGTGCTTCATGCAGCCATGCCGGCCACATGACCTTAAAGGCATCTATGGTCAATGCCGGCTCTTCGGCTTAGAAATTGAGATGAGCACCATCCCTCAGAGTTGGACACAAGGGGAAATCTTTACCTCTATATGGCAGTGTAGACTTGTACAGTCCAGTTTAAAGTAAGATCACTACTGACCAGAAGGTCATGACTTTGAAGCCTGCCCTGGTCGGGGTGAGCTCTCGACCAAATTGTGCAGCTTGTTGTCAACCTTTGCAGCCCGAAAGACAGTTGCATCTGTCAAGTAGGAAATTTAGGTACAACTTTGTGGGGAGGCTAATTTAACTGATTTACGAGGCCATAAAAATCTCCAGGAAGTATGCAAAGAATGAGGAATGCGACAGATCCCCTGTTGGCCAGAATCTGGAATGTTAAATAGCCTCTGAGTGTCTGTCTATATATGTTGTATTTCTATGGCATTGAATGTTTGCCTGTAGATGTACATTGTAATCCGCCCGGAGTCCCCTGCGGGGTGCAAACGGGCGGAATATAAATGATGTAAATAAATAAATAAATAGTGTGAATTATCTGACTTGATAATCTGGATTTTATATGGCAGTGTATAAGGGGCTTTAGATGGCTTCTTTAAAGTTCAGACTAAAAACCAGAGCAGATTCTTCCCAATGGCTGGTGATACTGAACTGATTGGTTAGAGCAGTAGTAAACAATGAAATTGATTAGATCAAGTAAGTAGCTTATGATACATCTAATGCTTTTATACTATATCTCCCAGCAGCCATAATCCAGAGCTTGTTCTTGAAAATAGCCAGTATCAGAAATTAGAGCCTGGCTTATTTTGATTTATCTAGTTTACCTAGTTCAGGCATAACCATAAATCATGCCTAATTATTTTAAACCAGGAGTGTGCACCCGTTGCATCAGGTTGCAACGCCCAACAACCTAAACCAGCACTCTCAACTATTAAAGATGATGAAGCAGATGGTTGTGTGGGGTTGGATAAGGAACCATGGTGAAGTTTAATGCTTGCAATGTTGCACGGTTATGTGTTATTTCTCATCTTGTGCCTTAATTGTAATTAAGCCTAAGGAAAGCTGGAGGAGAAAGGACAACTGAGGACGAGTGAGATTATTGCAAGTGTGCTGAAAATGCAATAAAGCGAAAAGAATAATAAAACAGAGCAACAGTAGCAAAAACCGGCCAAATGGGAATGCATTTTGAAAACAAAACATAACCTCTGGGGTGCATCATATAAACAGATTACTTGGAAGTCTGTGGAAATGATCCAGCAGGGGAACATTGCTTTGCGAGGAAACCCAGTCTCCTGTTTCCAGTTGCAGCTTGAGACCTCCTTCACACCAGCCAGGGTTGATGGGAGTTGAAGTCCAGTCTGCATGTACCTAATTCCTGGCCAGGGCAGATGTTTTGGAAATGCTTCCAGAGGGTGATAAACATGGCAGCCCTTTGTCTTCAGCATTGGGCGGTACAATACCTCTGAAAGTAGAGCAGTGTTTCTCAACCTTCCTAATGCCGTGACCCCTTAATACGGTTCCTCATTTTGTGGTGACCCCCAACCATAAAATTAATTATGTTACTACTTCAAGACTGTAACTTTGCTACTGTTATGAATCGCAATGTAAATATCTGATATGCAGGAGGATGTATTTTCATTCACTGGACCAAGTTTTGCACAAATACCCTATACGCCCAAATTTGAATACTGGTTTACTGATTTTTGTCATTTGGGAGTTGTAGTTGCTGGGATTCATAGTTCTCCTACAATCAAGGAGCATTCTGAGCTCCACCAATGATAAAATTCAGCCAAACTTGGCACACATAACTCTTTTCCACCTCCTGCTAAGAAGGCTGTACAGGTGCTGAGCTGATGCTTGGTGGCTGTGACGATCTGAATAAGGATGAACAAATTGAAATTGAATCCAGACAAGATAGGACACGGGTACTCCTGGTCAGTCAAAAGGCCAAACCAGGTATAGGGTTACATCCTGTGCTGGATGGGGTTACACTCCCCTTGAAGGCACAGGTTTGCAGCTTGGGGGTGATTCTGGGCTCATTGCTGAGCCTGAAACCCCAGGTCTTGGTGGTGGCCAGGGGAGCTTTCGCACAATTAAAACTTGTGCACCAGCTGTGCCCGTATCTTGGGAAGTCAGACCAACAGAAAATACTGGAAGTGTTTGGTGGGCATTGGGAAGGGGGATTATTTTTGTCATTTGGGAGTTGTAATGGCTGGAATTCACCTACAATCAAAGAGCACTATGAACTCCACCAATGGTAGAATTGAACCAAAATGTTCCCATGACCAACAGAAAATACTGGAAGGGTTGGGTGGGCATTTACCTTGAGTTTTGGAGTTGTAGTTCACCTACTTCCAGAGAGCACTGTGGACTCAAACAATGATGGATCTGGACCAAACTTGGCACAAATACTCAATATGCCCACATGTGAACACTGGTGGAGTTTGAGGAAAATAGACCTTGACATTTGGGAGTTTTTGTTGCAGGGTTTTATTGTTCACCTACAGTCAAAGAGCATTTTGAACCCCACCAACGATAGAATTAGGCCAAATTTCCCACACAGAACCCCCATGACCAACAGAAAATACTGTGTTTTCTTATGGTCTTTGGTGACTCATCTGAGCTCAGGAGGAAAGAAGGGAGGAAAAAGAGAAGAAAAGGAAGAAGAGAAGGATGGGAGGGAGGGAGCGAAGAGAGAGGGGAGGAAGGGGCAAAAGAGAAAGAAGGAAAGAAGGAAGGAAGGCGAAAGATAGGGAGAAGGAGGGAGGAAAGAGGGAAGGAAGGACAAAAGAGATGGATGGAAGGAAGGAAGGTGAAAGAGAGAGGGAGAAGGAGGGAGGAAAGAGGGAAGGAAGGAAGGGCAAAAGAGATGGTTGGTTGGATGGAAGGAAGGAAGGAAGGAAGGAAGGTGAAAGAGAGAGGAAGAAGGAGGGAGGAAAGAGGGAAGGAAGGAAGGGCAAAAGAGATGGATGGAAGGAAGGAAGGTGAAAGAGGGGGGAGAAGGAGGGATGAAAGAGGGAAGGAAGGAAGGGCAAAAGAGATGGTTGGATGGAAGGAAGGAAGGAAGGAAGGAAGGTGAAAGAGAGAGGAAGAAGGAGGGAGGAAAGAGGGAAGGAAGGAAGGACAAAAGAGATGGATGGAAGGAAGGAAGGTGAAAGAGGGGGGAGAAGGAGGGATGAAAGAGGGAAGGAAGGAAGGGCAAAAGAGATGGTTGGTTGGATGGAAGGAAGGAAGGAAGGAAGGTGAAAGAGAGAGGAAGAAGGAGGGAGGAAAGAGGGAAGGAAGGAAGGGCAAAAGAGATGGATGGATGGAAGGAAGGAAGGAAGGAAGGAAGGAAGGCGAAAGAGAAAGGGAGAAGGAGGGAGGAAAGAGGGAAGGAAAGACAAAAGAGAATGAAGGAAGAAGAAAGAGAGGGAGAAGGAGGGAGGAAAGGGAAGGAAGGACAAAAGAGATGGATGGAAGGAAGGAAGGTGAAAGAGGGAGGGAGAAGGAGGGATGAAAGAGGGAAGGAAGGAAGGGCAAAAGAGATGGTTGGATGGATGGATGGATGGAAGGAAGGTGAAAGAGAGAGGGAGAAGGAGGGAGGAAAGAGGGAAGGAAGGAAGGGCAAAAGAGATGGATGGAAGGAAGGAAGGAAGGTGAAAGAGAAAGGGAGAAGGAGGGAGGAAAGAGGGAAGGAAGGAAAGACAAAAGAGAATGAAGGAAGGAAGGAGAAAGAGGGGGGAAAGAGAAAGCAAAGAGGGAGAAAGAGGGAGGTAAAGAAGGAAGGAAGAACAGAGGAAGGAAAGAGAGAAAGAAGAAAGGAAGGATAGGATGGTGAGAGAGAAGAGGGCCTAGGAAAAGAGCCAAGGGGCCGCATCCGGCCTCCAGGCCTGGTTTTCCCCATACCTGCTCTATATGATAACTCCCACTATTATCCAGTTGTAATTGTGATTTTCCTGCCTTATGTGATAAACTCCTCTGTGTCCTTCCGCTTCGTCGGAAGCCACTCTTTTTACCAAAAAAGGAGTAATTAACAGGTTATTTGTGCTTGTAAAGGAAGCACTTTCCGAGCCGACTCCCACCAGGAGAAATGCAAGAGAGGAGCATCACATGACAAGTCCTAGCCAACGAGACTATTTTCCTGCTGTTATTGCAACTTGCTTGCCTTGTCTGATCAGCTATCATTAATAGGTCTCCAGCTATGCAGTTATGGATTTAACATCATGTGATAAGTTCCAACCGGAGACACTGTTGTTCTGCTGTAATTGCGATTTGCCTGCCTTGTGTGATAAGCTATTAACTATAGGATTCCAGCTATGGAGTTGTGGATTTTTGGATAATGTGTAGCTATTCATCAATATATTTAATTCACTGGATTTGCAGAAGCACTTCCTATTCTGCTTTCTCCATTTAACATAGGCAGAGACATGGTTGTACAATGTTAACATTCAGCAAAGGGTGTTTTAACACAACCACTGCATAAGTACATAGAGATGGAATTACACCATGCTAACACAACGGAGAATTTCAGCAGTTGTATTTTCCTATGTTTGAACTGTTCTTGGTATCACTTTACTGTTAGATACTTTCCGTGCCATGTAACAATGCAGTGGATGGGGTTGGGAAGAAGGATAAAGGTGGCTTGATATAGCCTGAAAATGCTGTTTCTAACTTGAGCTGTTTTGAGATGGATAGATGGCTTAGGGGGAGAAAATTTGCACATTTTAATGAGCGGTGTTTGCAGATGTCTGTTCAACGTGAAAGCCTCGCTTTTTAGGCAAAGTAGCAGCTTCGTAAAGATTGATTGTGTCTTTGGGGTCAATCAGCCGGTTCTTGTCACCCCAAATGTAAACTTATCTCAAAGATAAAGAGCAAAGTGTACAAAACAATCTTGTAATTTCACCTGACATGATGGTGGTGGTGGGAAAATGCCTTTGAAACTCTTCGTTCTTTAATTGTCTGCCAACTTTTAACCCCACTTGATTTTACAAACCTACGCTGGTTGGGATGAACAACCAGATATAGGCACAACAGTCCCCTTTGGAGTTGAGAAGGGTGGCATATAAAAATAGTAAATAAATAAATAGCACCACAGTAGCACAGCGGGCTAATCTGCTAGCTACAAGAAAAGCTGCTGACCGGGGGTTAGCAGTTCGAAGTTGCAAGTCAGGGTTTGCTCCTGCCGACCTAGTAGTTGTAAAGTGAGTGGATCAGCATTTCTCAACCTGGGGGTCAGGCTCCCTGTGGGGTGTGAGGGGGTGTCAGAGAGGTTGCCAAAGACCATAGGAAAGCACAGTATTTTCTGTTGGCCATGAGGGCTGTGTGTGGGAAATTTGTCCCAATTCTATCGTTGGTGGAGTTCAGGTTGCTCTTTGATTTTAGGTGAACTATAAATCCTAGCAACTACAACTCCCAAATGTTAAGGTCTATTCTCCCCAAACTTCACCAGTGTTCACATTTGGGCATATTGGATATCTGTGCCAAGTTTGTTCCAGATCCATCATTGTTTGTGTCCACAGTGCTCGCTGGATGTAGGTGAACTACAACTCCAAAACTCAAGGCCTACCAAACCCTCCCAGTATTTTTTTGTTGGTCATGCGAGTTCTGTGTGCCAAATTTGGTTCAATTGCATGGTTGGTGGAGTTCAGAATGCTCTTTGATTGTAGGCGAACTATAAATCCCAGCAATTACAACTCCCAAATGACAAAATCAACCCCACCAGTAGTCAAATTTGAGTGTATGGGGTGTTTGTGTCAAATTTGGTCCAGTGATTGAAAATACATCATGCATATCAGATATTTACATAACTATTTATAACGGTAGCAAAAGTACAGTTATGAAGTAGCAACGAAAATAATTTTATGTTTGGGGTTACCACAACATTAGGAACTGTCTTAAGGGGTCATGGCATTAGGAAGGTTGAGAACCACTGTGTTAGACTGATATACCTAGATATCTCTTTGAACTGTTGAGGACAAAAATATGCGAATGGACAAAAACATATATACATATACATGTACTGTGCATATACGTATACGTATATGTATACAGAGAGAGGGGGGGGGGAGTTTCAGAAGTGTTATTTCAGTTGCCCAAACATGGAAAATGAAACAAGAGCGCCTCCCCATGGCCAGAGTTGAGCATCACCTCCAGGCATTAGAGATGGAAAGGGAAAAGTCTTGTCTTTGTTCATTGTGTAAAAAGGCATTGAATGTTTGCCTTATATGTACGACATATACCAGGGGTGCTCACACTTTTTCAGCATGCGAGCTACTTATAAAACAACCAAGTCAAAATGATCTACCTACCCACTATAAAAATGTGAAACATATAACACAATATCTGCTTTGAACTGGGTTTACTGAGTCCACACTGCCATATAATCTGATTCAAAGCAGATAACATGGGATTTTATTCAACTGTGTGTAAAGGATGTCAGATAACCTAGGGCCAGCAGCACTTGGGTGGCGGCGGGAGCCTTCCTTCCGCCCTGCCTGTGATCTACCAGGACACCCTACGCGATCTACCAGTAGATCGCAATCTACCTAATGAGCACCCCTGACGTATACTGTAATCCGCCCTGAGTCCCTCCAGGGAGATAAAGCATAATATAAATAAAGTGTATTATTATTATCATCATCATGTGAAAGCCTGTGTTGGATGGGGTTACACTCCCCCTGAAGACGCAGGTTCGCAGTCTGGGAGTGATTCTGGATTCATCACTGAGCCTGGAACCCCAGGCCACGGCGGTGGCCAGAGGAGCTTTTGCACAACTAAGACTTGTGCACCAGCTGCGCCCGTACCTTGGAAAGTCTGACTTGGCCACAGTAGTCCAGGTTACATCCCGTATAGATTGCGGCTGCCTTTGAAGATGGTTTGGTGACTCCAACTGGTACAACGGTCAGCAGCCAGATTCCTAACGGTGGCGACATACAGGGAACATACCACCCCCTGTTATGTCAGCTCCACTAGCTGCCGGTCCATCTCTGAGCCCAATTCAAAGTGCTGGTATTGACCTATAAAGCTCTAAATGGTTCTGGCCCAGCTTACTTGTCCAAACGCATCCACCCCTATGTCCCTCCTCGAAATCTAAGATCATCCAAGGAGGCCCTGCTCTCGCTTCCGTCAACAGCTCAAATGCGCCTGGCGAGGAAGAGGGACAGGGCCTTCTCGGCGGTGGCTCCCCGCCTATGGAACACACTCCCAACCAAGATAAGATCGATCTCTTCCCTCCTAGCTTTCAGAAAAAAAGTAAAGGCATGGCTGTGGGAACCAGGCGTTTGGTCAGTAAATACAATCAGCACTTGAAGGGACAAACTGGATTGGCGTGAAGACGGATGAGGCTGGTTTTAATGTTTAATTATGAATTCTATAGTTTTAATTATGTTGTTTTTATCATGATATGTTTATGCTGTGATTTTATTGTATGGTTGAAATAGCCTCTTAATGGGTTGAATGTAAGCCGCCCTGAGTCCCCCTTCTGGGGTTGAGAAGGGCGGTGTGCAGAAGTGTTTATTTTTTATTATAGGATTGAGGATTGAATATGTATTGAGATGTTTAGATGTTTAAGGAAGGTGCACTTCTTCAGTGAAGGCCCACCTTGGGGAAGAGTTGTCATAGCAACATGGCTGGAAGGCAGAGGTGGGAGGAGTCAACAGCTTTCTGCCACAGCCAAGAATAGAATTCTGGGGAAGTTTGAATTTTGACAGTTTAACTGTCAGCCCAGCTCTAGGAGAGAGCGGGTTCTGAGGCAGTCTGGTTTTGGAGCTGTAGAGAGACAGTTCTAGTAGGCTGAGCTTGCGAGCCAGTCTGTTTGTATAGAGCCTGAGGGCTAGAGATAGGCAAGGTGCCTATAGGAGGAAATAAGGTCTGTGTGTGAGATAGTTACATACTGATCTAACTGAGTAATAGTAACAGTCAAACATCTTAAACTTTGTATCTTCTACAATACCAACGTAACCATGATGAGTTGAGCCTCTAAGAAGTTATAACGTATCCATCACGCTTTTGTGCCAAGCTATAAATAAACTGTTATTGTTCTTTTCATCAACAATCTCTCTCTGTTCCGTATTTTAAAAGTCAAGCCTCAGAGTAAAGCAAGACAGGAAAGTGTTTTTTAACCTGTCTTGTTACACAGTTTGAAGTCCCACAATAATTGGTGACAGACCCTCCTAGATAACTGATAACAACAACAGTTCTCACAATCTGGTGGCTAATCTCTTCATATTTAAGGGATCCTTAAATTAAAGTTATACAACACCCTTTTACATTAGGTCAGATACGTAGTGACCTCATCGTTACAAATTAGTGGCAGCGGTGGGATCAGTAAAAGAGGGTCCACCCTGTCCAGCTGGTTCATTTGAACAGCCTCTTTACAGGCGGGTTAGAAATATGGTAAATAAATAAAAGCACAATGAAGTTGAATACCCCATGAAAAATCCAGCTGAATTAAACAATATTCAATTCAATTAAATAGAGATTTTTTAAAATCCCATTCCTTATTAGATGCTCCAGTACAGGGACCTCATGAATCGGAACATTAAAGTAGCAAAGCCATAGCAATCTCTCCAATCGAGAATATAGGAGCTCATTTGGTTTGTGGAAATAACAATGATGCATCATCCCTCACTGCTGAAACAGTCTACAATGCGATACTTTCCTTTTGCACAATTCAAACTTGTGCAGCAGCTGCATCCATACTTTGGTAAGTCTGACTTGGCCACGGTGGTCCACCCTCTGGTTACATCCCATATAGATTACTGCAATGCGCCTTCTGTCTCCATAGAAGCATCTGAGCTGTTTTCAAGGGCAGCTCCGTGTCAAGTGTTTTACAGTTGCCCAGCCTTGAGATGGAGAAACCATGGATGGCTGTTGCTAGGGTTTAGCTGGGAGCGGATAAGTAGAGTTCCTCGTTCATTGTTTGTTTTGCTAATGGGAGCTGTGGTGGATTTCTCCTTGTCTGCGAAAGAGCTTTTTTTAAATTTTCCTTTGCGGAGGATGTGACATCTGCATAGGATTGCATCCTGTATCTCTGGATGTATGCGCCACCACTGTTCTGCGTAAGTCATGGAGATAAAGGGATAACTCAAGCGGATCATTTTGCTTTTGCTTACGTCTGAATTGTCCTTGAAATCTTGTGTTGTTACTCCTGGATTTCTGATCTTATTTTATGACCCAAATGAAAATTTTCAATCTATCGTATATACCAGGCATGGGCAAACTTGGGCCCTCCAGGTGTTTTGGACTTCAACTCCCACAATTCCTAACAGCCTACCGGCTGTTAGGAATTGTGGGAGTTGAAGTCCAAAACACCTGGAGGGCCCAAGTTTGCCCATGCCTGGTATATACTGCATTTCTTCACTTTTCCACCTATATAAACATATCTAAAAATGGGGTATGGCTTTAAATTGTAGGTGTATCCTATATTTTTGTTTTAGTGGTTGTGGTTCCGAACTTAGAGTGCGTCTTATAATTGATGGACTCTTACAATTGAAGGAATATGGTATTAATGTCTAAGTGGATCTCTAGGGAGAGAGGGTTCCTCTTTTGATGTACATGAATCAACCCATAGATAAATTTAGACTTATACATAAGCATATACAATACATTGCACTTGTTGCATTTTAATAGTTCTGGTTCTTCTCGTTACGGAGAGTGCCATGTTGAAGTTGACAGCTCTGTCTCTCTCTCGGCATTACTTCGCGAACGAAGATTCTTAGGAAAGACTCAACCCACGCTTTTTACAAGCGCGTTGATGACTAAAATGGCCAATCTGAGATAGGCAAGTTTGGTTGCAGAAAGCACAGCAGAAAGTCTCCTTGGGTGATGTTGTTTCCAAGTTGCGGTTCTTTCTGCGTTGTCATTTCTCTTCGAGGCCCATTTGGCGTGTCTTCTCGAAAGAGGCCACAGCATTGTGGATAGTGCATCTCCATGCCTCCCGATGTGAGGCCAGGATGGATCATTGTTGGTGATCAATCTGGCTGAGCCTGAGATGTTGTTTCAGGGAGTCCTTATATTGTTTTTTGGGGGTGCCTCTCTTGCCCTGACCCGTGGCGAGTTCACCATAGAGTATTATCTTTGGGAGGAGATGGTCCTCCATCCTAGAGACGTGCCCTGCCCAGCGCAGCTGTGTTCTCAATAGCATGGCCTCAACGCTGGTGATCCCTGCTTGCTCAAGGACAGCAACATTAGTCACATAGTCTGTCCAGTGTATATTTAGGATTGTGCGAAGACAGTGCTGATGAAAGCGTTCGAGGAGTCGTAGGTGTTGGCGATAGATGACCCATGTTTCAGACCCATATAGGAGAATAGACAGTACAATAGCTCTGTAAACACTGATTTTGGTGCTTTGCCTCAGGTGCTTGTTGCTCCAGACTCTTTGTCAATCTTGGCGTCTGAAGAGATGATGCTTCCCAGGTAGGTGAACTGCTGAACGGACTTAGGCACAGATATGACAGCTGTTAAGACAGCTATGTAGCTATTAGCTATTAGAGGTGCCAGTCCTAATTTGTCAACAGCTGAGGGCTCCCAAACTATTGGATCACTGAATCCTCTTTGGGTTTGTGCAAGGCTTTGATGGAGCTGTCCAAAGTGCTGAACTTGTGGGAATAGGAATTTGGATAGCTCAGAGTGCATCTGCACTGTAGAATTAATGCAGTTTGACACTACCTAAACTGTTATGGCTTGATGCTATGAGATCTTGGGGGTTGTAGTTTTACAAGGTCTTCAGCCTTCTCTGGTAAAATAGGCTACTGCCTCAGCAAACTACAATTCCCATGATTCCATAGCATTGAGCCAGGGCAGTTAAAGCTGCGTTGTTGTAAGTTTTTTTGGGCTGTATGGCCATGTTCCAGAAGCATTCTCTCATGACGTTTGGCCTGTAGCTATGGCAGGCGTCCTCAGACCTCACAACCTCTGAGGAGGCCTGCCATAGATGTAGGTGAAACATCAGGAGAGAATGCTTCTGGAACATGGCCATACAGTCTGAAATACTTACAACAGCCCAGTGATTCTGGCCCTGAAAGCTTTCGACAATACAGTTAAAACTGTGTCAAGGTGCATTATTTCTAAAGTACAGGTGCACCCATTGTCTGTACAGAACAGAACACCCAACTTTTGTTTTGCTTTCCACTTTTTTCTCAATGTGATATTATCTTTGCATTCTCCCAATAATCCACCATAAGCCATTTTAAATCTTGTGTGCAGAAATGCTTGAAAATGTGCAATCTTCCATAATTCAGCATTCAATTTGGGAAGCAAGTTTTGAAATTGATTTGAAAGGACAAGCAAATGGAAATAATACATTGATATTCTGTTGAAAGTAACCAAAGTATCCCTTGGTAAAGCAAGGGATTTTTATTAGTTTTCGTGAAGATGTGGGGTTTTTTGTAATGCTTTGTTTCATTTCTTGGAATGACAGCTTTTTCACAGGTTTTTTTTCCAATATTGCTATTATGTAAGGAAGAGTCAAATATACGAAAGGACTTTGATTGAAGCCCATTGGTCCATATGGCAAAGATTTAGTGAGATGGAACTAGCTCGTGTATTAAATATCGGTGCTTTAAAATGTGTGTGGAAAGGGGAATACAAAGGCATCCAGCTTTCCTCCAGCTTGCTCAAAATGCCCCATTCTGTACAACTAGATTTGGTAAAGGGGAAAGAAAAGAAAGATTCATACAGTGTACAGTTTCCAATCTCCCCTTTTTGCTCAAAGTCCTGGAACGTGTGGTGGCCTCACAACTCCAGGTGTTCTTGGAAGACATGGATTATCTAGAACCGGCGCAGTCTAGCTCTTGGCCGGGACATGGAACTGAGACAGCCTTGGTCGCCTTAGTGGGTGATCTATGCCGGGAACTGGACAGGGGGAGTGTGTCCCTGTTGGTTCTGCTGGACCTCTCAGCGGCGTTCGATACCATGGACCACAGTATCCTTCTGGGACACAGGAATGGGTCTCGGGGGTACTGTTCTGCAGTGGCTCCGGTCCTTCCTGGAGGGTTGTTCCCAGAAGGTGTTATTGGGGGACACCTGCTCGGCGCCACAGCCATTGTCCTGTGGGTCCTGCAGGGTTCATTACTGTCTCCCATGTTGTTTAACATCTACATGAAGCTGCTGGGAGAGATCATCCAGAGTTTTGGAGTTCAATGTCACTCCTTTCCACCTGCTACTAAGGAGGCTGCTCAGGTTCTGAGCAGCTGTGATGGTCTGAATGAGAGCAAACAAATTGAAATTGAATCTAGACAAGACAGAGGTCCTCCTGGTCAGTCAAAAGGCCAAAAAGGGCATAGGGTTACAGCCGGATGCTGGATGGGATTACATTCCCCCCGGAAAGTGCAGGTTCGCAGCTTGGGAGTGATCCTGGACTCATCACTGAGCCTGGAACCTCAGGTTTTGGTGGTCGCCAGGGGAGCTTTTGCACAATTCAAACTTGTGCAGCAGCTGCATCCATACTTTGGTAAGTCTGACTTGGCCACGGTGGTCCACCCTCTGGTTACATCCCATATAGATTACTGCAATGCGCTCTATGTGGGGTTGCCTTTGAAGACTGTTCGGAAGTTCCAACTGGTCTAGCGAGCGGCAGCCAGGTTGGTCACTGGAACTGCGCTCAGGGAGCACACACTCCTCTGTTGCATTAGCTCCACTGGCTGCCAGTCTGCTACCAAGCACAATCTAAAGTGCTGGCTTTAGCCTATTAAGCCTTAAATGGTTCCAGCCCAGGCTACCTGTCCATATGTATCTTCCCCTACAAATCAGCTCACAGACTAAGATCATCTGGGGAGGCCCTGCTCTCGCTCCCGCCTGCCTCACAAGTATGGCTGAAGAGGACGAGAGACAGGGCCTTCTCAGTTGTGGCCTCTCGCTCCCTCTCTAACCACATCAGATCAGCCCCTCCCTACTAGCCTTGAGGAAGAGAGTCAAAACCTGGCTTTGGGACCAGGCTTTTGAAACTTGGGGCAATGCAGTATTCCGAATATAGAATTATGTACAATTTGACCTTCAAATGGCCTTAGACATTGGATGGCGTATTTTTAATTTTGAATTTATTTTAATCATTCAAATATGTTGTAATTTTAAACTATTTTTAGGTGAATTTGTTGTTTTGAGGCACTGTGTGTGTGCCATTGTCAGCCGCCTTGAATCCCCCTGCTGGGGTAGAGAAAGGCAGAGTATAAATATGGCAAATAGATAAATAAATACAATAAATTTATGGAACTCCCTGCCACATAATATGGGTATTGTTTCATAAGGTTTTCAAAAGTTGTGAGAAAAATTCATAAAAGGCTTTTTAAAGAGGAAGGTTCTTTCAGAAATGTATAAGGAACATTGTTGCACCTCAGACCTCGGACAGCCCCCCCCCCCCCAGATCACACAGACGCAGGCGGATGCAATAAATGTACTTTTATTTAGAATAAAGTAGTCCAAGGATAAAAGAGTAAATGAGATTCAAAAGTTCAAAAGATAAGTCCAAAAGAGATTCAAAAAAGTCCTGAAAACTGGCAAGCCAATCTGGCTTGCGATCTAAATACGAAGAGTCCTGGGACGGGCCAGACCGCTCCTGTGATCCACGTGAAACTTCGAGTCCTGAACTTGAAACAAAGTGCCCCTGCGGCTTCAGCATGAACGTAGATCCTTTGAAGCTAAACGTGGCTTCAGGTCTGATTAGAAGCCCGGGAGCACAGTCTTAAAAGCACTATTTCCGATGAGCCCATTTCACCCCCCTTCTCAGGCTCCGCAACTGCCTTGAACTTGTGATACTTGCCCTTCTATCAAAGGCCTGCTCATTATCCTCTGCAGCTGTGCACTGGAATGCTCATCTGGGAAAGGAGTGGCAACCCGTTCCTGAGAACCAAGGCCGACCGGTCTCTCATACTCATCGGAGCCAGAATCAACATCCATGGAATCTTCACTAAAACTATCTGCAGTCCCATACCCCTCCAACCACGTGTTGTCCCATTGCAGGCTCTCATCTGCAGAGCCATCAAGCTCAGGCCATCCTTCATCCTCAATCTGCCCCGGATCAACTGGTACCTGCCTTGGTACCCCCAGGTTCTGCCCAAGCCCACCAGGCTGGAACCCAACAAACATACTCCATCAATGGGTGACATCATTGTCGTCATCAACATTCTAGCTTGGGGAATGGGTTATTTTCAATGTGCCTTCTCAGATGGTGCCTCCTCAAACTACGAATCCTAGAATTGGGCCACATTGAGCCATTGAAATTCAAGTGGTGTTAAACCACATCTATTCAGCACTGTAGACAGATTTTCAGCCCTAGTCATATAACCCGTCGAGCTCCTTTGCTCTCTCATTCGCCTCTGTTATTTGTCAGATGGAGACTTCTGTTTGCTTTGGGGTTTATTGTGCTCATTTTAGCATTTTATGTTATGTACACAAGCTGCTCTAAGCACAGCAGATTAGAGCGGGCACCGAAGAGCCTCGTGGTAATTTAATAAACTCTCTAATGCAAACCCTATCTAGAGAAGGAACTAGTTATCAGGGGGAAAAGGGAAGCAGATGGGTCAAAAGTATTGGGAAACGGCTCCGGTCACCCAATTACAAGTGGCTTTGGATCGAAGCCCCTGGATTCCTGCTCAAATCCGCAAAACGACTGTGGAATTTATATCACAGCTGTCTGGCTGCAGTTTCTCTCTCTCTCTTAAGGAAGAGGAGATTGAAAGAGAGAACATACAAATAGCAAAGAATAATAATAGCCCTAAGAGTGCATCTACACTGTAGAATTCCTGCGGTTTGGCACCACTTAACTGTCATAGCTCAGTGCTGTGGAATCCTGGAAGTTGTAGTTTGGTGTGGCACCAGCACTCTTGGGCAGGGAAGCCTAAAGACCATGTCAAATTACAACTCCCATCACTCCGTTGCTTGAGCCGACAGTTAAAGTTGTGCCAATGTGAATCTATTCTACAGTGTGCAAGCACCTTAAGATCATACTTTAATAGCCATGGATGCATCATGCCAAATTCTGAGATTTGCGGATTAGGAAGAGAATTTTCTCCCAAACAATGCTAGTGCCTCGCCAAACTATACATCCAAGGAACTCTATAATGTGAAAGACCCCCCCCCCCCCTTGGTTTGAATTCAGGCTTTAGAAGTATTTCATTCAAGAAAAAAGGGAGGAAATTGTGACCTGCGGGCTCTAGTTTTGCAATTCTGGAAGGCCTTTCCAGTTTCCCAAACTTCCTTATTATTTTTGTACAGACACCACACACAAACACCTCCATCTGCAATGCTTCATTTTTTGGACACATCCTGGAATCCAACATAAATATTTTCCTCATTTTTGCAAATAACAATGTACAGTAAGTGTTGCTGAAAAGATCACATGGAAATGCCGACGTTATTGAAAATAAGAGTTCAAAGGTTATTCCATTACGCAAGTTACTAGCACTAAGCTTTATGAATCAGATGAAAGGCACCCAGAAAGATAATTTTTAAAAATTGAAATCATCTCAAAGTATCTGAAATGAGAGCTATCTCACAATTTTGGATGAACCTAATTTAAGAGTGTGTCTACACCAGGCATAGGCAAACTTTGGCCCTCCGAGTGTTTTGGACTTCAACTCCCACAATTCCTGGCCTGAAGTCCCTTCCTTTCCCCCCTCAGTTGCTTAAGTGGCTGACAGGGGCAGTCTAAGGTAATTTTAAATGGTAAGAGAACATTATTTTGGTTCCCCCCCCCCCCAAAAAAGCATTATTTTGGCGCACTCGTCATTGGGGGCTTCTTTACAAACCAGATTAGCAGCCAAGATGAAGAGGGGGGGGAGAGAGAAAGAACCCTTATCTGCTTAAGGCAAGTGTGAATATTGCAATCGTCACGTCTACACTGCTGAATGAATGAATGCAGCCTGGCCTTGCTTAACTGCCATGGGGTCCTGGGAGTTGTAGTTTGGAGAGGCACCTGCCATAGCCTAAGGACCTTATTGGAGAGAGAGAGAGAGAGAGAGAACAAACTCCCTGGGACCACTGAGTCTCGAGAAGGGGAGAAAGGCCCGTCCGCCCGCCCGCCCGCCCCATCCATCCATTCCTTTGCTGCTACTCTTCCAAGAGAGAAGGGGGTCCTGGAGGGAGCCAAGGAAGGGAAAGAAAGCAAGCCAAGGGAAGGTCCTCCGCCTCCTCCTCCGCCCTCCTCCTCCTCCTCCTGAGGCACCGAGGTGCTGCTGCCTCTCTCGCTGCTGCTGCTGGCCAGGGCGGCTGCCGAGGCCGGGGGGGACCTGGCGGACGTGGCGGCAGCGGCAGCAGCAGCGACTCGGGGCCTCTTGGATCTGCGACTCGCATTATTATGACTAGGAGCGAGGAGCCGCCTTCGCCGCCCTCATGCCGTGGGCCCCGCAGTCTGAGTGGGTGGCTTCGCGCCTTTGCCCGGCTGGTGGCTTCTTACCTGAGGGACTACTCTGGTGGAGACGGCCAGCCGCGCCCGCAGCCCAGGGACAGCAAGGGGGGCAGTGGTTGTGCGCATGCTCCAGGAGAGGGAGAAAGGGGGAGGGAGGGAGGCCAGACGCTGTCTGGCAGACGGGGGAATGCGCCCTTACCCAGATGGCGCCCCATGCGGCCTCTTCCTTGGCCTACCTGTAGGACCGCCCCTGGTGGCTGAGGGGGAAAAGGAAAGGGCCTGAGGTCAGGAATTGTGGGAGTTGAAATACAGCTCCCAGTATTCCATAGCATTGAACCTTGGCGGGTAAAGCAGTGCCAAACTGCATTAATTCTACAATGTAGATGCATAACTAATTTGCCCAGATCTTTTCCAAATGGTGCACATAGATAGCGTTTTAGTCCGAAAATATTTCCTGCAAATCTTAAATGTCCAGCTCATCTCAAAAAGTTCCCTTCTGCCTTCTCTCTGGGAATTCATCTATTAATACAATCGGCACCTATCATGGCATGACATGTCCTCCAGCTAACTTTTCACCCTGATGGCGAGACGAATACATTTGAGATGGCTGGAATAGCAGAAGCAGGGAAAATATTCCCCCAGAATAGAAATGGAAACAGTCATAATGTGTATTTTCCCCTTGAAAGTATAGGTGGCCATGTAAACGCAAGGCAGTCTTCTTTCACCCTTTGATAAACAATCTCGAAGAATTATTATTGGCTCTCAATGGAACAAATTGTTATTCGGCAATGGAAAGCAGCATATTTTTCTCCAAAAGGGAAGGAAGAGATCCTTTGCTCCCGAAGCAATTTTCGGAGAAGTCGGCTGCTGAACACATTTTGATAATTAGGAGAGCTGTCTCTTTCGCAAGGATTTCGCCCAAAGGGGTTTCCAATGGTGTGGAACCACTTTTCAACTTCTGCACATTTCCTGGGGGTTTTCTCATCATTGCTTGGTCCTGCATGCTCTACTTTTCTAATGGGCTCACTTGCTGTTTAAAACAAGACTCCTGGATCCCCCAGCATTTTATTTGGAAACTGTTTATTTATTTACTTTATTTTTATCCCACCTCAAGATATTTATAAACTTGGGAAGGGAGGGTGAATGAATGAGATAGTGCAGAATTTAAAATTTTAGTTTAGAATCATAGAATCCTAGAGTTAAAAGAGACCTCGTGGGCCATCCAGTCCAACCCTATTGTGCCAAGAAGCAGGAATATCACATTCAAAGCACCGCCTCTCCAGATTAAAAGCCTCCAAAGTAGGAGTCTCCACCACACCCTGAGGCAGAGAATTCCACTGCTGAACAGCAATCACAGTTAGGAAGTTCTTCCTAATGTTCAGGTGGAATCTCCTTTCCTGTAGTTTGAAGCCATTGTTTGTGACCATGTTGTGATATTGTATATAATGTGGAAATTTTATAAAAAATTTCAATATTCAAAAGCTTTATTTTTATCCCAATATAGAAACTCAAAGAACCTAGCAATATTATTATCATCATCATCATGATACATAACAAGATTAGTACACTGCAAACAAGATCGCTCCTGTATTAGGGAACGCTCTCCCTCCTACAACCCGTGCGTTGCCCAATCTATTAGCTTTTCGAAAGGCTTGTAAAACCTTCCTGTTCACACAGGCATTTGGTTAGGAATAATCCTGGGACTTCCACTACATGGTCGTAGGCCATTGCATTATGTAGCGAATGTGCGTTACTATACGGTTTTAATTATGGATGCAAACTCCTGGCACCCTATTGTGTTTTAATATGTTTTATTGTGTTACTGTGTTTTATCATGTTTTTACTATGCTCTTAACATTTGTGAGTCGCCCCGAGCCAGACGGGAGAGGCGACAAATAAGTTTAAATAATAAATAAATAAAGATCATTATGCTAGCTTTTGTATTTGATCACATTTCCCAAGTGTCTAGGACAGGGGTGCTCAGAATGGTGATCGGGATCACCAGGGTGATCTTCAGGCCTCATCCTGGTGATCTTCAGGCCCCTGACCAGGTTTTTTGCTGTTGGTCCTCTTCACGCGCCCCTGCACGCTGCAAAGAAGTCCTCCGTCGTTGCTCCTCCCCGCTCCCTGCTCGCGCGCCGCCTCCAAAAGCTCCAGAGTCCAAGAGGCAGAATGGGCCCCCTCTTTTGGATTCCTCCTCCCCCCTCCATCCTTCTCCAGCCACTCAGAGTCGTAGGAGACCAAAGGGGGCGGGCCTGGATGACGCGATGCATGGCTGGCCCTGCACGCATGCGCAGAAGCGCCCATTCTGCCCCTCGGACTTCTCGTGAGCTCTTGGAGGCGGCACGCATGCTGGCGGCGTGGAAATAGGAGCAACGATGGAGGAGGAGAAGAAGGACGCTTTGGGGTCATTTCCTTACCGCATCTCAAAGGTCGGTCTTTTTACTTTGGGGTGGGTGCTTGATTGTTCTGTGGCATGTCTCTTTGTTTATTTTTAATGTTTAAAAATGGCCTTTTAGCTCCAAAGCCTCTCTGCTTGCTTTGTTCCTTGAGAAATATATGTTGGGGGATATGGAAGTGTGGGAGAAATGGGGTGGTTGGATGTATTTTTGCATGCCCCTTTGTTTACCTTGCTGAGTATTAAATGGCTTTGCAGTTCGAAAACCTCTTCTTACTTTCTGGCTGATAATATGTGTGGTAATATGGCAGTGTGGGAGAAAAGGGGTGGTTGGATGTATTTTTGCATGCCCCTTTGTTTACCTTCCTGCGTATTAAATGGCCTTGCAGTTCAACAGCCCCTCTTCTTACTTTCTGGCTGATAATATGTGTGGTAATATGGCAGTGTGGGAGAAATGGGGTGGTTGGATGTATTTATGCATGCCCCTTTGTTTACCTTGCTGAGTATTAAATGGCCTTGCAGTTCAAAAACCCCTCTTCTTACTTTCTGGTTGATAATATGTGTGGTAATATGGCAGTGTGGGAGAAATGGGGTGGTTGGATGTATTTTTGCATGCCCCTTTGTTTTCCTTGCTGAGTATACTTTGGAATCTATAATCAACTTTTCAGTTCTGGCTTTGAAATGTTGATGTTTTCTATCTTCATTTTATGTAAACTGCCCCGAGCCTGCTGGAAGGAGCGGTACATAAAAATGGATAATAAATATAAATAAATAAATAAGAAAATAGTTATAATGTTTTACATTTCTGGGTAGGTGATCTTTGGGACTTGGTTTTTAATCAGTAGCTCCCATGCTGAAAAAGTGTGAGCACCCCTGGTCTAGGACTGTGTGCTGTATCGGTGAATAATGCATACGGATCTGAGTAGGGTGGCCTTTTGCAGGTGGGAGATGGTAATTTTGTCAGCGCTGATTGTTTTTAAGTGCAGGCCAAGGTCTTTAGGCACTGCATCCAGTGTGGCAATCATCACTGGGACCCCCTTGACTGGCTTGTGCCAGAGTCTTTGCAGTTCTACCTTTAAATCCTCATATCGTGTAAGCTTTTCTCCAGTTGCTTCTCGTCAATCCTCCTGTCACCTGGGATTGCAACATCGAGGATCCGTACTTGGTTTTTTCCACAATTTTGAGGTCAGGAGTATTGTGCTCAAAAACTCTGTCAGTCTGAATTCAGAAGTCCCAGAGTAGCTTGGCGTGTTCATTTTGTGTAACTTTTCAGGCTGTGATCCCACTAGTTCTTTGTTGCATGCAAATTGTATTTGTGGCACACATTCTAATGGATGTGTTGTGCTTCTGCTTTTAGTCCGTATGTGTGATCTTCTTGCAGCAGCTGAGGATGTGATCCATCACTTCGTCTGCTTCCTCGCAGAGTCTACACTTGGAATCTATAATCAACTTTTCAGTTCTGGCTTTGATGGCATTGGTTCGATGGCTTGTTCTTGGGCTGCAAGAATCAGGCACTCTGTCTCCTTTTTTCAAGTTCCACTTGTGGGCCACATCCTTGTTTTTTTTTTCTGGAGGGGGAAAAGGAAAGAGCATGAGGCCAGGAATTGTGGGGGTTCAAATCCAAAACACCTGGAGCATCGCCGTTTTCCGATGCCTGCTATTGCTCCTCCAATATTATCAATTAATCAGATGCTTTATAGCAAAACAATCAAAAGCAATGGTCCCATCAAAGGCACACAATCTATGCATATAGAGTCCTACATATCAACAGATTCTGCATCTCACAGATTAAATTTAAAAATTCTGAAACCAACTTTGATGTTTTCACTTTATATAAAAGATAACATTTTCCTGTGCCATTGTACGAGGGTTGAATAAAAAGTAATGCCTCCACCTTCATAACTCCTCAACAGTTGGCAGTACTGGTATGCGGCAGATACTGGCTTGTTCAGTAGTCTCTCCTCTACAGTTCCATTTTCAAGGGAAGCCTTAGCATTAAATGGTTGTGTTGTTAAAGTGCGAAGTAGGGAACCCTACCCCGATGGTCAGTCAATGCGACTTAAGCAATGTGCAGTCATTGAATGCTTGATAGTAGAAGGTGTCACCCCAAAGGAGATTCATCAGAGAATGCAAGCTGTTTATGGTGATTGTGTTGATGTGAGTACTGTGTGTCGTTGGGCAAGTAAGTTTAAAGATGTTGACATGGGAATATCTGACTTGCGTGACAAACGAAGAGTTGGACGTCCTATGACAGCAACCACCGAGTTTCACAAGGAAAAGGTTGACAGATTTATTCAGGATCTGTTCCCGATAATGAAAGAAGAACTGCAGGGACATCATTATGCTTCTGATGAAGACGTTGACAGAATTGAGATGCTGGTTGTGGAAACAGAGTGTCGACTTCTTCCGTGACAGCTTCAGAAAACTTGTTCATTGTTGGCATAAATGTATCCAATTGTCTGTTGATTATGTGGAAAAGTGAATAGTGGTAGTTAATGAGCACATTCTAAGGCAGACCTGGGCATCCTGCGGCCCGCGGGCCGGATCCGGCCCTCCGGGCAATGTCACAGGCGGCTTCACGCAGAGACCCTCAGGGAGGCGGGGCTTCCTGTGGAAGTTCTTCTGGAGCCACAGCGAGGGACAGGAGCAGGCATTCTGCTCCCTCCCTCCCTTCCTTTTTCCGGACACAAAGCAACACGCTGCTTTGTAGATGCCCCGGTAGGAGTTCGCCTCCCTCTTTTCGGCAAGGAAGCCGCGAGCAAGAAAGAGGAGAAAAGAAGAGGAAGAGAAGAGGTAAAGGTGGGTTGAGGTCTCTGGATGGGGTGTGTGGTTTACTAGGCATGTTTGTAGAAGCTTCTCCAACGGCTGTTTTCCTCCCCCCCCCAATCTCCACACCCACACCGGCATGTTGTAATATCCTTTCCTGCAGCAGTGGTACCTATGCTGCTGTTGGCCACAGACACCTTCAAGATCATGTGGTGAGCATGACTGCATGGAGTGCCGTTCCTTTCTTGTAGAAGCAGGACCTCACATTTGCATGTATTTGAACTGCTGGGTTGGCAGAAGCTGGGGCTAACAGTGGGAGCTCCCCCCACTCCCCAGATTTGAACTGGCAACCTTTCAGTGAGGAAGTTCAGCATCTCAGCGCTTGAACCCACTGCTCTAATTCTCAGAAGGGCTTGGCTCAACCTCTAGTTTTGAATGACCCACTTGGAAAAGAGCGTTGCCAATAGGAAAAGTCTGGAAATAATAATAATAATAATAATAATATCTTGATACAAATGTTCACATTTTGTTAACCATTGTTTTGTAAAATTTTAGTGAATAAATGTCATTTTTCCTATGACAACCTCTCTTTTTCATTGCTCATAACATATACTCTTATCAGTCTTATATCAAAAACGCAAGGTATGTCCTTTTTATTATAAATAAAAAATTCAATTGATATTATGTAGAATGCAGTTCGGCCTTTAGGTGCGGCCCTCCATAATATTTTTTTGGCTCTCATGTGGCCCCTTGGAAAAAATAATTGCCCACCCCTGTTCTAAGGATTATTTCTGCATTTGATTTATTAAAATATTCCCATCCAAACCCAAGTAATGAAGGTGGAGGCATTACTTTCCATTCAACCCTCATATATAGTAGGACTTGAGCACCCATTGATTTCATTATCCACAGGGATCCTGGGTCCTAGTCACAGTGGATAGCTAGGGCCCACATTATGCATGCACATCCAAAGGAATAATACAATAGTAAACTGTTCAGTACAATGATGAAATGTATTATCCAGATAAAATCCAGAGTGACTAATACATGTAATCAAATTCACAAGATTCTCTCTCTCTCTCGGCATTAATTCGCGAATGAAGATTCTTAGGAAGGACTCATCCCACACTTTTTACAAGCGTGTTGATTACTAAAAAGGCCAATCTGAGATAGGCAAGTTCGGTTGCAGAAAGCACAGCAGAAAGTCTCCTTGGGTGATGTTGTTTCCAAGTTGCGGTTCTTTCTGCGTTGTCTTCTCAAAAGAGGCCGCAGCATTGTGGATAGGGCGTCTCCATGCCTCTTGATGTGAGGCCAGGGTGGGCCATTGTTGGTGATCAATCTGGCTGAGCCTGAGATGTTGTTTCAAGGAGTCCTTATATCTCTTTTTAGGGGCGCCACTCTTGCACTGATCCGTGACAAGTTCACCATAGAGTAGTATCTTTGGGAGGCAGTGGTACTCCATCCTAGAGATGTGCCCTGCCCAGCACAGCTGTGTTCTCAATAGCATGGCCTCAATGCTGGTGATCCCTGCTTGCTCAAGGACAGCAACATTATACATGTAATCAAATTTACAAGATTCTAAAAAAATATTAAACAAACATTGCAAAAGGTTTGGAAAGGAAGCAGGTTTTTAATTGAGATTTCCAAATAACAAGAGGAGGAACCCTCTGTAAACGTTCAGGGATGGCAATCTGGTGTTCCGAGAGCCTCTCAATAGGGCCATTGTTTCCCGAGGTTTATAATATATATTCCCATATAGATTTCCTCCCCTTTTTTTGCTGCCTCATCAGTACCGATCGCTGAACGCATTGATGTTTTAATTGAATTGCCTCTTGATAACAATATGTTGAGCAGCAGGCGACGGAGGCGACACATGCTGTTCCTCTGTAATAATGAGGTGCTCCGCTCAGAACGGTGAGCCCTTAGAGAACGCTTTTGAACAAAATCCTCGTATGAACTAGTTTAGATGCATCGAAAGCCAAAAACAGAGTACTGCTGATTCTATCCATCGAATTGTAAGGAGGGTTTTCCTTAATAAGAAAAGAATAAGACTTGAAATCCTAGATAGAGCAAAACCACAGAATAATGTAGAACAGAGAAAGCTAAAGACCTCATATATGCAATTCAGGTATCCATGTGAATGTGAAGGTCCCAATGCCATTGACTGATTGATTGAATCTATATCCTGCCATTCTATTGAGATGCGTCTATGATGGGCAAATTGGGACATTTGGAAAGTATGTCATATGAATGAAAGATTTGCAATTCTGTACAAAATCTAAATGTGATGTATCAATGCTCCAAAACAATAATTTATTGCCATTTCCTATACAGGAGTCCCCAGTGGTGCAGCGTGTTGTGTACAATCTTATGGTGGGTTTTCTTTGTTCAGGGGGCATTTTCCATTGCTTTCTTTTGAGGCCAAAAGAGTGTGACACATCTGAGGTCGTTTACTGGGGGCCGTTCTACACTGCCGTATAAAATCCAGATTATCTGCTTTGAACTGGATTATATGGCAGTGTAGGAGCCCCTGGTGGCACAGTGGGTTAAACTTTTGAGCTGTTGAACTTGCTGCTGATAGGTTGGTGGTTGGAATCCGGTGAATGGGATAATCTCCCACTGTTAGCCCCAGCTCCTGCCAACCTAGCAGTACAAAAACATGCAAATGTGGGTAGAGCAATAGGTACCGCTCCGGTGGGAAAGTAACGGGGCTTCATGCAGTGATGCTGGCCACATGACCTTGGAGGTGTCTATAAACAATGCCAGCTCTTTGGCTTAGAAATGGAGATGAGCACCACCCCCAGAGTCGGACACGACTAGACTTAATGTCAACGAGAAACCTTAGCTTTACCTACACATACACACAAACACACACACAAAATCTGTTTTCTGTACCAAAAACTATTGTATGTAGAATTTCACCAAATGCAACGCTGTTTTCTACAAGAAAATGTTTTTTTTCTGCATTGAGAATAATATTTCGGTACAGAGATAACATTCCTGATCAGAAATATTAGTTATTTGTTCAAAATACTATTTGTTTTTCCATTGAAAATTCTGCTTTGCTGCAATGTTGCAAAAACACCATGTTTGAATTTTGTACGCACTAAGTCCCAAAGTGCGAGTGGTTTTTGAAAACTGCGTAGTTTCGGGAGACTTTCTTTCTGCGGGAGGGAAATGGCAAAAATGACTCATTGGTTCTTTTGGGAGTAAAATTAGTGAAGAATTGCATCCATGCTTCTGTCATGCTCCCAATTAGTGTAGGAAGCAGAGCCTGAAAATAACTGCAGCAGGCAGTGTTTCGTTTCTGAAATCAGTGGCCCAAGCAGTAAAACTCTGAGTAATGGATGCTTGTGGTGAGGAACCAGAGATGGCTATTGCCACCTCCAGGGTCATCTATTGATACATTTCGAGGCGAAGTCATGTGGGGAGCATCATTTTCCCCTCTTAATGTGCCAGGGCCAAGTACCAGATCTGTTTCAATTGCTATTATGATTTTTTTTTGTATTCTGGAAATTCTTTGCAGCCCAACAGTTACTGGATTATGGATCAGGACTGGTTTGAGGGCTGGCTATGCCTCTTGTGTCATTGGCTTGATAGGTCAAAGCCAGTATGTTGAATAGTGAAACACTTTATGGGAGCTGAATTCCCCCCCCCCCAGAAGATTATGTGCTATGGCCCAATGAAGTGTCATTTTTAGTTCTTCGCTGACAGTAAACTGCTAGTGACAGTCTGCAGATTCCTTGTCTTGAACCTGAAAGGAAGTGTCCAAGGTGCTGAAATTATTTGGGGATCAGGTTCAGGATGCTGGGGGAGAAGCAGAAAATAATTTTTCATCCCATTAAAAAGAAAATAACAACAAACCAATTTGAAATGGTTTGGGTTTGCCTATCTCCACAATCACATCTCCTATTACGAACCAGCGTGGACTCAGATCTACTGGGGAGGCACTTCTTTCAATCCCACCACCATTTCAAGTGTGGCTGGTGGGGACGAGGGAGAGGTCCTTCTCTGGAACACCCTCCCCAGAGAGATAACACAAGCCCCGTCACTAGCCTCCTTCCGCAAGGACATGGAAACCTGGTGATTCCAGCAAACTTTTGAAAATGATCAGCCTCAGGCCCTACCCTGGCTATTAGTTATGTCTCCCAGCCCTTTGCTACTAGCCCTGGTCTAGTCCTTTTATAGCTATTCAGCAGGCCCCGGAAAAGAATAGCCCCAGGCACCACCCCTGGCCATTAGTTAGAGCCTTGTTATGCACTTTATCCACTTCCTCCACCCTATATTTCCCCATTGGCCCAGCCCTCTTATGGTTGTGCAGCAGACCATGGAAAGAAATTGCTCCAGATCCCAGCTTGACCATCAGGCAGGACCATGCTTGCACTCCCTGGGCCCTAGTCTACTTGGTTGTACTAGCCCAGCCCTCTCATAGTTGTTGAGGCCCACTTTGGAATTTTGGCCATTGGAAGCTGAGCTGCCTGATGTTATTAGTACTAAACTGGCTATTGATTTAAAATATGAATGATTGTTATATAGGACTATGCTTTTAAAATTATTTTCTGTATGTTCTTATGTTGGTATTATTATTATTATTATTATTATTTACAGCATTACAGCATTAATGCACACACCCGGGGTGTGTGTGTGTGTGCTCAGGGCGGCTAACATAGGCAACAATTCAATGCCACAATATCAGCAGACAACGATATAAAACCATGAATATATAAAATTTAGAAATAATAACATTAGTTAAATAATCACATCACATAGCCATTTCCAATTATATCACATAGCCGTTTCCAATTATCATAACAGTCATATGGTCCAGCTCAAAGTCCCTGGTGCTGCTGTGCTTACTTGCCAAAAGCCTGGTTCCAAAACCACAATTTTAGGTATTTCCTAAAGGAAAGGAGGGAGGGCGCCGATCTAATCTCGCTGGGGAGGGAATTGCAGTGTTTTACCTATGCTGGAAACTGTTACAGTAAGTCGTAGCAGGATCAGGTGTATGTGTGTTAAAGAAAACCTTATGCTGTTAATTATTGTGTGCAGCTGCTTAATAGGTCAGATAGTAAGTTTGGGCCACACCCGGTGGGGTATAACTGTATGGATTTTACAGTTTGGAGAAGTAATATGCTGCTCTAGAAGAGATGCTGAATTAGTAACGCTTTGGCAGCTATGCTCTTTGCTATGGTAGAATAGCTATTTGCTCAATATTTATGTTTTGCTCTCTCATTTGAATGAAGATGAAGAAGCCTTATTCTGTGTTACTTACAAGGACTATATAAGTTTGTTGCACTGTTTGATTTTTGTATGCAACGCTGCAAGTTTATGTTTATCATAGCCCAGTCTAGCCCTATTTTTGCAAAGACCTCTCCATTGTTGTGGGGGAGAGGCTTGCATACCCTAATGACGTTGTGAGCTATGCTGGCAGTGGCATAATAGTAACTGGTAGAGCCTCCCATGCCAGACAGGTCACAACTGAAGGGTCTGACAAAGAGCGTCAATAGGCAGGATGGGCTCTCTAGCCTTTTGGTAACCATCCTAAGAGAAGGAAAACTAAATTCAAACCCGGGCAGATGGTGCTTGTCTAACCCTGTAAGGTCAACCATCTAAGAGAAGGAAACTCATCAAACCCACGACCTGAAGACATGGCTGCCACTGTCCCAGCTTGCTAGGCACTGGCAGATGCTTTTCGTTTAAAGCAGGGGTGCTCATTAGGTAGATCGCGATTAGGTAGATCGCGTAGGGCGTTCTGGTAGATCGCAGGCAGGGCGGGAGGAAGGCTCAGTCCTGCCCCGCAGGCTCCCGACGCCGCCCAGGTGCAGAAGGAGGTTGGACTGGATGGCCCTTGGAGGTCTCCTCCTATTCTAGGAACCCATTGTTGTTGTTATTATTATCAGAAGCTGAATGGCCATCTGTGAGGAATGCTTTGATTGTGCTTTTCCCTTATGGGAGAAGGAGGTTGGACTGGATGGCCCTTGGAGGTCTCCTTCTACTCTAGGAACCCATTGTTGTTGTTACTATTATTATTAGTAGTAGTAGCAGCAGAGGCTGAATGAATATTATTATTATTATGAATAAATTCAGGGGCTTATAATACTCACATTTAGTTGAATTTAGTTGAATTCAGTCTTAAAGTATATTATATGGCTCTCACTGAAATAAATTTCCAAATATTTTGCTTTTATGGCTCTCTGAGTAGTGGGTAGATCATTTTGACTTGGTTGTTTTAGAAGTAGCTCACATGCTGAAAAAGTGTGAGCACCCCTGGTTTAAAGGGTGAGGCCAGTTCTGTGCACGCTGCGCTCCACCAGAAAAATCCATTGCACAGGCTTGAAGGACACATCCAACTTTTTTAGTCATCAACGTGCTTGTAAAAAGCGTGGGATGAGTCCTTCCTAAGAATCTTCGTTCGCGAAGTAATGCCAGAGAGATAATTGAGGAAATTTATTTTTTGACTTTACTTTTGTTGTGGGACTAAACTCTGGAAGATGGAGCCAATTTGGAGTAAATTTGGCAGCATTCCCAATTGCCAGGTTGAATGGCAGTAATTACTCCAAGTGGAAGGTTTGTATGGCGAGTTACTTGAGGAGGGAATCTCTGTGGGATTGTACTGTGAACCCACCACCACAACACCCAACAGCAGAGTCCCCTCGGGGAGATAGGACGGTATATAAATAAAAAAATTATAAATATAACCAAATTGCAAAATAGTCCCTAATCAAAATTCCACCAATTTAAAATAAACCCTTTTTTAAAAAAAAAACTGAAATCAAAATGCAGTCAATTTAAAATTTAAAACACATTAAAGCAAATGAAAATGAAAACATATCCTTTTGTATTTTGACAATTTGTAGTTTTTGACAGTGCTCAGGTTCCTACTGAATATGCGGAGATGTCTGTATATATATATATTTGATACGTCGCATTTATATCCCCATGTTTTTGTTTTGAATTAGGGCCTTTTCTCAGATTGAAAAAACACCTGGCCGGGGTTTGGGTTTCCAACTTGACTTGGAAAATTTCAAGAACTCTTAAGCGTGGGATTAAAAGGCCCACCTACACGCACATGAAATGCCTTATTTCTAAATGCCGGGCTGGCCTTGTTTTTGCCTGGAGCATTGAGAACTTCCTAGAAATTTCTATTAAGGGTGATCTAATCTAACAAGGCTAGGGCCATTCTTTCTGCTTTCCTTTCCGAGACGTTAAGCCTGCTCCAAGGATACCATTTGTTTGGTTGTTCAAGCACCTCTTTACTGAAGCTCTTCCCTCTCCATTCACGCTCGGAAATAAATTTGTTTCATACAGTTTACAATTCTCCGGGGAGGCATTAGAAAGGTTGATTGAATGTTTCTTTGTGAAAAGGGGGGTGAAACGGGAAATATCTCATTAAGAGCCGATGGAGGTATAGATCCAACAAGGTAATTACTGTAACGACATGTGTTTGACGTGCATTTATCACATTTTCTTCAGGAAGCTGCTACCGTAATCTTCGTTTGTTTTCCAACCATGCTTAGACATATCTCAGCTGAGAAGGAAAAAAGCATGCGTGCTTGGCATGTTCACTCATGAGAATCAATATACTAATAGATAGCTTAGCAAGACATAATGCAGAATACACAAATGACAACCAAACAATTCTCCATTTTATCCGAGGACGGGCAAGGTGGGGACCATTTCCTTCACTCCAGAGACACACAATCAGGACTTTATCACACAAGACAGGCAAATTAGCATTTCAGCTGGATGCCGTAACTGTCCCACTGCCAGGATGTAATGACCGGGCTGTGGTGCAGCTACTTAGTAGCCAGCTGCATTAAATCACTACTGACCGAGAGGTCATGAGTTTGAAGCCAGCCTGGGTCGGAGTAAGCTCCCAACCATTAATAGTCTAGTTTGCTGTTGACCTATGCACCCCGAAAGACAGTTGCTTCTGTCAAGTAGGAAATGTAGGTACCACTTTATGCGGGGAGGCTAATTTAACTACTTTATGACACCATAAAAACTTCCAGCAGCATGTGTAAGAATGAGGAAGTACTCCATCAAGGACTCAGTGTCACAAGTGGATGGTAAAGTGACAGCTCCCCCTGTGGCCGGAATCAAGCATACACTCATGAAGCTGGAAAAGCTGGAATGTTAAATTGACTCTTTGTCTGTCTATATATGTTATATGTCTATGGCATTGAATGTTTGCCATATATATGAGCATTGTAATCTGCCCGAAGTCCCCTGTGAGGTGAGAAGGGCAGAATATAAATACTTAATAGTTGTGTTATGTATATTATCCAGACAGTTGTGTTATGTATATGAATCTGTCTATTGCACTATTCTCCTTTTGAGATTTATGTTGACTACGTTTGGGAGTTACTTACAATATAGTCATCTGTAGAACCCAGTTGGGACTGTAAAGCAAGACTAAAAATTGTTCTTGAATTGTCAATTTCTTTTGAAACCATTTTCATTACAATGTTGCTACTGAGTGCCTCAAGTTTGGTGGTTTCCATAGTAATTTTATTTGTTTTATTTATTTTGCCTTGCAATTATTCCAAGGGAACATATGGAAACAAACAAAGCAGTGGTAGGATTGCAGAGGGCGACAAAAATGTCCCTAATGAGAAACCAGATATTGCTCACAAACACCATGGTTTGCAAAGCATCTTCATTATACTTCACCTTTATTATTCAACAGTTCTTTTAAACCAGATTTTTTTTTAATAAAAAAAATGCCTATTGCATTAAGGTTTGCTCAGAATGCCTGATTCTAGACAGAAATTGCCTTTGCAAGTTTTTTAAATGAGTGAGCAGCTAATTGGTTACTTTTTAATACTGCTTTTGCCTGCAATTGAAGAGCAAATAGGCTTGCAAAACGCAAAGGGCAAAATCCAAATTCCTATTTGGAACTTTGTTGTTAATCCTTAAGGGTGGATACAGGCAATACCAGTATTAAAAAAGAAAAGCAAGGAAGTACAGCCAGGCCTTTGGATTAGTGGATTTGATTAATATTGTCTCTTCAGGACAATATTAATTGTTTCCAGCTCACTTCTATGGCGCATCACATCCCTTAGGTCAGTGTTTTTCAACCTTTTTTGAGCCGTGGCCCATTTTTTTACATTTACAAAAACCTGGGGCACACCACCAACCAAAATGACACAAAATGACACTCTAACACAGTAATACATATAGGTAATATGTTTATAAATGTATTTATAGGCAAACAGTGTGAAACCTGGACCTGTTTTGATGAACACAATATGCATATCCCGACAAATGGCAAAAGCACACACTAAGGTCTTGCTCAACAGCTGGGAGTTATAGTTCACCCAAAATCAAAGAGCATTCTGAACTCCACCAATGATGGAATGGAACCAAACTGGGGCTGGCATGACTGCATGGAGTGCCACTTACCTTCATGCCGAGGTGATACCTATTGATCTACTCACATTTGCATGTTTTTGAACTGCTAGGTTGGCAGGAGCTGGGACTAACAGCAAGAGCTCACCCTGCCCCACGGATCTGAACTGCCAACTTTCCAGTCAGCATGTTCAGCAGCTCAATGGTTTAACCTGTTGTGCTATCATTGCGCCACACTGTTGAAATTATGCGGTTTGTTACCACTTTCAATGGCATGGCTCAGTGCTATGACATCTTGGAATTTGTAGTTTAATGAAACACTTTGGGTATTGGCAAGCACCTCTCTTTCTTGGTTTGTTTCTCAGAAACAGACATGATTTTCCTCTACTTCTGGTTATGTTAAGACTGAGGGCTTTATCATGCGAACCCAATAATCCATAGCAATCACTTGTAACTGGACTGAGCACCTTCAATCTTTTCAATCGCACAATTGCACTGATTTGACAATTCATACTTCCACATACTCTCAGACAATGTGCTAATGCACAGTTTTGCATAACATGGCACAGAATATCTACTATGGCTATTCTATAATTTGTTTTATTTTGGAGGAAGTTTGCATTTCCAACTTTGAAAAGAAAATATAAAATATAAATCTGTATACCTTTATAAAACGGAATGTTTGTATGTGTGTATGTGTGTATGTATGTGTGTATGTGTGTATGCGGAGGGCGGAAGGGCGGATATGTGGCAGCTATTTGCATAAAGTCCTTTGATTGGACAGCCTCGCCACTCCAAAATTCTAAGGCACCAGACAGAGGGCATTGATAGCCACTGATTAGCCAGAAACCCAGAATCCAGGCCTCTACATTCAAACAACAGGATTTCTTCCCACTGAGGGGGAAAAAGCCAGCAACCCAGAATCCAGGCCTCTACATTCAAACAACAGGATTTCTTCCCACTGAGGGGAAAAAGCCAGCAACCCAGAATCAGGCCTCTACATTCAAACAACAGGATTTCTTCCCACTGAGGGAAAAAGCCAGCATCCCAGAATCCAGGCCTCTACATTCAAACAACAGGATTTCTTCCCACTGAGGGGAAAAATGCACCATCAACATTCCCTCCCCACTTGGCTCTGTGAAAACAAAATGGATTCCTGTATTCTCCTCCCCCTCAGCTTTTAGAAAACAGCTGCCTGCCATGCACCCTTTATGCACCAATAGCAGGCCATAACATTACAGGCCCCAAAATAGAGTTTAGGGCAGGATGGACGACGAATGATGGGATTTGCATCCCAATTCACTTCCCAGAAAACATTGTAGCCCCTACAAATCCCCTTCTCCCAGATAGGCCCAAAAGAGGCATCCATCTTCCCTCTTCAACACAGTGTCAGAGAAAGGCAGCTTCTGACAGGATCTTTAGAACAGGCACTGTCACTCTACAAGGTAAGGCCCTACTTCACTCAAAAGACACAAGAGAAAACAATAAATACCTTTCTCTAATGCCTTTTAATGCTTATATAAATAATTCTGGCCCAAAGCCCCTCACCCAGCCTCATTGGACCTTACTGCTAATTCCATGCAGGCCTTTTCCATTTTTTAAACTCCTTTCTGTTTTACACCGGTATACTTTCACAGGCCAGGGCGGATATGTGGCAGCCACTTTCACAGGCCACAGCGACCAGCGCGGGTGATGGACCTGCACCAAACTTGGTACACATAACCCCCCTATGACATGACCCACGTATTATGGGATTTGTAGTACTTTCCAACACTTTGGTTCCCACAGACCACTGAGGCCACCAAAAAGGACCAATACAGACCACACTCAGCACACACAGCCCCCATGACCCACTCTATGTCCTGGTGCAGTTCGGAGGAGGGTGGACCATGGATGATGGGACTTGAAGTGCCTCTACTCACTTCCCAAGTCCGCTGCAACCCTCATCCAATCACTGATCGAGACCAAACTTGCCATACATAACCCCCATGACTGCCTTCACGTCCTGGTGAGGTTTGGGGGAGGACTGACAATGAATGATGGGATTTGTAGTACTTTTACACCCCTCTGTTCCCACAGACCACTGTGGCCCCCAACAAACACCGAGAAAGTCCACACTTGGCACACAGAGCCCCAGTGACCCACTCTACATCCTACTGAAGTTTGGAGGGGGACAGAACATGGATGATGGGACTTGCAGTACCTTCCCTCATTTCCCAATCTTGCTACAAACCTAATCCAATGACTGATCAACGCCAAATCTGGCACACAGAGCCCTCATGACCCACTCTACAGCCTGGTGCAGTTTACTGTGAGACGGACCACGGATGATGGGACTTGAAGTACCTTCACTCACTTCCGAAAAACAATGTATTCCTCATCCATTCACCAATACAGACCAAACTTAGCACACAGAGCCCCCATGACCCAATCTACATCCTACTACACTTTGGGGGACGGGACACACAGAGATGATGGGACTTGCACTACCTTCAGTAATTTCATGATACCACTGCAACTCCCAATAATGATGGGTCAAGACTAAACTTGGCACACAGAGCCCCCATGACCCACTCTACATCCTGCTGCACTTCTCAAATGACCCGGGCAGGGCCGGGTCCCCAAGCTAGTATAAAATATAAAATAAATGGAAAACTGACAACTTTGGGACTTTGAGAGGGAAAGGAGAGTAGAGGAAAATCCCATGCTATAACAATACTATACACGATCACTTGTGGCCAAGTCTGATTGTCTTTCAAGAATAGAGTCTTGACAGTGGGTCTGTAAGTGACTCTTCTGGAACCGCATGGTATTTCACAGGAAAGATGTACATTTCCAGATGGAAGATGGTCCTGACAAGGGTTTGCTTGAGGCACATTATTCCTCTTGGCACATTTCTTCTTTTTGCCCTCCATTCGTGCCTTTTTGAATTTCACAACACTATTGGTAACAGTTGGCCTCCAGTTGCAACTCTGAAGAGCCAGGGTGTAAGGACTCACCCATTCTGAGTAGGCCGAAGCCTGTGTGGAAGTTTGGCTCCCTGATTAGAATGGTGGCATCCATCTTGGGAAGGGAGATCCACACAGCAGCCATTAGGAGAAGGGAGTTGCCAGAGCCAAGGGGGAATGGCTTCAGTGTTTCTCTGGCTGGTTACATAGACTCCCAGGAGATTGGCTGAGAGCCAAGAGGGAGGAGTTAGGCTGTCTAGGAGGGAGAAATCCTGACAGGAAAGTTAGTTTCTGACAAGCTCTTGAAGAGAGAGGAGCAGTGCTTGGCAAGCTCTTAGGGAGAGTGGAGTGTTTGATAGACACGCTCTCAGATAGCTCCTTGTCAGGACTCCAGAGTAAAGAGCCTCTGTAACAAAGCTCTGTGCTGTTAGAGTATAGGGACTCTGTGTCAAAACCCTGAACTATCTAGGATAGTTGTTTGGTTAGATCTCTCAACTAGTTTAGATATTAGTGGGAGTTCTAGTTTAGACAAGGTTAGGCCTGTCTGTTTTACCAACTAACATCTAAGATTTAAGTAAACATTTTATTCTGTAACCATACGCTCCAGCACACTTAGATCTTTTGTTAACCACACGCTCTTGTACCATCAATTGTTAACCGTACGCTTGTTGCCTCAGATTGAATAACCATACGCTCGTTGCCTCGTTAGTAGTAATCCATTAAGCTCTGTATCTCGTTTGTTTGTAAAAGTTAATAAATTCTTTCTATTTAACTTTTACCACAGCCTCCATCGTGTTTCCTCTAAGTTTCCTCATAGCTGTTAATTTGATTAGGAGCATAACTAAACATCTTATTTAATTTTTAAAATCCTAATTAGATAATTAGGTTGGTGGCAGTGATTTAAGTATTGGGTGGATCCGAGTTCGTCACATTAATTGGTGGCAGCGGTGGGATTTCACCAAAGCCCTGCCCTGCCACAGTGACCCGACGTCCCTTGGGTCATCAATGTCTCCTGGGTCATCAAACAGGGCTCCCCAATTCTCTGTGTTTATGCCACTTTTTTGAGATTTGCTTTAAGCCCATCTTGGAGCCCCCAATGGCACAATGGGTTAAAGCACTTAGCTGCTGAACTTGCTGATCGAAAGATTGATGGTTTGAATCCAGGGAATGGGGTGAGCTCCCGCTGTTAGCCCCAGCTTCTGCCAACCTAGCAGTTTGGAAACATGCAAATGTGAGTAGATCAATTGGTACTTTTGGAGATTAACTATATAATCATGCCATCATCCACCCTCAATATCAGCTCTGAGTGTACACCTCCTCCCCCCTTGACATGAAGGTCCTTCTGCTTGACCTCAGTCTGAAAGAGTTTTCTCCCTTACAAATAATTGTCAGTGCTAAGATGTATGACAGAGATGAGTTTAAAATGTTTCCTGTAAAAGGTGTCTATTTTCTGAGCTGTGTTTTTGGTTAGGTAATTGCAGGGTTAACTTGGGAAGAAAAGTTTATGTCTGTGACGAAAACAATTGGTCCTGGATGTTTCGACCCCTGGAATGTAAACTTTTGAAGATAAGGACGCTCTCCTGTCCGCCATGATTTATGTGCTGTGTGAGCCATGCACTGGAAAGCTCCAGCAGTATTTATGGTTCCAATATGGCTCTGCTGATGAATTTATCCTTGACAATAATGTGCACCACTGCTTTCTCATCCCATGTTTATCCTTTCTATTTTAATCTGTACATGCGGCCCACTCATTGTATTGTGCCATAAATGGTTTTATTTTATTGTAATGGTCTATTGGTTGTAGCATTTTGTAGCTTATGTTCTCTGTAATTGATTATAATGTTTTAATGTACGATATTATTTTGTTGTTGTGTTGTTGGGCTCAGCCTCATGTAAGCCACCCCGAGTCCCAGTCGGGGAGATGGTGGCAGGGTACAAATAAAGTTTTTTATTATTATTATTATATTATTGCTCTGGCAGGAAGGTAACGGCACTCCATGCAGTCATGCTGGTCACATGATCTTCGAGGTATCTATGGACAATGCTGGCTCTTCAGCTTAGAAATGGAGATGAGCACCAATTTATTTATTTATTTATTTATAGTATTTCTATTCCGCTAATTCTCCCATTTGATTTAGGAATCCATTTTGGATTCCCATGCCTAGGGGACTCAGGAAATGCGGATTACAATTTATTTATAGTATTTCTATACACATACATGGCAAACATTCAATGCCATAGACACACAACACATATAGACAGGCAGTCAGAGGCTATTTAACTTCCTTTTTTCTGACCACCAGGGGAGCTGTCGCTTCACTGTCCATCTGCGACACTGATGAAGCACTTTCCACATTTCCTAAATGCTTTTTGCTAGAGATTTTTTATGGCCTCGTAAATTTGTTAAGTTAGCTTCCCCATACATAGGTGGTACCTAAATTTCCTACTTGACAGATGCAACTGTCTTTTTGCAAAGGTTGACAACAAGCTACACAAAATTGGCTGACACCCAGCTCATTAACTTTCGGTCAGTAGTGATCTTAATGCAGCTGACACCCAGCCAGCTGCTCCACAGTACCCCAGAGTCAGACATGACTGGGCTTAATGTCAGGGGAAAACGTTTACCTTTACCCCATCTTTAACTTTCTTTTGCTGTTCACTGACAATCTGTTTTCCATTCTTGAGCTGAGAGTAAAGGAACTGCTTTGGGAGACGATGATCAGGCATTCGTACAATGGGGCATTCAGTCCATTAGAGTTGGTGGCAGAGATCATGGCTTCAAAGCTGTATTGTATTATAGAGATCTGTGCACAATAAACTCAGTAGCAACAACCAAAAAAAGAACTTTGGTGTGGATGTTCCGTTGTGCGTTTGATTAGACAATTCCCTGGACAGCTGGCCCAGCTAGGTCCTAAATCTGTTCCTTGCACTTTACTACCGTAGTATCTAAAGTTAAAACGATTCTTTCTAAATTGCTCTTATCCTTATTACACTGTTCACTAGCTCTACTTCCTAAATTGTTGTACACCAGCCCGCCCACAACGAGATTTGAATTATACTATTGGTTGTTGTTTCTGATGCTTGGTTTATATACTGTTATAATGTTGCTTTATATTGGTTTTATACTCATGTTGTATACCGTATTTTTCGCACCAAAAGACGCAGTTTTTTTCCTCCCAAAGTAGGAAGAAAAATGAGCCACATCTTATGGAGCGAAGATGCAGGCAGGGAGGGGGGGAGGCGCTGTTCGCCGGCCGCGCGCTGTACGGATGGCCGGAAGAGAGGCCGGAGGGAGGGAGGGAAGGAGGAAGAGTTCCCTCCCTCCCTCCGGCCTCTCCGGCCGTCCTTAGCAGCGCCGGCGAGGGCCTCCTCGCCAGGCGCGACGGAGTGACGTCACGAAGATGCGCCTCTGGGCCGGGCCCTTCCGTGGCGCAGCGGTAGCAGCAGCAGCGCCCTCGGAAGGGCCCGAAGTCAGAGGCGCATCTTCGTGACATCACTCCGTCGCGCCTCTGCCAAGGAGGAAGAGGAGGAAGGCCTCGCCGGAGGGAGGAAGGCCTCGCCGGAGGGAGGGAGCCCTGCGGAGGCGCTGCGGCCTCTTCCTCCTTCCCTCCCTCCCTCCCGCCCCGTGAGTCCCTCTTCCGCCTCGTTCCTCCGCGCCGCCGACTGGCTGCGGCGACACGGCAGCGGGAGTCTGGCCATGCGTGGCGCATCCGGGAGCCGCGGGGCGGCGAATATAGCGTGAGTATATCGCCGGGCCCCCTCTGCTCCAGCGCCTTCCCCTCCATCTTAGTGTCCCATATAGTAGACAGCCCCCATTTTCCCCCAATTTTCCATCTCTAAAATCTAGGTGCGTCTTATCAGCAGGTGCGCCTTATGGTGCAAAAAATACGGTATTTTAAATATGCAATTTTTAAACTTTGATGATTGGGCTTGGCCCCATGGAAGCTGTCCCGAGTCCCTTCGAGGAGATGTAGGCAGAGTATAAGAATAAAGTAGTTGTTATTATTATTACTAGTAGTAGTATTTACAGAAATTCAGCCACGGGCCATACGAAGTAATTATTGAGGCCTTAATCTGGCTTTTGTACACAGAAGAGGACAGAATAAAATGTGATATTAATAATAATAATAATAAACTTTATAAGTCGCCTCCATCTCCACAAAGGGGACTCGGGGTAGCCAACATGAGGCCAAGCCCAAAAAACAATACAACACAATTGAACATAAAACATCAAAGGGAAAAGAACAGACAAAAAACATCATAACAAAATATATGAAATGACAAATACCATAAACAGTATAGCAACATATAGTGTAATCAGCACAAAGGAATTGATTAGAAAGTGTTCTTTAGGCATTTCATGCTGTGTTCAGTTATCCACATCTGACAAACTAGGGCTATGCTGGGGGACCTAGAGATTCAATGAACAATCAATGAACAATCGCGCCTGCAAAAATTGAACCTGCAAATCTGGAGGGCCAACTGGATTACTGTTATTATTGCAACAAAAAATCGTATACTCATTCACTTGACACTGCCGTGATGTTTCATATCCCTCCTTTGCGATGTGCCTTTTCTCTGACTCTCTTTTTCTTGCTCCATTTGGAGATCTATAATCATTGTGGAGAGAGTCATATGAACGGTAATTGTGCCAGGTATTGTACCAAGCTATTAACTAGAAATTACCTTGAATTTAAATGCAAATCCAGGCAGTCAAACTTGCATATTGGAAAAAAAATCATTGCAGAATTATGGTTTCACCTTAGACTCCTCACTTGCTCCTTCAGAATTCTGTCCTGAGCATAATTTCATTATGGAAATTAAATATTTGCAGGTGTTTCCTAATTCAGGCTTCAAGTCTCATATTAATAGAGATGGCAAAATGTGAGCATTACCCTCAACTAAAAATTCTGTCATCTTGCAATGCAATTTCCCTGAATTCCCTCCATTTCTAGTATTTCATGAACTTATTGTTCAAATAATAATAATAATACACTTTATTTATATTCCTCTTTATCTCCCCGGAGGGTCTCAGACTGGATTACAGTACACATATAAGGCAAACATTCAATGCCTTTTACTCACTGAACAACAGCATACAATACCCAGACAGACACAGGTAAAGGCCTTCCCAATCCATCTCCAGCATCTGGAGATGATGCTCAACTCCATCCATGGGGAGGTGCTGTTGCTCCATTTTTCCATGCTGAGGAGCCTGTTGTCCATAGACATTTCTGATTGTGTTGCCAGCATGTCATGCATGTCTGCATGAGGCGTCCTTTTACTTTTCTGCCGAGGCAGTACCTATAGATCTACTCACATTATATACTTTCAAACTGCTAGGTTGGCAGAAGTTCGGACTGACAGCGGGAGTTCACCCCAACTCGCAGCTTCAAAATTGCTAACCATCCGGTCAGCAGATTTCCTCCAGCTAGCTGTTTAACCTGTTGCACTACCACGGTTCCTTTAGATGAATACACACATATATAGGTCAAAGTATGGATGTATAGATGTTGGTTGTTTGGTTGCTTTATACCATAGCACTCTTATGTGGCTTGATGGGTCTGGACCAAACTTGACACACATAACTTTCATGGTCCAACATAAAATAATTGATGGGTGTCAACTTTAAAAAGTCACGCCTTTTGGGCACAGAGCAGAGGGACAGAAAAGGAACCAAGTGGATTGGCTGCTGCTAGATGAAGGATTGACTGTTGCTAGGTAGAGTGTCCCTCTGTGATGTTACAAGGAAAGAAACGGAGTGAAGACGCTTGGCTGCTGCTAGGTGATGTGTATAAGAGGAAGTGAGAGAAGAAGGAGAAAGAGAGAAAGGAAGAAAGAAAAGAAAGGTTAAGGGAAGAGAGGGTGGGAGGAGTGGGGAAAGAAAAATGAGGGAAGAAAGGAAAGGGGGAGGAGGGGAGGAATGAAGAATGGAAGAGAAAGGAAGGAAGAGAAAGGGGAAAAGAAAAGCTGAACCTGGCAAGGAAATATATCAGAATACAGGATAGAACCATTCTGGGAGCATGATTCCAATAAATAATAGTTACTAAAAGACTACTGTCTTCAGAAATAACCTTCTTAAACCCAGTGGGTGTCCATCACCCTTCTGAACCTTTCGGAGGGGCTGAGTTTGGTATATCTGAGACTGGGTAAGAACCAGCAAATCTGTCTAATGAGCATGGTGATCAGATCAATAAATAAACATTACAGTTTAAATAATACCAGTAAGGCTTTTCAGAGCATAACCTTCTTCTCCCACCCAGTGGGTTGCCAGTCCATCAGTCCCAAAGAGACTTGCTAGAAAATTGTCATGGAGACATTGTGAGGTAGGCCTTCTCAAAGCTGGAGAAGGGAGAAAGCAGGTGGGCAGCTATGCTTCCAACATCCAGAGAAAGCTTATATATGCCAGAATTTAATATGAAATTACTTTCAGGCCATGTGGACAAGGTGTATACGAAGCAATAAATGATTTTTTTTATAGACTTGAGTCCCAATCACAAGATATCCCATGATGTGCATATATAGAAACACAGGTACAGTCAGCCCTCAACATTCACTGGATTTAGGGTACAGGACCACCATGAATGTGGAAAAGCCACTATGAATTTTAAAAAGGCCTTTAACCTGAGAGAGCACCTTTTTAGGAATCTGTATGTTTTCTAGCGCAATAGTATGAGTAAATTGAAACTGTTGGTTGGCCATACAATTGCATTAAAGGATTTACAAATGTCTAGATAAGTTTTCCCTCGATGATTCTCTTCAGGGGAAGCTGATTGTTGAATTGTACTGAAGGACCTATAAATTCCTAGAGAGAATATATATGTTGGGGCTCAGCAGCAAGATGCTGGGGATTTCTCAGAGGACCAGAGGGATGATGGGTTTCCCACTGAGGAGACTGACTGTGATCAGAGTGAATTGCAGGCCTTAGATCAGAGAGAAGAGCCAAAAGTTGCAGTTCAGACAGAGGATGTTTGGGATTCCAATGTTCATTCCTTAGCATCAGGGGGAAAATCAATTTCTCTTGGGAATAAACCTTCAGCAGAAGATTGGGAAGTTTCCTGCGATATCAGATTAGGCCTTTGCATAGAGGGAGTCTCTCTTTCGGTATTAATTTGTGAATAAAGATTCTTAGGAAGGACTCATCCCACGCTTTTTACAAGCGCGTTGATGACTAAAAAGGCCAATCTGAGATAGGCAAGTTCGGTTGCAGAAAGCACAGCTGAAAGTCTTCCTTGGTGATAATGTTTCCAAGTTGTGGTTCTTTCTGTGTTGTCATTTCTCTTCGAGACCCATTTGGCGTGTATTCCCGAAAGAGGCCACAGCATTGTGGATAGTGCATCTCCATGCCATTATCAATCTGGCCAAGCCTTTGTTTCAGGGAGTCCTTATACTCTTGTGGGCGCCTGACCCATAGCGAGTTCACCATAGAGTAGTATCTTTGGGAGCAGGGGTCCTCCATCCTAGAGACATGCCTTGCCCAGTGCAGCTGTGTTCTCAATAGCATGGCCTCAACACTGGTGATCCCTGCTTGCTCAAGGACAGCATCATTAGTCACATAGCACAATCCTAAATATACACTGGACTGACTAAGACAGCGCTGATGAAAGCGTTCAAGGAGTCGTAGGTGTTGGCAATAGGTGACCCATGTTTCAGACCCATAGAGGAGAATAGACAGTACGATAGCTCTGTACACACTGATTTTGGTGCTTTGCCTCAGGTGCTTGTTGCTCCAGACTCTTTTGTGAAGCCTTCCGAATGAACTCTATGCCTTTGCTAATCTGTGATCTATCTCTTTATCAATCTTGAAATGAAGGATAGATTAACTAGGCATTCAGAAAGACTCCCTGAGAAGTCCTTGAGATCCAGGTGTCAAAGGCATGACCTCATGTCTTCTTGGTCAAACCTGAGCTTAAATTAAGTGATGTTTACTTGGTGTTTTCAGAGCTTGACAACATCGCCATAGATTCAAGTTCCCGCTTCATCTCTCAAGCTCTTGCTTCAAGTCTCCTGCGTTTGCCTATGTTCCCATATGAGTTTTGCCTTGGAAAGGGTAATGTTTTCTTGCTTATGGATTTATGCCTATGACCTTGGCTTCTTGGATTCCATATACCTTGCCATTTTGGACTACTGAACTTTGTATATGTGGACTACTGCTATTTATATAACCTTTTCTACTCCTTTTTTTTGGAAATGTTAGTTTTCCCTTTTGTTCATGATTTTGTAAATAAACTGCTGTAGTTAGAAACTACTGCACTCTGGTGCGGTGGTGGGTGAAATGGTGTTCCCAAGACTAAAGTGCAACAATATTAATCAAATCCATGAATAATTGTGTCTGCAGTAGTTTAGCCTGAAAACATGGAGGGCCAACTGTGTTGTTGCTGTTTTCAACAAAAGTGGTCTCCTCTTTAACTTGGCACTGCAATGATATTTCCCATCTCTCCCCTGCGACATGCCTTTTTCAGACTCTCTCTCCTTCTCCATTTGATGATCCCTAATCATTGTGGAGAGGGTCATATGAGCGGTAATTGTGCCAAATTATTCACTAGAAATTACATAACATTTAAATGCAAATCCAGGCAGTTAAACTTGCATATTGGGGAAATCATTACAGGATTAGCTTCACCTTAGACTCCTCACTTGCTCTGTTGGAGTTCTGCCCTGAGCAAAGCTATTCTGGAAATTACAACTATTTGCATGTCTTCCCCAATCCAGGCTTCAAGTCTCATATTATCAGAGATGGCAAAATGTGAGCATTACCCTCAGCTAAGAGTTATTTTATCTTTCAAAGCAATTTGTCTCCAGTTGTCAAACTTCTAGCATTTCATGAAATTACTATCCATATATACATATACATACAGTACATACATAGGTCAAAGTATGTATATATCAGGTCTGGGCAAACTTTGGCCCTCCAGGTGTTTTGGACTTCAACTCCCACAATTCCTAACAGCCAGTAGGAATTGTGGGAGTTGAAGTCCAAAAACTTGGAGGTGCAAAGTTTGCCCAGGTGTGGTATATATATGTATGTTGCCTGGTTGTTTGGTTGGTTTGTCCCACAAAGGCTCCTACATGGTTTGATAGCTCTCAGCCAGACTTGGCATCCAGACCCTTTATGACCCAACTTAAAATAATAGGGGTGATTCAACTACAAAATTACAGGCCCAGAGCAGAAGAACAGGAAAGGGCAAAGCTTTGTCTAGGACGGTGTAGGATTAGCTGTTGCTAGGTGAAGTGGCCCTCTATTATGTCACTGGACCACTTCATTTAGCAGTTGCCAGTCCTTCACTGTGAAAGAAAGAGAGTGAAGTAGCTTGGCTGCTGCCAGGTGACATGTGAAGGAAGGGAAGGAAGGAAAGAAGGAAAGAAAGGGGGAAAAGAAGGGAAAGAAACAAAGGGATAAAAGGAAGTAAAGGAGAATAGAAGAAGGGAGGGAAAAGAAAGAAAAAGAAGAGAAGAGAAAGAAAAAAGAGGCAATTGGGAAATAAAGATGATGTTTATGAGGGGAAGGAAGGAAAGAAAGAGAAGGGAGAGAGAATGGAAGGATGGAGAGCATAGAGAGAAAAAGAAGGAAAAGGAAAGGAAAGTAAGAGGTCATTGGGAAGTAAATGTGAAGTTTATGAGGGGAAGGAAGGAAAGAAAAAGAGAAGGAAAGTAAAAGAAAGGGAATGGAGGAAAAGAGAATGGAAGGAGAGAGGGGGTAGAGAGAAAAAGAAGGGAAAGGGAAGGAAAAAAGGATCGTTGGGAAAGAATGATGTGAATTAAGATAACTGAGGAAGGAATGGAGGCATTGTGAGGTCAATGTTCTTAGAGTTGGAGAAGGGAGAAAATGGAGGGGAAAGGAGAAAGAAAGAAAGAAAGAAAGAAGAAAAGTGGAAAGGAAGGAAGGGGAAATGAAGAAAGATGAAGGAAGGAAACAAGGGGAAACAAGGGAGAAAGGTATGAAGGAAGGGAAGGAAAGAGGTCATTGGGAAAGCAAGATAATGTGAATTAGAAGAAGGGGGGAAGAAAAGTGTCACAAAGACAGCTATCTTAACATGGATATATTGTGAGGTAGGAGTTTTTAAAAATGGAGAAGGGGAAAATGGAGGGGGAAAGGAAAGAAAGGAAGAAGGAAGGAAGGAACGAGGGAAAGGAGGGAAAGGAAGGGGGAAATAAAGAAAAATGAAGGAAGGAAAGAAGGGGAAACAAAGGGGAAAGGAAGGAAAGGAAGAGAAAGAATGGAAGAGAAAGGAAGGGAAAAAAGAAGTGATGATGGAAGGGAGAGAAGAAAGAAAAAGAAGAGAAAACAAAAAAGAGATGGAGAGTAGTATGAGGGAAAGCAAGGGAAGAAGGAATGAAAGCAAGGGGGAAAAGAAAGAAAAAAAGGAGAGAGGAAAGAAGAAAGTATATGAGGAAAACAGAGGCAGGAAAGAGCCACAAAGAGAGACTGGCCAGCGTTTCTAGTGTTGGCCATGGAGACATTGTACCACCTTTTTGGAACTGGAGAAGGGAGAAAGCAGGTGGGCAGAGGCCTCTCAGACACCGGGACATGTGGCTATATATACACACACATTTCAGCCATATAAGTATAGTTATTAGGGCTGGTTGATCCAAAAAAAATGGTTCAAAACTCATTTTGGATGTAGGGGCACTGGCACTTCAAATATGATTGACTTCCGAAAATTTCTGGAAAAATTTCAAAATTCGTAAAAATTCTGAAATGTTGAAATGGCTTTGTTAATGGTGAACACACGTGTTTAACCCAGATTGGACGCGGAATTTCTTCCCTCGGCATGAGAACGGGAGGAAACGCGGGTTTCCCCCAGTTCTCATGCGGAGGTATGTTATCCTGCATCCAATCTGGGTGTTTAACCCAGATTGGACCCGGGATAACAACCCTCCGCATGAGATCTGGGGGAAATGCGCGTTTCCTCCAGGTCTCGTGTGGAGGGATGTTATCCTGTATCCAATCTGGGTGTTTAACCCAGATTGGATGCGGGATAACATCCCTCTGCATGAGATCTGGGGGAAACGCGGGTTTCCTCCAGATCTCATGTGAAGGGATGTTATCCTACATCCAATCTGCAGCCAATGAGGGAAATCCTCATTGCCACACCGGGAATGTGGCGCAGCTGGCTAAGTGTCAGCTGCATAAGATCTCTCTGACCAGTAGGTCATGAGTTTGAGGCCTGCCCGGGTCGAGGTGGGTGCTCGACCTTAAAGTGTAGCCTGCTGTCGACCTTTGCAGCCTGAAAGACAGTGTATTATTATTATTATTAAATCCAACTCTAGAAGGGGGGAAATCTGATCCGAGCCCTTTTCGAAAATGGCAGCCGCAGCTTCGAATTTGCAAAAACACTTATATCGCTTCAAAAACGCTTCAAAAGTAAATTAGATTCGAATTTATAACGACTTTCATAGCAATCCGAAAAACCTAAACAGGTCTAATAGTTATGCCTTCATTCCCCAAAACTACATCCCAAGATGGAGAGAACAGAAGACATAATATATTAATGGGACTCCTCTCAACTTCAGCAGCGGAGGTTTTGCATCTCCGCTTGCCTTTGCCAAGAATGTTAGTTTAAGAAACTTATTGCCTCACCTGCGAGTCTATAAACCGATTTTATTACAACCATGCTGATGACTGGGGTTTGATTTAGAGACAGCTCTGGTTGTCAAAAAGACATTAAGACCCAAGATTTGATCTCACACTTGAATAAAAGGCGCATCATAAAAGCGGCGCTTACAAAAGGGAGCTGATTGAATTTCTTTCTTTCTTATATTGTCACTGAATATGCTGACGGGGACATTCTCTGCTGCAATGTGGAATCATTAGAGATGTATCGGGTTTCAAGGAGAGATCAAAGACTTTGCTCCATGGTACCTTTCAGCTCACAGCAAGAAAGAGAGATTTACGACTGAGCAGCCACACCTTCTGCCAGCTTCTTTCTGTAAAAAGGAAAATAAAAGAACAACCAACTCAGTATCAATGTTGTGTAGAGGAATGGATGGGCAGACAATGCCACAGGTTTTGGCGAGGAGTGGTCCCAAAGAGTCTCCATTATGGAGTTAATAGCAAGACAGTATAGCTTATTGGTTCAAGCATTTGTCTATGACTCTGGAAACAAGGTTCAAATCCTTGCTCAGCCATGAAATCCACTGGTTGACTTTGGGCAAATTGCACTCTCTCAGCCTCAGAAAAACCTCTGAATAGGGTTGCCTTTGGGCTCACCGTAAATTGGAAATAACTTTACTGAATGGCCATTCTAGCTAAGATATATAACCTTTCTCTAAGATCAGGCACTGTACCGAGGACTGGAGGGAGGCAAATGTAACACTGATCTTCAAGAAAGGATCCAGAGGTGATCCAGGAAATTATAGACCAGTCAGTTTAACCTCAGTTCCAGGCAAAGTGATGGAAACCATTATTAAAGAAAAAATTACTAAGCACATAGAAGAACAGGCATTGCTGAAGGAAAATCAACATGGTTTCTGCAAAGGCAAATCATGTCTTACTAACTTGTTAGAATTCTTTGAGGGTGTAAATAAACACATAGATAAAGGGGACCCAGTCGATATTGTTTACCTTGACTTTCAAAAGGCTTTTGACAAAGTCCCTCACCAAAGGCTCTAAATAAGCTCTTCAGCCATGGAATCAGAGGACAGGTCTTGTCCTGGATTGGAACCTGGCTAAACTGTAGGAAACAAAGGGTGGTAATAAACGGACATTTCTCTGGGTGGAAAGAGGTGAGAAGTGGCGTACCCCAAGGTTCAGTTTTGGGTCCGTTACTTTTTAATTTATTCATTAATGATCTGGACGTAGGAGTGAATTCTGAGGTAGCAAAGTTTGCAGACGACACTAAATTGTTCAGGGTAGTTAAAAATGAAACTGATTGTAAAGAGCTCCAGAAAGATCTCTCGAAATTGAGTGAATGGGCAACAAAGTGGCAAATGCATTTTAACCTAAACAAGTGTAAAGTCATGCACATCGGGGCAAAGAACCCCAACTACACCTACCAATTGATGGGGTCAAAGCTTTCCGAGACAAACCAGGAAAGGGATCTTGGGGTTTTGGTGGACAGCTCAATGAAGATGTCAACCCAGTGCGCAGCAGCAGTGAAAAAAAGCAAATTCTATGCTAGGCATGATCAGAAAGGGAATCGAAAATAGGTCAGCAAATGTTGTATTACCTCTCTACAAATCGATGGTAAGGCCACATTTGGAGTACTGTGTACAATTCTGGTCTCCGCACCGTAAGAAGGATATAACGGAACTGGAAAAGGTACAGAAAAGGGCAACAAGAATGATCCAAGGGATGGAGCGGCTCCCTTATGAAACCAGGTTGCAACGCCTTGGTCTTTTCAGCCTTGAAAGACGGCGTTTAAGAGGTGACTTGATCGAAGTGTATGGGATAGAAAGGGTGAATAGAGAAAAACTGTTTTCTTTGTCACAAAACACTAGGACTAGAGGGCACTCCCTGAAGCTCCAAGGTAGGAAAATTAGGACTAATAAAGGGAAATATTTCTTCACCCAGAGGGTCATTGGGTTATGGAACTCACTTCCAGAAGAGGTTGTGACAGCTGTCAGCCTGAACAACTTCAAGGCAGGATTAGACAGATTCATGGATACCAAGTGTATCGGTAGTTACTGAAAAGGACATTCAAGTGCCACCTCGGAGTTGGTTGAGGTAGGCAGGATTTCCCTGGGTACTGGTTGTGGGGGTCAGGAGCAGGTCAGGGTTTGCCCTCCCTTCTGCTGGAGATCCCAGTGTACAACAGGTGGGCCACTGTGTGATACAGAATGCTGGACTAGATGGGCTGAGGTCCGATTCAGCATGGCTCTTCTTATGTTCTTATGTTCTTATCAGGAGGGCTTGGGTTGTGTATTCTAGCATTTAAGGCAGTTAAATGGGCAGCCCTTGTTGTCTCCATAACTTCGATATGATTGTCTGATTTTTGAACCAAAAGAGCAAAGTTCAATTACATATTTCAAATCAGTGGCTATTGGAGGTGGTGAATTTGCACTGGGTTTTAGTCCAAACTTGAGCCACCTCAGCTCCTGAACCTTTTGGGGATATATTGTCCAGTTCTGTGGAGAGCTGATTTGTATTTTTCGCTTGGATGTCATTAGAGCTATCCAAGGTGCTTAACCTATTTGGCAGTATGGTCTAAATATAATACAACTCTTTCTGCAACTCTATCATGTTTAATCTCAATCTCATATATATACTGTATACACACACACACACACACACACACATATATACACACACACAGAGAGATAGAGAGTATTATTTCTGCTATTAATTTATGAAAAGCTTAGAGTTTATTGTATCCCCATTTGAGTTTCATAAACTTCATCACTAAACTCCATGCCTCTTTTAAAGTGGCCCAAAGTCCAAATTTGACAGAATTTAATTGTTTGTGGTGGTTGAATTCATTGCAAAGGGATCTTTGGAGATTCCCAGCCATCCTCGAAGTACATCCAGCCACAGGAAAATAGCTTTTGATGATCCAACAATACAGACTATAAAGCGGGGGAATTCCAGACAGGGAACAATCAGGGTCAGCTAAAACCTCCCCACAAAGGATTACCCCGGGCAGAAAGCAGCCAGGCTTTGAAGTTGCAAGGCCATTCAATGCTAATCAAGCTGGCCAATTGCAACATCACACTTGCCTCAAGCAGGCAATAATTAGTTTTTCCACCCTGGCTATTCTACAGATATATAAACCCCACTTTTCCAAAAGACCTCACAACATCTGAGAATCCCTGCCATAGATGTGGGCAAAACATCAGGAAAGAATGCTTCTAGATGAACATCCTTCATCTTGGCTTTTCTTCACGAACGAAGATTCAGGAAGGACTCATCCCATGCTTTCTACAAGCGCGTTGATGATTCGGAGGTTGGGTGTGTCCTTTGAGCCTGTGCAATGGATTTTTCTGGTGGAGTGCAGCGTGCACAGAACTGGCCTCACCCTTTAAACCAAAGGTTCATCTGCCGGGGCCTAGCAAGTTGGGATGGTGGCAGAGAGGTCCTCAGGTCATAGGTCTGTTTGAGTTTCCTTCTCTTAGATGGTTGACCTTACAGGGTTAAATGAGCACCATCTGCTCAGGTTTGAAATTAGAGTTTTCCTTCTCCAAAAGGCTAGAGAGCCCATCCTGCCCATTGACGCTCTTTGTCAGACCCTTCGGTTGTGACCTGTCTGGCATGGGAGGCCCTACTGGTGGTGATTTTGCCACCGGCAGCATAGCTCACAACTTCATTAGGGTACGCAAGGGGGCGCCAATGGAGAGGCTTCTAGAACATACAGCCTAGAAAACTCACAGCAACCCAGTGATTCCAGCCATGAAAACCTTCAACAATACACAGACTAATTTGTTGCTCAAAAATTGGATTTGGAGGCAGTTCTTGGTCACTGCATGGCTGGTAAAGAATTGAGACCTCCGCAAAATCCAAAAACAAACAGCAGCATTATTTGGACTAGGAATGAGCAAAGGGTTGATAGGAAAGCAGATTTTGGCTACACATTAGGAAGACATAGGGCGCATCCATGCTGTAGAATTAACACAGTTTGACACCACCATGACTGCCATGGCTTAATGCTATGGAAAGCTGGAAGTTGTAATTTTACAAGGCTATCGGGCTTCTCTACCAGAGAGTGCTGGTGGCCCACCAAACTACAACTCAGCATTAATTCATGGATGTGGGTTAGACTAGATGGCCCCAGTGGTACCTTTCAACCACGATTCTGTATAGAACATGGACAGAATACCAGCAAATGTCTGCATTTTCCTCCCTGGGCAGCACCTCATCCCATTCTGACTAAGGATGCATCTACACCAGGGGTGCTCACACCTTTTCAGCATGCGAGCTACTCTTAAAGTCCAAAAGATCTACCTGCCCCCGGCGGCGTGTGCTCCTGCTGCCGTGCGCTCCCACCACCATGCGCTCTTGCCAACGCATGTGCTTCTGCTGTTTTCTGCCTGTGCAGTGCTTCTTCCACCTGCGGGGCATTGCAGGAAGGCGAAAGCACGAGGCGGGGCATCCAGAGGGAGCGCTCCCTCCAAAGGCCCCGCCTCATGCTTCCTTCTTCCTGCAATGCCCCACAGGCGAAAGAAGCACCGCGAGAGCGGAAGCCAGCAGCAGCAGGAGCGTGCGTGCGCGCAGGGTGTGTGCGCGCATGCCAGGCGCACCCCATCCAGCTGGTGAGGCCCGAAGATCACCTGGAAGAGGGCCGAAGATCTACTAGATCCCAAGATCCCAAGCTACCTAATGAGCACCCCTGATCAGTATCGTTAATACAGTTTGATCTCACTTTAATTGCCATGACTCCGTTCTGTGGATTCATGGGTTTTATACTTTGATGAGGCACCTGCACTCACCTTCTATATCTACAACTTCTATTATTACATTGAGCCATTGCAGTTAAAGTGATGTCAAACTGCATTAGTTCTACAGTGCAGATGCACCCTGAGTCTTCCTCCGTCGAAGACAGTGCCAGAGACCTAGATTTGTGGAGCAACTGAATATCTCCCAAGCAAAGTTGGCTGCCTTTTTCACTTTGATCTCGAGGAAGAAAAACAAGGCAGGGATAGAGAAACTGGGGCTGATGTTTTTTCACAGGTGCCTCACCTGAATGCCTGTGTTTGCCTTCAAAGCCATCTTCTGTTCTTCCTCACTGATTAATTCCCCCCTTTTCCCTCCCACCCTGAGATACATTTTGCATCCCTCTGCTTCCCAGCCACTGTTTTGTTTTATTCTGCCAAAAACCAAGTTAGGCGACAAGCTGTGAAGTCCCTGAGATCGGCTCCCTTGTGTGTGATTGACATTTGGAGCAATACTCAAAGTCTCGGGGTAAAACCTGTCAGCAGGCTGCATGGAAAAGGATGGATGGCATGGAAATACATTTCCTTGGGGACTGGAGAAAGAATGATTCTAATGGTTAAAGGCCATCTGCTTGTCACAGGAAGGCAAGCATTCTGGGTCTTGTTGTTGTTGTGTGCCTTCAAGTCAGAAATGACTTTAAGGCATTTCCTTGGTAAGATTTGTTCAGAAGGGTTTGCCATTGCCATCCTCTGAGGCTGAGAGAGAGAGTGACTTGCCCAAAGTCCACCTAGTGCATTTCATAGCCAAACAGGGATCCCAGCCTTTGTCTCTGAAATAATTCTCCAACACTCAAACCACTAGCTATGTTGGCTCTGACTCTCCAGGTGTTTTGGACTTCAACTCCCACAATTCCTAATAGCCTCAAGCCTCTTCCTTAAGCTGCTGAGGGGGGGGGGGGAGAAAGGGCCTGAGACCTCATGGGCCATCCAGTCCAACTCCTTGTCAAGAAGCAGGAAAATTGCATTCAAAGCACCCCCAACAAATGGCCATCCAGCCTCTGCTTAAAAGCCTCTAAAGAAGGAGCCTCCCCCACACTCCGAGGCAGAGAGTTCCACCGCTGAACAGCTCTCACCATTAAGAAGTTCTTCCTCATGTTCAGGTGGAATCTCCTTTCCTGTTGTTTGAAGCCATTGTTCTGCATCCTAATCTCCAAGCTTGCTCCCTCCTCCCTATGACTTCCTCTCACCTCTTGATCCATGGCTCTCATCATGTCTCCTTTTCAGCCTTCTCTTCTGCAGTCTAAACATGCCCAGTTCTTGAAGCTGCTCCTCATAGGGCTTGTTCTCGAAATCATTGATCACTTGAGTTGCTGTCCTCTGGACACATTCCAGCTTGTCAACATCTCCCTTGAATTGCATTGCCCAGGACTGGACACAGTGTAATTCCAGGTGTGGTCTGACCAAGGCAGAAGAGAGGGAGAGCATGACTTCCCTGGATCTAGGCACTACACTCCTTTTTATGCAGGACAAAATCCCATTGCCAGAGGTTTAGCACAGCTGGTAAATCATCAGCAGCTATAAGATCTATCAACTGAAAGGTTGCAAGTTCAAAGCCCTGTGTCGACGTGAGCGGCTGACCGTCAGCCCCGCTCACTGTTGACCTAAGCAGTTCGAAAACAGCTTTAGCTGTAATTAGAGAAATTAGGTACCGCTAAAAGCGGGGAGGTGTTTTACAATGCCATAAAGAAAAAGATCACAAAATGCTGGAATGAGGAAGTCCTGACAGCTCTTCGTCATAGAGGATGGAGCAACAGCACCCCCTGTGGACTCAAACCCAACTGTCCATGGCATCAAAACACCTCCTCCTTCTGTTCTGTTTGTCTGTGTACTGTCTATACAAACGGCATTGAATGTTTTCTGTGTATGTGTACTTGTGATCCGCCCTGATTCTCCTTCGGGGTTAGAACGGCGGAATATAAATAAAGTGTTGTTGTTGTTTAGCCACCGTATGACATTCCTGGCCCATGTTCCCCTTCCTCCTCACGAGGACTCCAAGATCTTTTTCACATGTTCTGTTGAACCAGGCATGGTCCTCCATTCTGTATCTTTGCATTTCTTTCTTCTTCTTCTTTTTGCCTAAGTGGAGTGTCCTGCTGACACTGGGCAACTTTCAGTTTTGCTCTCTCACCCTACATCATACAGAAAATGAGATGAATATACACTTCGGAAATCAGGGAATGAGGCCAAAGCTGGATTCTCTTGGGTCTCTTTAGGATTTGGGTATTCATTGTCAGAAATGATCTGATCTCTGTTGAACAGCTTGCTGTTGAGTAGCACTTCCAAATCTGGGGTTGAGCCTTTGCCATTTTTGTGCTTTTTCTCAAGTCTTAAGACTAATCGGCTCTGGATGCAAAAACATAAACGTTGAATTCTTTGGCGTTCAGCTTTCCATTTTGTTATCACCCTGTCATGTTTGCCATGGTGCTTCTTCACTGTGCAAGCAACCCTAAAAATACAAATGCTGAAGAGCGGCTTAGACGTGGTGAAGCTAAACAAGAAAGCTACACGCACGAGTCTTTCAACAGAGCCTCCTCTGTGGATAATAATTTCCAGCTATTGATGGCGTTCAAAAACACTGGCGTCTCCAGTTGTAAACTTTGCAACAGTAAGAGCCATCAACACCAGTCCTCCCATTAGACAGAACTGGGGACCCACCACAGGCAACAAGCAGCAGGAAATATCCACATTTCCCATTCAGAAAGCCAGTGCTATTTTTGAAGACCTCTAAATACCCCAAAGGAACCAGAGCACATATGATCTTGGAAGCTAACCGGAATCAGCGTGTTGGTGTATAAAATAAGAAGTATTTATTCAGCTGGTCTGTTGTAGTGGGCCTGATCCATTTTGACACTAGCTGACATATTGCCAATGTTCATATTGTTTTGCTGACTTCAGCCATTTATGATATGCTAGAAATGCTGCAACCTGCAGTATTATGTGTCCAGAGCCACCATCCGATCTTATGGTGAACATGACACTCACTGAGAACATCCTTGTAAACAATAAACAATGGCCATACAGCTTGGAAAACTCACAGCAACCCAGTGATTCTGGCCATGAAAGCCTTCAACAATAAACAATGTGTGGATACAGTCCTTACTGGTCATATTTAGACCCTAGATATGAGCTACCATGTATGCATTCAGTATTGCTCGTAGGAAGTTTGTGCAACTCTAAGGTTCTGCAAAATACTGATGCTTGAAATAGACTCTATATATCTTAACCAGTGCTGTGAGTAGGTTGGACCAAAAACAGTATTTGGGCTTGGTAGTTTCCTTGGCCAGAGTGATTGTTATCTGCCTATCTTTGTGACCGCAACCTCCCCTACAAGCCCACACGGTCCATAAGATCTTCTGGGGATGCTCTTCTCTCGTCTCAGACGCAGTTGGTGGGGACGAGGGAAAGGGCATTCTCAGAGCATTCTCGGTGGTGGCCCCTCATCTCTGGAAGATTAGAGGAGATTAGGCTGGCACCCTCCCTATCCACATCCCATAAGGAACTAAAGATGTGGATGTTTCGTTGTGCATTCGATTGACGACTCCTTTGACAGGTGGTCCCTAACCATGACCTGAATTCAAGTTCCTATATTTGATTACTACACTTTTATTGCTCTATTGCTCTATTCCTATGCTACTATACATTCTATCCAACTTAATGACCAGCCTATCCTCTAACTTGTTCACACATTGGCCCCCTCCCCACAAAAAATAAGACTAGAGGTCTATCTGTTGTTGCTTATGATGCTTGTTTATTATTGTTTATGATGATACTGTTTTTATGCTATTTTAATATGTTATTGTTCTGTTTTTAATTGTATGTTGCCTTGGGATTGGCCCCATGTAAGTCACCCCAAGTCCCTTTAAGGAGATGGAGGCGGCGTAGAAAAATACAGTTGTTGTTGTGGTAGTTTGTTCTTCTTCTCCTCCTTCTTCAATGAGGTTTGGTGCAGAACAATATTACCCCATGGAAAGAAATGGTTTCAAACTGGTGTCTGTCTCCTTGAATGTCAGGGCTTGGGGCAGGACAAGGGATCTCTTGGCTTTCGGATATTGTTGTTTGTCCTTATTTTTTAAAAAGTAACACTGACCATGTGGTGAATGTAAGATGAATGTATTGCCAGCTCTTAGGTTTCCACGTGTGAGTGTGATGTAGAAGCAGAACTCCAAATGGGACTGCTGACGATAGAAAAGCGGCGATTCTCTATGTTAAAAGGACGGTCACCCATGCTTTTCCTTCTCAATGTGATGAGGTTGTAGGTCAACTTCTTTTGCCTGTTTCCTTTCCTATGCTGAGCTAAAGTTCCTAAGACATCCATTTTCCATTTATAAAGGCCTTCCAGTTTCTGCCATAAGACTAGTTTCTGCCCTTTGGTTCATCCAAGTTGTCAAACAGACGTACTGTATATACACACTAGCTTGGGGACCCAACGGTGCCCAGGTTATTTGAGATAGGTATTGTTTGTCTGTTCTGCAGTTTTAGTCTAGACCCAATGTCAGGTGGATTCAGTGGTTGTGGGTGAACTACAACTCCCATATGCAAATCCCATCATCCATGGCCCATCCTCCTCCAAACTGCATCGGGATGTAGGGTGGGTCATGGGGGCTCTGTGTGCCAAGTTTGGTCTTGATCAGTTTGCTCCAGGTCCGTCATTTGTGTGGGTCGCAATGGCCTGTGAAAGTGGCAGCCAATCAGAAAGCTGCCACATACATACATCGCTCGCCGCATACAAACACTGAGTTTTATTATATATATATATATATAGATATACAGTAGATATAGATATAGATGTGTAAGTCTAAAAAAATGTAATGAGAAAATCAACCTAGAAAAATAGGTTGCTGGCACTTTCCCCTTTCTGCAGAATGACCTTTAGACTTATCCATGGGTCATATCACAATCCATGGTGTTAGTCCCAATCTGCCCTCAACTTATATGTGAGTATATAATCCTATATATATTCTTGTTGCGTAGGAAACATATGTCTGTGTGCATGCATGACATAGATAGATTGGAAGCGATACCAAACTCACTTTGCAAACACAACTCTTTCCTTCTCCTACAAGCCTCTCAGCTGAGGTCATCTCACTGCCCTGAAGTCGGTGAGGACCATTTTTAATGGGCTGCGCTTGTCTCTGAGTTAAATATAATCTACTCTCCCCATCCATCACTGTTGTATTTACAAGCTTGTGCTCACTGGCTGAGATGCGGAACATTTTTCAACTTAATTGCAGAGACCACGTTGATGACCCTTGTCAGAAAATAATTGGCAAGTAGCAACTTTCCTCCTCCACCACCGATCATAATTGGATTGGTCCTAAGCGGCTGAGATGCAAGGGATGGTGCCAGTAGTATCCTAAAAGCGCATCGCTTGGACACCATCTGGCTCCCTGCAGCTCGCAACAGAGCAACATCAGAGAATTCCCCAGAGCTCCTTCTCTCGTTCTCTCTGGAGGCGCTTTGGGAGATAAATGGGGAACCGAGGCGGGCAAGAAGAATTTAGCTGTCAGCATTGTCAACAGCTCTTCTCCTATAGAGGACTCTCAGGTCTACCGTGACACATTTGTTCAATGCTTGGCAGATAAAAATCACTCAAAACTAATCCAGATCAGATGTCTCTGTTTGCTGGAGAGTCTTGTCTTGAAGTTATCGGGATCCTTTGAGAATTCAGTCTTTATGAATGTCGATAGAAGCTGGGTGGCCAGATTCATGTGTCTTACAAAGTTTATTTATTTATTTACTTTATTTCTATTCCGCCCTTCTCACCCCGCAGGGGACTCAGGGCGGATTACAATGTACACATTACATTTAGACACACAAACACACAAGACAGACAGAGGCAACTTAACATCTGGCCACCAGGGGGAGCTGTCGCACTCCTTCATTCCTCAGTGTGTTTCCTGGAGATCTTTTTTATGGCCTCGTAAATCAGATAAATTAGCCTCCCCACAAAATGGTACCTTAATTTCCTTCTTGACAGATGCAACTGTCTTTCAGTTTGCAAAGGTCGACAACAGGCTACACAATAGGTCGAGAGCCCACCTCGACCCAGGCAGGCTTTGAACTCATGACCTTCTGGTCAGTAGAGATCTTATGCAGCTGACATCCAGCCAGCTGCGCCATATTCCCGGTGCTATACACCTGTTGGAGTTAACTCACATTTTAAAACTCATGTAGGTAAAGGTAAAGGTTTTCCCCTGGCATTAAGTCCAGTCGCGTCCGACTCTGGGGGTTGGTGCTTATCTTATTTCTAAGCTGAAGAGCCAGTGTTGTCCGTAGACACCTCCAAGGTTATGTGGCCAGCATGACTGCATGGAGCGCCGTTAACTACCTGCTGGAGCAGTACCTATTGATCTACTCACATTTGCATGTTTTTGAACTGCTAGGAGCTAAGGCTAACAGCAGGAGCTCACACCGCTCCCTGAATTTGAACTGGTGACCTTTCAGTCAGCAAGTCCAGCAGCTCAGTGCTTTAACCCACAGCACCGCCGCGGACTCCATAAAAACTCATGTATATCTATGAAATTAAATTGCGTTCCACCTTTGTCCTGGGATGGAACCTGGGACTGAGGACAGCAAATGAAAGGAACACTGTGTAATACCAAACAACAACAACAACCAACACAGTCAGAATCTTCAGCACTGATATCAGTATGGACTTGGGCCTACACAACTGTGCCACAATACTAAATGTTCTCTGACCATAAGCTGGCCACTTGGAGTATCTCTGGTGTCACTGTGAGAAGGTTCTCCATTGTGCATGTGGCAGGGCTCAGACTGCAGTGTAGTAAGTGGTCTGTGGTTTGCTCTTCTCCACACGTACAAGTCGTAGACTCCACTTTGTGGCCCTATTTCTTTAGGTTGTATCTGTCTCTTGTGGTGCCAGAGTGCAGTCTGTTCAGTGCCTTCCAAGTCGCCCAGTCTTCTGTGTGTCCAGGAGGAAGTTTCTTATCCATTATCAGCCATGGATTGAGATTCTGGGGTTTGGCCTGCCCTTTTTGGACTCTCTCTTGCTGAGGTGTAGATCTTTGTAGAGTATCTCTGTAGATCTTAGAAAGCTGTTTCTTGATTTAAGGGCTGTTGATTGAGATTATTGTCATAGTTGGTCCTGAAAAGGTCAATTGAATCATAGAGTTGGAAGAGACCTCATGGGCCATCCAGTCCAAACCCCAAGAAGCAGGAAAATTGCATTCAAACCACTCCCAACAAATGACCATCCAGCCTCTGCTTAAAAGCCTCCAAAGAAGGTGCCTCCACCACACTCTGGGGCAGAGAGTTCCACTGCTGAACAGCTCTCACAGTCAGGAAGTTCTTCCTAATGTTCAGGTGGAATCTCCTTTCCTGTAGTTTGAAGCCATTGTTCCATGTCCTAGTCTCCAGGGCAGCAGAAAACAAGCTTGCTCCTTCCTTCCTATGACTTCCTGTCACATATTTATACATGGCTATCATGTCTCCTCTCAGCCTTCTCTTCTTCAGGCTAAACATGCCCAGCTCTTTAAGCCACTCCTCAGAGGGCTTGTTCTCCAGACCCTTGATCATTTTAGTCGCCCTCCTCTTTCCACATTCCAGCTTGTCTCCCTTCAATTAAGGTGCCCAGAATTGGCCACAGTGTGATTCCAGATGTGGTCTGACCAAGAAAGAATAGATGGGTAGCATGACTTCTCTGGATCTAGACACTAGACCCCTATGGATGCAGGCCAAAATCCGATTGGCCTTTTTTGCTGCCACACCACATTGTTGGCTCATGTTTAACTCGATGTCCACAAGGACTCCAAGATCTTTTTCACACATACTTCTCTTGAGCCATGCCATGCGTCCTCCATTGGTTTGTTTGTTTAGTTGCATGCTGCAAGTCGCTCCTGGTGTGAGAGAATCTTCTTGGCTTTTCTTCGCAAATGAAGATTCAGGAAGGACTCATCCCACGCTTTCTACAAGCGCATTGATGACTAAGAAGGCCAATCCGAGATAGGCAAGTCTGGTTGCAGAAAGCACAGCAGAAAGTCTCCTTGGGTGATGTTGTTTCCAAATTGCGGTTCTTTCTGCGTTGTCATTTCTCTTCGAGATACGTTTGGTGTGTCTTCTCGAAAGAGGCTGCAGCATTATGGATAGTGCGTCTCCATGCCTCCCGATGTGAGGCTAGGGTGGACCATTGCTGGTGATCAATCTGGCCAAACCTGAGATGTTGTTTCAGGGAGTCCTTATATCTCTTCTTTGGGGTGCCTCTCTTGCGCTGACCCATAGTGAGTTCACCATAGAGTAGTATCTTTGGGAGGTGGTGGTCCTCCATCCTACAGATGTGCCCTGCCCAGTGCAGCTGTGTTCTCAATAGCATGGCATCAATGCTGGTGATCCCTGCTTGCTTAAGGACAGCAACATTCGTCACATAGTCAGTCCAGTGTATATTTAGGATTGTGCAAAGATAACGCTGATGAAATCGTTCGAGGAGTCGTAGGTGTTGGCGATAGATGACCCATGTTTCAGACCCATAAGAGCTGTTTGGGCTGGAAGTCAGCCTGAAGAAAATGGAAGTTCTCTACCAGCCCACACCACAGGAAGAACACCATCATCCCCACATCAGCATAGGCAAATCTGTGCTTAAATCTGTTCAGCAGTTCACCTAACTGGGAAGCATCATCACTTCAGATACCAAGATTGATAAAATAGATCACAGATTAGCAAAGGCATATAGTGCATTCGGAAGGCTTCACAAAAGAGTTTGGAGCAACAAACACCGGAAGCAAAGCACAAAAATCAGTGTGTACAGAGCTATCGTAAGCTGTTGCAATAAAAAAAGCCAATGTGGAAAGCCAAGTGAGAGAATCAGAAGTCTACAAAAATGTTGTCCAGGTGTGTTCGGATGTATTCCTATCCTGGTGGGCGGCGTCTCTTATGTGTGTCCGCCCCCCCCCCCCCCGCTTAATGAGGTGCAAAGTGCAATTAAATTCATATATAAATACACACAACTTCTTTCTTTCAAGGAAAGAGAATGTCTTTGCACGTGATGCTGTGATTTTCATCCTTGGGCATTGTGTTGTGTAAATATAAATAAATGTGGACTGTCCCAGGCATGCTGATCATTATTAGGTGGCAAGTTGCCCTTTGAATTTCCTGCAGCACTTCTTCTCTAGGGGTGGTGAGATATTAAAATGGCAGGTCTCCATGGCTTTGAGGAATCTGCTGCTTCTATTCCCGGAAGTATCGTCAGCCACAGGGAATCGTGAGATATTGAAATTGCACCTCGCACCACCCAGTGTGCATCTGCATTATATAACACAATGTAACATGACTTTGGTTCCTGGGTTATAAATGTCATTTCCTAATTGGTTCTATCATAAAACTATTGGGGGGGGGGGATTTATTAAACTAAAAAAAATGTTTTTGCAGTCTGCACAAAATGTTAAAAAGGGCCCATTGAAAGTTTTAAAATGGCAAACACATTAATGAAGTTTCTGGAGTAGAACAACTACGTTCAAAGTAAGTACTGCACAATTAATCAGAAATTAACACTTTCAAACCAGGAAATTGTTCTAATGTTGTTACCTCGTGTAATGAGTGCACTTTGACCACCATGTCTCAATGCTGTAGGATCATGGGAATTGTAGTTTGACAAGGCCCTTAGCCTTTACTGACAAAGACTGCTGGTGCCCCAGGAAACTACAACTCCCATTATCCCATTGCATGGAGTCATGGCAGTTCAAACTGCATCCGTTCTACAGTAGAGATGCACCTTTAGAGCAATTCTGCAGGAGAAATACCTGTTAGATGGTCTGGCTATTATTATTATTAACTTTATTTCTACCCTGCCCTTCTCCCACAAGGGGACTCAGGGCGGCTTCACGTCCGAATCAATGATGCCATGCAAAAATACATTCAGTAAAAATAATTGGTACAATAAAACATTATAAAATAATCAATAAAAGATTCATTGGCATTCAAATTAAGATACCACTAAACCAGAGTCCAGCCAGATAGTTCCAAAATAGTCATAACATAATATACAAGTCCAGCTGCCATAATCCAATGATCAATACCTTTAGTCGAACACCTGGGCCCACAGCCAGATCTTTTGTTGTCTCCTAAAGGACAGGAGGGAGGTGGCCAACCTGATGTCCTAGGGAGGGAGTTCCACAGATAGGGGGCCACTGCTCAGAAGGCCCTGTCTCTCGTCCCCACTGGCCACATTTGTGAGAGTGGTGTGATTGAGAGCAGGGCCTCTCCTGAAGAATTTAAGCTACATGATAGTTCATAGAAGGAGATACGTTCAGACAGGTAAACTGGACCAGGGCTTTAAAGGTTAACACCAGCACTTTGAATTGTGCCCGGAAGCTGCAAAGTGGAGTCAGAGAACTTTGATCACTGCAAGGGAACATCTATAGCCAGTTGTTCATCTTGCTGCCCCTGCAGATTAATGGATTTATATTTAAGTGTTGCAGTTGAACTTTGACTCTGGAGGCCTTCCTTGTAGGCTTTTAAACAGGCTGGGTGGCCATCTCTCAGGGGTGCTTTGATTGTGCTTTTCCTACATGGCAGGAGTTTGGAGTTCAGGCACAGGCCAACTTGGGCCCTTCCTCCAGGTGGTTTGGACTGCAACTCCAAAATGCCTGGAGATGAAGTCCAAAATGCCTGGAGGCAGGCAAGTAGCCGGGGGGTGAGGGGCTTCAGAATTTCAGGGTGGTCTGTGAAAAGGCCTTACTGATACATTATTTAAACTGTTATGTTTATTAATATCACGATCTGATCACCATGCTCAATATATTCCATATGCATGGGGATATTGGGATAATGATACAAAAGGTTTGCTAGGGTAGACCCTCTCTTACTCAGACTCACCCCGAATCAAAATCCTGGCTACGGCCCTGCTTGGATGGAGGGCCCAAGTTGGCCCATGCCTGCTCCAAGTGATTTTGAACAAGTCCCCGATTGGTTGGCCTTAGGGTCTCCAGACAGTCAGTCAGTCAGTCACGTTTATTGAGTAACCGTCAGGTCATTTCAAATAAAAGCTCCAACAGCAGTAGTAGTATACAGGATAAAAGATAAAATCAGTACCTAATGTACAAGGCAAATACAATGTAACACATTAAAATCTAAACTTATTGCAATTGTCTAGCGTCAACACATAGGAAGGGGAACTATTAGCATAGGATACTTAAGAGGCCCGGTGATCTGTTGATGTGACGCTTATTACTGCTGTTCCGCGGGCTGTTCCGTGCCGCCTACTGGAACTCATCCCCCGCACAGTTGACTCCAATAGACTCCATATACCGCTGTCTCTTTTTGTATGCTCTAAATAAGTAAGCAGCTACCTTATACACTGTTTGAAGGTAGAGGGCCAAAATGTCCTTTTGGATAGTAAATAGCTAAGGTATTTCTCCCTCTCCTCTGCATATATGGGACATATCAGCAGAATGTGGGCTAGATCCTTGACTTCTGGTAGGCCGCAGACACAGACTCTGTCCCTATAGGGTATGGCAGCAAATCTGCCGGCCCTCACCATAGACTCAAATTGCTCGAACCTAGCTCTAGTTAGGACAATCCTAAGGTGAGGAAGGAGCGGGCGAGCCAGATACGGGGCAGTGTCAAAGTAGTTGGGTTGTTGGGCTAACCAGTGCATGGATTTAACCCTAGCCAAATGGGCTAGGTCATCTTGGGCACATATATCGAGTACCCTCTGCTTCACCCGGTTCATCATTGAGGTCACTCTGATGTTCGACGGATCCATCTGGAGCCCCTGTAGTTTGAGATATGTCATTATGCAGCCCCCCCCCCCCCATGTTTTCTGAGAGGGAACTCTGAATTGCTCCATCAGGCACAACTTGGGCAGTCTCGCATCTTCTAGAGCTCCAGACAGTCAGAAATTATTTGAATGCACAAACAACTAGGAGGAAGAAACAATTTGCTGCGGACCATGCATTTCTAGCCTGGAGACAGCTCTAAAGTTTCCTGTTTGTGGCATGGAGAAGCAATGGAAAGAAGCATTTGTCTACTGCTCTCCAAACATGCTCTCGGTGGCACAATGGATTAAACCCTTGTGTTGGCAGGACTGAAGACCGACAGGGTGGATGTTCAAATCCGAGGAGAGCGTGGATGAGCTCCCTCTGTCAGGTCCAGCTCCCCATGCAGGGACATGAAGGAAGCCTCCCACAATGATGGTAAAATATCAAAGCATACAGGCTCCTGGCACAGAAAGAAAAAACGTGACGCAATGTATTCCAGCCAAAAGTCATGATTTGCAGCGATGCTTCCAATTACTCCCTTACAGCCTCACTTTGAAACTGTCCCATTTCCTCTTTCCCACTCCCCTTTTTATCTTTAGTTCACTTGTGTCTGCATAATAATTTCAAACTGGGGGAGAACCGTTTCCGCTCATCCAAATTTACAGACTTGCAGATGAAAACTGGGATACATGCAACTAATTGGAGAAACACAGATGCATGGAGAGGCAGCAAGATAGGATTTCACCCTTCCTGTCCGTTAGTTTTATGCCGAGCTACTTTTGCACTTTGCTCTTCATTTGCAGCAACTGAACGAAACTTAAGCCAAAGAGGAAATACTGAGACTTTTTAATGTCAGCTAGGAGACCTTGGTGGTGCAATGGGTTAAATTCTTGTGTGGGCAGGACTGATGATCAACAGGTCGGAGGCTTGAATCTGAGGCGAGCACGGATGAGCTCCCTCTGTCAGCTCCAGCTCCCCATGTGGGGACATGAGAGAAGCCTCCCACAAGGATGGCAAAACATCAAAACATTCGGGCATTCCCTGGGCAACGTCCTTGCAGACTGCCTATTCTCTCACACCAGATGCAACTTTCCTGACACGGGGAAAATGGTAGCTGGAAAAAAAAGGTATGTCAGAGAAATGATTAGGACCTTAGTTGTCAAATTAGGACAATTGAAGAGTATAATCCACATAGCTCTTTTGTCCCTCTGCTAAAAGCTGGTTTGGGAAACCGTACAAAAAGAATACAATGAGGAAAAAACCTAAATCTACATGGCAAATGTCATTTTTTGTTTCAAATTCCTCTCTGGGAAAAGAGACAATGATATCAATCTCCAGCCAAGTTAAAAAAAAACCCTGTTGTATGTCATTAATTACCTTTAAAATGAGTTTTTTGGCACTTCATCTTCCGCATGCATTTATTCATCAGCTAGGAAAATAGATTTCGGGTATTTCTTGCTGCCTGCACACTCCTTTGAGAGGAGAGAATTGCGGGATTTAAAATTATAATTCCCTGTTTCAAAGTACAATAAAATAAAAAATCTGTCAGTTGGAAATGTTTTAGATAATTGATGCCATTGACTTGATTCAATTTTTAACCTTGGTATTATCATAATTACATGTTTCCCTGTGCCTGTGCAGTTCGGTAGGTAGATACATGATTTTGATTTTGATTCGTTTTCCATTGAGAGTCTCAAGTCTGTACCTAATGCTGGAATATGGGGAAGTATGAGCCCTTGTCAAAATGATCTTATACGACTGTCAGCAAACAAATCTAATATTCAAGGAAGCAATTCCAATGCAATGATTCTGGTAGCATTCGGAGCAAGAAAATGGGATTTCGGCAAACCCCAATCTTGGCAAAATTATCTTGGGGAAGAACACATGGCCGAAAGTGGTAGTCAGCTTTGGAACAATGAGAAGAGGAAAATGATATTTTATTTATTTATTTACATGATTTATATTCCGCCCTTCTCACCCCGCAGGGGACTCAGGGCGGATCACAATGCACATATACAGGCAAACATTCAATGCCATAGACATACAACATATATAGACAGACATAGAGGGAATTTAACATTCCAGTTTCTGGCCACCAGGGGGAACTGTCACATTCCTTCCTTCTTTTTCATACTTCCTGGAGATTGTATGGCTTCATGAATCAGTTAAATTGGCCTCCCCACAAAGTGCTACCTAAATTTCCTACTTGACAGATGCAACTGTCTTTCGGGTTGCAATGGTCGACAACAAGCTACACAATTTGGTCGAGAGCTCACCCTGACCCGGGCAAGCTTCGAACTCATGACCTTCTGGTCAGTAGAGATCTTATGCAGCCAGCTGCACCACAGTCCCGGTGCAGAATAACACGTCAGATGGAAAGTCTGAAAAATATAAACACATCCAAAACTTATGATCTCAATGTGCTCCTTGTTTAACTGCAAGTGAAAATTGATGTTATGCTTTTTTGGTAACAATGGAAACTTAGTGTGTTTGTGGTTTTAATTTGCCTTTCTATTTATGGCACACCCATGGATCTCATAGTTTTCTTTAGCAAAATACTCCAAAGTAGTTTTATCGGTTCCTTTCCCTTAAATACAAGGGTTATTTATTGAAAATTTCCCCTGACCCGATTCTATTTATCACAGGATGCTGGAAAAGCACATGTGTAATGATACAAGTCTCCATAGGTTACATGCCAATTTACAACTCAGAACTGATAACGGTCTTGATTTTACAGGTGCTGAAGTGTTGTGAGGTGTGATAATGGACCCAATGGAATACAGAGCAATCACCAAATTCCTTTAATTGAAAGGCTGCACACCAAAGAAGACGTTCGATGAGATGGAAGCGGTTTGTAGTGATGATCCCCCATCATATTGAGATTGGCTCAAAGCCAGGCTTAAAAACTGTGGCATAGACACCGAGAACTGGGAAGCCCTGGCCCATCAGCAATCTCGCTAAATAGAATTTGTAGAATTTGAAGAGGCACGAATGGAGGGTGAAAGAGAGAAATGTGGCAAGAGGAAGGTGCATCAAGCCAACCCCGACCAAGACCGCCTTCCACCTGGAAACCGATGCCCTCACATACAGGTCAAGAATAGAGTCACCTATATACCCACCGACAGGACACCATACTTGGAGTACAATCTTACTCGGACAATGAGGGATTGCCTAAGTAAGTAAGTAAGTATATGATGTAGTCAAGAACTGGCATCGTTAATTCCAATATGGCCAGACTTCGGTGGAAACAGCTCCAATTCCAGGGCGACCCCACTCTGCTATTGATGAGGAAAAAAACACACCATCCACCAAGTAGAGGTCCCCATTTTGGAAAATCCCTACGTAACCATTCGCCCCCTAGCTCAAAATGTCAAGATTAGTGTGGGGGTCCGTGGAAATAATCATCCAAAACAATCTACCCAGGTATCAACTCTCTGGGTCCCCTGACTGCTCACACCTTTCCAGAAGCAGGAATGCATTGAATGCTCTCAGGCTCTCTTGACAATGATGTGCCATGGAAACCAGGAGGACTTTTTCAACAGACTGATCACACAGGATGAAATCTGGGTCCATCACTATGATCCTGAAAGTAAAGTCCAGTCGATGCAATGGAAGCATCATGACTCATGCTCTCGGCAGGCAGGGTCATGCTCGCAGTATTTTGGGACCAGCACGGAGTAGGATTGATGGATTTCCTAGCAAAGGGGACCATGATCACTGCAGTGGACATTGCGGGAGGCCATCAAAACCAAGAAACATCCAGGGCCGTAGCCAGGATTTTGTTTCGGAGGAGGCTGAGTTTGGTTTGGGGGGCTGAGACTGGGTGGAAGAGGGTCTACCCTAGCAAATCTTTTGTATCGTTATCCCAATAACCCCATTAATGTGGAATATAATGAGCATGGTGATCAGATCATGATATGAATAAACATAACAGTTTAAATAATGTACCAGTAAGGCCTTTTCGCGGACCACCCTGAGAATTTCGGGGGGGGGGGCTGAAGCCCCCTTAGCCCCCCTGGCTACATGCCTGGAGACATGGTATGTTCACCAAAAATATTTGCCTTCTACAAGGCAAGGCATCAGTTCACAACTCACCTGTTGCCTAAATGGAAGCATGCTCTTGTGGCTTTGAAATTCTACCACATCCCCCTTACTCACCCAACCTCGCACCATCGGAGTTTCACCTCTTTCCAACAATGAAGTTATCTTTGAAGCACTTTTCAGATGATGAGACTCTGATTTCTGAAGTCACAATGTGGCTTTTGGAGCAACCTGTCGACTGCTACAAGCAAGGTGTTTACAGTTGCTTTAAAAGATGGGAGAAGTGTGTGTCCCAAGTTGGCCCCGATGGAGAGAAGGACTCTGAACTGGGCCAAGTTTCACTGCTCTCAGTCCACAGGAAGTGGGTCAGGGGAAATCTTTAATGAACACCCCTTGTATATTGTAGAGCACTTGGTATTCGTTGGTGGCCTCCCATCCAAATATTAACCAGGAATGAATAGTAGACCCGCATAAATATGTAGGCTGGTATTCTCCATCAGCAACTTAAGTAAGATGAAGTTACACTACAGGATCAATGCAGTTTAATATCACTTGAAACTATATGACTCAGTGCTATTTAATCAAGGGAATTGTAGTTCTACAAAGTATTCAGCCTTATCTGCCAAAAAAATGCTAACTGCAAACTACAAATCCTATGATTCCATAGAATTGATTCATTGCAACTGAAGTTCATTCAGCAGTGTAGATACAGCCTAGTCACCATCATGGATATCAAACTGTTACCTGGATGTTGTCTCTCACAACAGCCTGTTGAAGACTGTTGACTTGGAGTCTCCTCTTTAAGATGCCACCCCTCTTAGGTTTGAGCTTAAGGTGTAGATTTAGTTTACATCTTACAAGGCGATGGTCTGTTTGACATTCTGCACTGGGCATCACTCGAGTATGACGGACATCACGAATGTTTCTCTGGCGCACTAAAACATAGTCAATGAGGTGCCACTGCTTGGATCGGGGATGCATCCAGGTGGTCTTCAAGCTATCTTTCTGTTGAAAGATGGTGTTTGTAATAGTCAGCTGCTGTTCTGCACAAAACTCTAGCAGAAGGCGCCCATTATCATTACAGTTTCCAACACCGTGCTTGCCTAATACACTTTTCCAGGCTTCAAAGTTTTTCCTACTCTGGCATTGAAATCACCAAGGATAATGATTTTATCTTCTGCAGGGACCTTTTGTATGAGGTGGCGTAGGTCTGAGTAGAATTTGTCTTTCTCCACAGGGTCAGCTTGCATAGTTGGGGCATATATACTGAAGAGAACAGCATGTGGGAGGCGTAAGGAGATAATGCGATCAGAGTGACCTGTCGGCAACGTCTCGAGTTTAGAGGCGATGGAGTTTTTAATCATAAAGCCTACTCCTGAAAGATGTTTCTCAGTTTTGGGTTTGCCAGACCAGTAGAGAGTGTAGCCGGCACCGTGTTCTTTAAGGCTGCCTTCCTCATGGAGACGAACTTCACTAAGAGCAGCGATGTCAATGTTAAGCCGTGATAGTTCATGGGCTATTAGAGCAGAACGACGCTCAGGACGTCCACTATCTGCAGAATCTTGCATGGTTCTGATGTTCCAGCATGCAAGTGTCAGTCTATTTGCACCTTTGCAGGCAGGTGTTGGCCTTTGTTTCTTTGTCTTTGTTCGACCGCATCGGAAGATGCCCGTTGGCCGCGGCTAGCCAACCAGGTAGACGGGGATGAGCTTTCGTTAGGCCACCTTTTCTAGGCCCCTCTCCATACGGAGCAAGCAGTGCTCTCCTTAAAAGGCTGCTTGGTCGTTCAGGATGCTGCCGAACAAGACTGTCATCTCCGGGTCAGTCTCGAGCGACCAAAGTCCTGAACCGCCTGCATGCAGGGTTGGGTCTGCGGCTTCCAGTGCATCTTTACACCTACCGTTTCGTCCCTATCGCTACAGGGCTTTTTCGGAAGTTGGATGTGTCCTTCGAGCCTGTGCAATGGATTTTTCTGGTGGAGCGCAGCGTGCACAGAACTGGCCTCACCCTTTAAACCAAAGGTTCATCTGCCGGGGCCTAGCAAGCTTGGACGGTGGCAGCGAGGTCCTCAGGTCGTAGGTTTGGTTCGAGTTTCCTTCTCTTAGATGGTTGACCTTACAGGGTTAGACGAGCACCATCTGCCCGGGTTTGAAATCAGAGTTTTCCTTCTCTTAGGATGGTTGCCAAAAGGCTAGAGAGCCCATCCTGCCCATTGACACTCTTTGTCAGACCCTTCGGTTGTGACCTGTCTGGTATGGGAGGCCCTACCGCCGGCTATTATGCCACTGCCAGCATAGCTCACAACTTCACTAGGGTACGCAAGCCTCTCCCCCACTGCAAGGGGGCGCCAATGGAGAGGACATTTGTCGACCTCACCAAAGCCTTCGACACTGTGAGCAGGAAAGGTCTGTGGCAGATCCTGGAACGTCTAGGATGTCCCCCCCAAGTTCCTCAAAATGATTGTCCTGTTACATGAGGGCCAGCACGGTCAAGTCAGATATGGCGATGCTCTCTCGGAGCCCTTTCTCATAACTAATGGAGTGAAACAAGGTTGTGTTCTTGCACCAACCCTATTTACAATCTTCTTCAGCATGATGCTCCAAAGGGCTATGGCAGACCTACAAGAAGAAGACGGCATATATATACGCTATCGTACTGATGGTAGCTTGTTCAACTTAAGCCGTCTGAGGGCTCGCACTAAGACTCTAAACTATCTAGTCCGTGAGCTACTTTTTTGCTGACGATGCTGCCCTTGTCGCCCATTCAGAAGCAGCCCTGCAGCGCCTCACATCCTGCTTTGCAACAGCTGCAGAGCTGTTTGGGCTGGAAGTCAGCCTGAAGAAAACGGAAGTCCTCTACCAGCCCGCACCACAGGAAGAACACCACCATCCTCACGTCAGCATAGGCACATCTGTGCTTAAGTCCGTTCAGCAGTTCACCTACCTGGGAAGCATCATCTCTTCAGATGCCAAGATTGACAAAGAGATAGATCACAGATTATCAAAGGCATATAGTGCATTCGGAAGGCTTCACAAAAGAGTCTGGAGCAACAAGCACCTGAGACAAAGCACCAAAATCAGTGTGTACAGAGCTATCATACTGTCCATTCTCCTCTATGGGTCTGAAACATGGGTCACCTATCGCCAACACCTACGACTCCTCGCGCTTTCATCAGCGCTGTCTTCCGCACAATCCTAAATATACACTGGACCGACTATGTGACGAATGTTGCTGTCCTTGAGCAAGCAGGGATCACCAGCATTGAGGCCATGCTATTGAGAACACAGCTGCGCTGGGCAGGACACGTCTCTAGGATGGAGGACCACCGCCTCCCAAAGATACTACTCTACGGTGAACTCGCCACGGGTCAGCGCAAGAGAGGCGCCCCAAAAAGAGATATAAGGACTCCCTGAAACAACATCTCAGGCTTGGCCAGATTGATCACCAACAATGGTCCACCCTGGCCTCACATCGGGGCATGGAGAAGCACTATCCACAATGCTGCGGCCTCTTTCGAGAAGACACGCCGAATGGGTCTCGAAGAGAAACGACAACGCAGAAAGAACCGCAACTTGGAAAAAACATCACCCAAGGAGACTTTCTGCTGCGCTTTCTGCAACCGAACTTGCCTATCTCAGATTGGCCTTTTTAGTCATCAACGCGCTTGTAAAAAGCGTGGGATGAGTCCTTCCTGAATCTTCGTTCGCGAAGTAATGCCGAGAGAGACCTGGATGTAACTTTCCCATATTCATCAATGCTATGGAGTCATAAATGTAACACTGTTGTCAGGATCATACCCCTTTACTTGGCATTGTGTGCAAAACAAAGACTTTTCTATTGAAGTTTATAGCTCTTCTCTAATTGGAAGGCGGTCCTAGTTGGAAAAGCTACACAAAAGAAGGGTCAGATGAACGCCTGTGCTGAGGATACTGTTTCTTAGATCTGTTTAATGCTAGGATATGGAATCATAGAATATAGAGTTGGAAGAGACCTCGTGGACCATTCAGCCCAACCCTTCTGCCAAGAAGCAGGAAATATGGGAGATATGAGCCATTTTCTTCCTTTTCCAGTTCCCCTATGGGCTTCATCCACACCCCAAATTCCTCTTCTCCCCAATGACTTCTATTTCTCATCCAAGTCCTTCACAAAGTGGCATAGCTTAAACAAATCATTCCAAACTGCTTAAGGGGAGTATTGGAGGGCTTTGAAGTGGGGTACAAGGGCCACATACCATTGCACTTTGCTCACCAATGGCTTCACAGTCCAGCTCACAAATCATGCATTGTCTTTCAGTAGCTGCTAGGCTTCCTTGAGCCAATTTTCCATCATTATAGCGGCACAATGGAAAAGCTCTCATATCCAATTTTTGCAGCAGAGATTACATACTGAAGGGGCGCAATATCCATCATTTTCTATTGATCGCTTTCTGCCTCAGGTAGAACTAAAGAGACAGATGCTCCTTCGAACCACAAACAAAACAATATTGCTCTGCATCGGCTGTGTCCAGAAAAGTTTTTCTTCCCAAAGTTCTGGTAGCTTCTTGGGGGTCACATTTGGGTTTGGAAGCTCCTTTGAAGAGTGAAAGCCATACTCCCTTCCCTCCATGTTCATCTTCATTGCTTGTTTTGGGAGTGACCGAATCCTACTTTCTCCAGTTTCAGTCAGAGCTTGGAAATGTTGCTTGTGGGGGGATTGCGACTCCCATTATCCCCTTCACCAGAATGTCCTTTGGTTCTAATTCCAAGGTCTTGTTCAGGATATCAACCTTTCATCCCAGCTTGCTGGGATGAGAGGAATTTGCCCCCTCCCCCCCCCCAGCCACGAGGCAGAGTTCAGGTTCCTTCGAACCTTCCAGGCTTGGGGGCGTGGCTTTCAGCGAGGCCACGCCTCAGCAGGCCATTCCATGCCTGCTTGCCTTCCCACCACTCCTGCCCGTTGTTCTAATATTGAAAGGCTGCCTTTGGAGCCAGGTATGGAATTTTACGTCTTACTGCTGCTTTTAAGCCGGGGAGGGTTTTTGCCTACCTCCCAAATTGTTTAGGGGCTACTGGGTGTGGTATATGTGTTAATTAGGCCAGTTTTTAAATAGCTAGGCAGTTGATTGTAGGGAAATTCCCTATTTGGTGTGCACCTTAGGCACCCCCTTCAGGGGTGAGGGCCAGTTGGTTATAAAATCCTCACCTTAAAGCCCTGGTTGTTGGGTGAGGTGGAGTTAATGGCCCTGGAATGCTAAGAGGCTATTCTCAGCTCAGGAGAATTGACCTCTTACTCATTTCCCTATGGAGGCTTGCTTGGGTTGTTATTCAGGCAAGTCTCGGTGTTCGCCCAAAAATTGATGAGAGTTGAAGTTGATTTATGGTGATTCCTGACACCCCCTGAGTTTAGTTGAGGGGACTTAAATAGGTAACAATAAAAGTTGCCCAATTGGACCCAATGTCAGTTGTTTGTGTTTCATTGTGTAGGTCTCGTTATTCGGGGAATGGGTGGGCAAATACATTCCTAGAGTTGGAGGGTTCAACCGGCCAATTTCTTACTCATCTTGAGTGCTAGATGGCTACTATATGCCATCACAACTGCAATTTGTGGTTACCAGAAACAACATTTTGGTTGAAACCTTTGGGGTGGACTCTGAGAGACTTGGGTTTGTGCATGTCCCAAAATCCCTGACATCACATAGTACCCACATTGCATTGCCTGCTTTGCCTTTGCAACATCGTCAGATATCTAGATATGAATGGTTATGTAGTACTATCAGGAAAGCAAAATTGGATTACACACACTCAACCCCAAATGCCTTCTGTAACCTGCATGCCTTCAAACTTTTAGGGTGGGAGGACATGATCATAGGTAGGAATAACAATTCCCTGGAAAACTACTCAATACAAAAACTTTATTACGGTCACTGACCAGCACAAAGCGGGCACAAGCGCCCTGAGAAGGGAAGGACAACTCCCCAGTAAGCAGTTATTTAAAATTAGATTAGAAATCAGTATAAAATATATTTTAAAAGACAGGATATTGTAACAGGTATGGAACCGAAGGGGGAGGGGAGAGATTGACGAGAGAGGTCAAAAACACTGGTGGGGGCACTAAAGGAGAAGGGAGGGGCACACTGCGAGTCTAGTAGCATTTCAGCTTTAATATGTTGCTCTAACTGCATTCCCAGCAGGGGATTGCCTTAAGGTGTCAATCATCCTCCGTCTGATTTTAAGTGCAGCAGCACAGAACTTAGCAACACTGTAAGTTATTGTAGTATTAGAGTCCGAAAGCAGCAGGGTGGAATAATATTTTTCACTGCACCCTGGGTATTTTAAAAGCCATGGTCTAATGAGATTGGATCTAAGATCTCTGTAGAACATGCATTGAAGAAGCACATGCTCAGTTGTTTCCACATCACCAGACCCACAGGGGCATAGTCTCTGCTTGAAGGGGTCTTCTGATACCCCCCCCTCCAATACAGCCGATGGGAGGGCATGGCATCTTGCCAGGGTAAAAGCCCTTCGGTGTTTGGGCACCTCCAGGTCTGTTAGGTATGCCATGGGGGCAGTGAGGTATCTAGTGGCTTCACTAACAATGAAGGCTGGGGAACAGGCTAGGTTGGATTGGCGCTCTATGTCCAGAATTTGTTGCTTAATGAGATCCTTGGCTTGGTCCCATCTCATGCTTAGCAATTGTCCTTGGGAGAAACCTAGCGTTGCGATCTTTGCTGCTACTGTTTTAATCCATGTGGACTGGAAGTCATCTCTCATGATGAGGGGGGAAAGACCACATGGGGAGAAGGATAGGTGTAGCCAGTAATTGAGAATAGCTGTCCATATTCTCGCTTCCACTGATATTTTGTAGTCTAATAATTCACAAACCAAAGCTGTACGATTCTAAGTTTTAGTCTTGAACCAATAATCTATGTAAAGCAGGGGTGCTCATTGGGTAGCTCGGGAGCTACTAGTAGATCTTCGGCCCTCTTCCAGGTGATCTTCGGGCCTCACCAGCCAGATGGGACACTCCTGCCATGCGCGTGCGCACACACCCTGCGCACACACACGCTCCTGCTGCTGGCTTCCGCTCTCGCAGTGCTTCTTTCGCCTGCGGGGCATTGCAGGAAGAAGGAAGCACGAGGTGGGGCCTCTGGAGGGAGTGCCCTGCCTCTCTCTTGTCCAGAAGCAGCTGTGCAGCCTCCATTGCCGGCGAGACAGGCAGGGCGGAGCACTCCCTCTGGATGCCCCGCCTCGTGCTTTCTCCTTCCTGCAATGCCCCGCAGGCGGAAGAAGCACTGCGCGGGCGGAAAACAACAGCAGGAGCACATGCGGTGGCAAGAGCGCGTGGCGGCGGGAGCAGGTAGATCTTTTGGACTTGGTTGCTTTAAGAGTAGCTCGCATGCTGAAAAAGCGTGAGCACCCCTGATGCAAAGGAAGAGCTGGATTTGTTTTCTTGGATGAGAATTTAACGAGAGGAGGAGGAGATGGGATATTCTGTCAACTGCAGCCAAAGTCCTCTTCCTAGTAAATTAATTAGGGCAAAGTGTGGCCACTAAAGCACCCAGTCAAAATGTAAAATGTATGTGTCATTTAATGATGATCATGATGATAAATGAGAATATATATATTATGAAGAAGGAGGGAGAAGGAAGGAGGAGGAAGATGGATGAGGATGATGTTTTCCACTTCTAGCCCAACCCCAAGCATTGCTGAATATGGCCTTATACTTCCTACATATTACCCCAGACTTCCCTCCAATAGGCCCTGGAAATGAGCAGCCACAAACCCGAACCTGCTATTGCTGTTAGCCTGTTATAGCACTGCACTTAATTCCCAGTCCCCTCATATTTTGAATTTGCACTAGCCTCGGCCCGGCCTTTTAATTGCTCTGAACAGGCAGGATTATTTTAAATATATGTGTTATTGTGATAATTTTATGCTTATGTTGTTTTGTTATTTTTATGTTATGCTGTTTACTCTGTATATTTTGGTGATGTTACTTGGAAACCGCCATAAGTTCCCCTCGGGGAGATAGAGCGGAATGTAAATAAAGTTTTATTATTATTATTCCATGTTCATTGAACAATGAATCTCTTCTGGGATTTGTGGTACATGTAGTGAGTTGTAGTTTTGCAAGGTCTTTAGCCTTTTTGCCAATGTGCACTAGTTCCACAAAAAGCTGCACCTCCCATAATTCCATATCATTGAGCCATGGTAGTTCAAGTGGTGTATTCATTCTACAATATAGAACATGCATAGGCAAACTTACTGTAGGTTCTGGCATTGCAAAACCATCTTGCTGGAGACTGGAAAACATCTGGATAACCACTGTTCTTGGGTGCCTGTATATCAGGCATGGGTAAACTTGGGCCCTCCAGGTGTTTTGGACTTCAACTCCCACAATTCCTAACAGCCTCTGGCCCCTTCCTTTTGCCCCTCAGCTTAAGTGGCTGAGAGGCAAAAGGAAGGGGCCAGAGGCTGTTAGGAATTGTGGGAATTGAAGTCCAAAACACCTGGAGGGCTGAAGGAATTGTGGGAGTTGAAATCCCAAAAACCTGGAGGGCCAAAGTTTATCCATGCCTTAGTCCCAACCTTTATTATTTATTTATTTATTATTTGGTAATAATGGGAAGCATAATCTCTTCAGATGCCAAGATTGACAAAGAGATAGATCACAGATTAGCAAAGGCATATGGTGCATTCGGAAGGCTTCACAAAAGAGTCTGGAGCAACAAGCACTTGAGGCAAAGCACCAAAATCTGTGTGTATAGAGCTATCGTACTGTCTATTCTGCTCTATGGGTCTGAAAATGGGTCACCTATCACCAACACCTACGACTCCTCGAATGCTTACATCAGTGCTGTCTTTGCACAATCCTAAATATACACTGGGCTGACTATGTGACTAATGTTGCTGTCATTGAGCAAGCAGGGATCACCAGCATTGAGGCCATGCTATTGAGAACCCATCTGAGCTGGGCAGGACACGTCTCTAGGATGGAGGACCACCGCCTCACAAAGATACTACTCTATGGTGAACTTGCCACAGGTCAGCGCAACAGAGGTGCCCCCAAAAAGAGATATAAGGACTCCCTGAAAAAACATCTCAGACTTGGCCAGATTGATCACCAACAATGGTCCACCCTGGCTTCACATCAGGAGGCATGGAGATGCACTATCCACAATGCTGCGGCCTCTTTCGAGAAGACACGCCGAATGGGTCTCAAAGAGAAACGACAATGCAGAAAGAACCACAACTTGGAAACGACATCACCCGAGGAAACTTTCTGCTGTGCTTTCTGCAACCGAACTTGTATATCTCAGATTGGCCTTTTTAGTCATCAACGTGCTTGTAAAAAGCGTGGGATGAGTCCTTCCTAAGAATCTTCGTTCGCGAAGTAATGCCGAGAAAGTATTATTTGGACTTGTATGCCGCCACTCCCCGAGGATTCGGAGCAGCTCACAATCACATAAAAGCATAACAGGAGTAAAACAACATGTTAAATTAGACTAAAAAGTAAGGTTTTCCAGCTTAGCAATCAAAGTTGATTGCACCCTAAGTCCTATTTAAGATACTAGTCTTGAAATAGGTTCAGCACCTTGGATAGTTCCCTTGGATTTCATGTTTATCTTGTTACCCGGCTTTCAGAGCAATCCTTCAAGGGGAAAATGCAATATATCAAGAAGAGGGGAAAGAAAAGAATAGGTTGAGCCTCTCCCTGTGCTTTTTCACCATCCTCTAAATCTTCATTAGGCAGATGGCCACAGTTTTTGGGTACAGCTTGTCCTGGAGAAAAGGCAAGTCTGCCTTTGAGACAGCAAGCTCTTGTGCTAATGGTGCTGCAATTTTCTCAAAGTTCATGGGGTATGCTCAATTTATGGGAATTGTGCTAAACGGAAAATGAGACAGATATATCAGCCAAAAAGAACCTAATTCAAAGGAAAGTTCTGGAGCTGAGCCGAAATATACTCTCCAGTATTTTCACAGTCATATTGAATAATAATAGTAGTAATAATAATAATTGTATTTCTTACCCGCTTTTCCTCGTGACTTGAGGCATGTTACAACATAGCTAAAACACACACAATCATCATAAACACTATATAACTGTCAATGGGCACAAATATAGTAGCAGCCTTAGCATATTAGAAGGGGGGAAATTTCCAGTCTCATAAGAAGCGCTGTTTAAAACACAACTCAAAATATTTTCAACATATTAAGTCATGATGAACTTACCCATTTTTCTGTGTCCAAGCAGACCTTTTCCTCAGCATGGCTTTACCTGTGTGTGGTCACATCATCTCTCTCTGACCTTTTCCCATTGATTCAGTATTGATTCATGCTAAGTGTTCATTGAGAAGGATAATCCATTAGGGATGCAAAGTATTTTTGAAGTTTCTTGTTGGGAAGAAAAGGTGTCTTGATCGATTGAGTCATTGAAATGCCACTTGCAAACAAAAAAAAGGTCAATTGCCACAAGATGTTTCACATTTGCTGAGAAAAAGTATATTTATGTTGTGGTAGTAGTAGTAGTAGTAGTAGTAGTAATATACCCTTTTTGGTGTGTTATGCATATTTTAGTTTTCTAAAAGAAGCATTTGGTCATTTTTACTGATGTGTAACAGCCACATTCAGTTCAATGTTACAAAGGAGAGATAGATAGATATATAGATAGGATGTGCATTGGACATGGATACATGTTGCACATGGATACATTTAGTTGTTCATTTAGCTTATGTATTAAAGCATTTTACTTAAATATGTATACAGTGCGCCTCTTCATTGGCGCCCCCTTGCAGTGGGGGAGAGGCTTGTGTACCCTAATGAAGTTGTGAGCTATGCTGGCGGTGGCATAATAGCCACCGGTAGGGCCTCCCATGCCAGACAGGTCACAACCGAAGGGTCTGACAAAGAGCATCAATCTAGCCTTTTGGTAACCATCCTAAGAGAAGGAAAACTCTAATTTCAATCCCGGGCAGATGGTGCTCGTCTAACCCTGTAAGGTCAACCATCTAAGAGAAGGAAACTCAAATCAAACCTATAACCTGAGGACCTATATACTGCTATATACCGTCCAATAATATAATAATTATGCTAATAATATATGCCCTGGCAGACGAATATGTTAATATTAATGATGCGCATAGTCCCCTGAAGGTGCATAAATAAATAAATAATGCAGCATGTCTGCCCTCCATAATACTGATCGTGGCCTCATCGCTGAGCCTGGAGCCCCTAGGTCAAATCAAACCTATGACCTGGGACCTCGCTGCCACCGTCCAAGCTTTTGCACAGTTAAAGCTTTAAAGCCAGCTGTGCCCGTACCTTCGGAGTCTGACTTGGCCATGGTGGCCTGGAGCCCACGCTCTGGTTACATCCTGAATAGACTACAGCAATGCTCTCTACATGGGGTTGCCTCTGAAGACTGCTCGGCTGCAATTAATCCAACGCGGCAGCCAGGTTACTAACAGGAGCGGGGTACAGAGAGCATACAACACCTTGATGTGCCAGCTCCACTGGCTGCCAATTAGCTTCCGGGCACAATTCAAAGTGCTGGTTTTAACCTACAAAACCCTATATGGTCCTGGCCCAGTTTACCTGCCCGAACGGATTCTCCCCTACGAACCACCAAGAACATTAAGATCCTCCGGAGAGGCCCTGCTCTCTATCCCGCCAGTCTCGTAAGTGCGGTTGGTGGGGACGAGAGACAGGGCCTTCTCTGTGGTCGCCCCTCGGCTGTGGAACTCTCTACCAAGTGATGCTAGATCTGCCCCCTCTCTGTTGTCCTTTAGGAAGCTGGTGAAGACCTGGATGTGGAACCAAGCCTTCCCAGAATAGGCTGAGATTGGCTATTGTCTGAATGTATGACCATGTTTACAGATTGGAATTGTTTTAATGGTGATGTGGTTTTATGCTGGGTTTTTATGTATTTTAATATGTTGTTGTAGTTGTTTTTAAATTGTATAGCATTGAATTTTTGGTGTTATGCCGGTCTGAGTCTCTCGATACAGGTGAGAAGGTTGAGGTACAAAAGTTTTAAATAAATAAATAAATAAATAAATAAATAAAGGGTGAGGCCAGTTCTGTGCACGCTGCACTCTACCAGAAAAATCCATTGCACAGGCTCGAAGGACACATCCAACTTCCGAAAAAGCCCTGTAGCGATAGGCGAGGGACGAAACGGCAGGTGTAAAGATGCACTGGAAGCCGCAGACCCAACCCTGCATGCGGGCAGTTCAGGACTTTGGTCCCTTGAGACTGATCCGGGGACAGTGCTGGACTAGGATCTTGGAGGTCAACATTCAAATCCAGATTAAACTGTCCTGCATAACCCTTGGTCTCTATTTTGGTATTTTGATGTCCCCCTTTAATGTTATATGCCTATTTTAATGTTTATATGTTGTAAGTTTAAAATTGTAATTGCTATTGTTTTTAGTTAGTGCGAGCCACTTTGAATTATGGTTTAAGAGAGGGAAGCGAGATATATGATGGTGGTGGTGGTGATGGTGATGATGGTGATGATAAATACTGTATCTCCAGGTCTGACCTACCTCTCAGGATTGTTATGAGGCTACAGTCAAAGAACCATGGCCACTGCCTTGAGTTTCTTAGAGGGAGGATAAAACCAAAAATGTTCCTTGATCAGGGCTGGATTAACCATTAAGCGAAAAAGGTCTATTCTTAGGACATTAAGCAGAGCACCACAGAAATGTTCAACTCCTGGATTTACCATGGACCACCTGATGGCAAATGGTGCAGCTGAACCCATTTACACACACACACACACACACACACACACATTATAAAATGTTGTACTTTGCAATTAGAAAAAGTAGAACTTTTTCAATAGAAATAAAGTAGGACCATACAAAAATCAGCATTATTTTTCATCTTATTGCAAGTTTGGTTTCATTTTGAAAAATACAATTTTATGTTATGGTTTATTATTATTCAGGGCACCCAAATCTTCGAAGTGTTTAGGGCCTCTAAGGGCCAACTCCACTGCTTCATTGCACTGGAATAATCTTGTTGGTTTTAAAGGGATGAGAAAATGCAACTTTCCTTGGGCACCGTCTAGTTTGCAAATCCTCCATCCAACCATTCAAGTTAACATCTGTTTTCCTCTCTTATTAGATTTTATTGGTTTATACTTATGGATCTGTTTTGGTTTGCTTCTTCCCCCTAGGGAATGCTTATCGGGAGTGCATGGGAAATGGGACCTGGGCCTCGAAGGCAAACTATTCACAATGTGAACCCATTCTGGTTGAAGAGGTCTGTATGTCTTTCTCAATTTTCTGTGTTATGTGTACTTGTCAATTTCTAAATATTCAAAAAGAGGAGTGCTAGGGGTGCATCTACACTGTTGAATGAATGCAGTTTGATACCATTTTAACTGCCATGTCTTGATGCTATGGAATTATGGGAGTTGTAGTTTTGCAAGGTCTGTAGCCTTCTCTGTCAAAGCCTGCTGGTGCCTCACCAAACTACAACCCCCCGGATTCTATAGCAGAGTTGGGACAGTTAAAGTAGTGTCAAACTGCATTAATTCTACAGTGTAGCTCATGTATGGGCAAACCAAGACCTGGGGACCAAATGTGGCCCCATGGGCTCTTTTCTCAGACTCTCTCACACAGACCATCCTATCCTTCCATCCTTCTCTCTTTCCTTCCTCCTTCCTTACTTCCATCTTTCTCCCTCCATCCTTACTTTCCTTCCACCTTTTCATCCTTCCTTCCCTCTTCCCTCCCTCCTTCCCTTTTTCTTTTTCTCCTTCTTTGCTTCTCTTTTTTCTCTTCTTCCTTCCTTCACTATTTTCTTTCCTTCCTTCTCTCTTTTCCTCCTCCCTCCCTCCCTCCCCTCCATTCCCTTCCACCGTTCCTTTCTTCTCTTCCTCTCTTCTTCCCTTCTTCCCTTCCTTCCTTCTCTTTTTCCTTCCCTCTTTCCTCCTGGATGATGTTTTGCTGGAACAAGAGAAGGTGGAGAAGGAACATGAGAACTATATCTATCTATATGTATTTTATCTATATGTATTTTAACTTTTTATTGTTGTGTGTTGTTTCAATGTGTATCAATTGCATTGAATGTTTGCTGTAAGGCTGGTCTGAGTCCCTCTTCGGAGGTGAGAAGATTCGGATACAAAAGTTTTAAATAAATAAATGTTTCAAGATTTAAAAGGGTGTCCCATTGAGAAGGAGGAGGAAGCGGAAAACTGACGTTCTGCTGCTCTAAAGACCAGGGGCCAAGGGAGCAATGGTTTCAAATGGCAGAGAAAGAGATTCGACTGAAAAGATTAGGAAGCTCTTGTTGAAAGTTTTATGTTACAAAATTATATTTGTACCTTTAAGTGTTCTCAGTAATGTTAATTTTGGTTGTAACAAGTTACAGCAGAGGTGCTCAACAATTAGATTCCTGGGGAAAGGTGGGGGTCTAATTGTTATGTCCTTAAATACTCCTTTCCATTTTGTATCCTTCCCTTTGTGGCTCCTTTTGTGGCTACCTTTGTGGCTCCTTTTGTGGCTCCTTTTGAGGCTTCCTTTGTGGATGTTTTCCATTGTGACTCTCCTGTATGGATATTTTATTTTACTTACAATAAAGTAAGTTGACTTTATGGTATGGAGTTTTTCTCAATGACCACATTACTTCTGGGCTAAGCTGAAGCTGCTGCATTTTGTTTTACTCTGCAAAATTAGGTTTGTGTTTTATACTAGAAAAACCTAACCCATAATCCCTGACAGATCTTTCTGAGAGTCAGAGCTGTTGGAGAGAGGCATAGACTGCCTCGGAGTGTGGTGGAGTCTTCTTCTCTGGAGGCTTTTCCACAGAGGCTGTCAATTGGATTGTGCCTTCCTGCATGGCACAGGGTTGGACTGGATGGCCCTTGAGGGCTCTTTCCAGCTCTAGGATTCTGGGATTCTATATCAAAAATAGGCAATACATGGTCTAATGCAGACCTGGGCAACCTACAGCCCGCGGGCCGGGTGCGGGCCGGCAGCCGATTCTGTCCGGCCCAGGGAGAAGGGCGTCGGGGGTGAGGCCAAGAGGAAGGGGTACCGCTGCTGCCATCCCATCGCGGGCTCTGGGGCCTGCGTCAGCAGACAGCCTGCCACTCCAGAGAACAATCAGAGGAGTGGCAGCTTTGGAGAGCCTGCCATCCCGGGAGGCGATCCGGGCCTGCAGCGGGAGCAGTCAGTGATCGTCTTCCAGGTTGCCAGGGCGATCAGCCGCCTCAGGTCGCTGACTGTTCCCGCTGCAGGCCCGGATTGCCTCCTGGGTTGGCAGGCACTCCAAAGCCGGGATGGCAGGCACTCCATGGCAGGGCGATCAGCTGGGAATGGCTGGGGGCGAGAGCGGGCGGAGGCCTGCAGCCTCCGATCATCTGCTGCTCTGCTCTGCTCTGCTGCGGCGGTGGCTGGGTCCGCTTTGTCATCCTCTGGGCTGGGTCCATTAGGCCATTCCATCTTGGGATCCTTCCTCTCTTGAGGATGTCTGCCTCTATCTTGGTTCGCACCTTGCCTTCTTGAATTTCATTTTATTTTATTTTAGTAGTTTTTATTATTATTTTATAATAATAATATAATTTATATAATAAATAATATTATATTATATTATATTATAATTTCAATATATTATAATGTCTATATGTGTCTATATATATACTATAATATAAAAATTATGATATTAATACTAATAATATATGAATATTTCTTGATATATTAATATGTTAATATTAATGATGTGTAATATATAGTAAATATAGTAAATATAGTAAATAAATAACTAAATAAATAATGTAGATTAGAATGTAGTTCAGCTTTTAAGTGTGGCCCTCCATAATATTTTTTGGCTCTCGTGTGGCCCCTTGGAAAAAATAATTGCCCACCCCTGGTCTAATGGATACACTTTTTCTCTCCCGGCCATCATCTCATCCTGACCAAGACCAACCCTTTTGAGATCCAAACGTTTCCCATCTTTTGTTCAGTTTCTGCCTCTGAAAGAGAAGAGGAAGGGGAGGAAAGGGCAGGGAGGGGACTTGGGGAGAACCCCCTTCCTCCCGGTCCTCCTACCTCGCTCCAACCTCACCATGTGGCACCCAAGTTAGATAGTTTGCCCATACATAGTGTAGATGATCCCTTATTTTCATATACCAATAACATGATCCATAATTCATTTGTTCCCACTTCAAGTTTTCTTGGCTGTGTTTACTCTCAGTATTCCAACTTTCATTTTCAGCCCAATTTGCATGAAGAAATTAAACAAATCCTGCTTTTCAACCTCTAAATTGCAGGCTGAATGCCTCTGATCAACCTACGTAATTCCATCTGTTGCTATTAAGAAATGAGTAATAACAAATGGCAAAGAAAGGTCATTTGCAGCAGACTGAGCTTTAGGCAAAGCTAGCATAGCTAGGAAACATTTGGTCATCAGCCTGATTTGCTTTTTTATTCCTTTACGGTTTTGAGATATCATCCATAAGGCATTTGGGGAATACGCCTCTGCTTGAATATTTACAAAAAGTGCTTGGAAAAACAAACAGCTTAAGGGGAACCTGCCAAAGGATTTGTTGATGCGTTTTCAAACACCAAGGGATTCTTGGAGCCCTTCTGCTCTCTAAGGGAGCATCTACACTGCAGAATTAATGCAGTTTGACACCACTTGAGCTGCTGTTGTTCAATGCTTTGGAATCATGGGAGTTGTAGTTTGACGAGGCACAAGCACCGGGCCTGTGGCGCAGCTGGATGGGAGTCAGCTGCATAAAATCTCTACTGACCAGAAGCTCATGAGTTTGAGGCCTGCCCAGATCAGGGTGAGCTCTCAACCAAATTGTGTAGCTCATTGTCAACCTTTGCAACCTGAAAGACAGTTGCATCTGTCAAGTAGGAAATGAAGGAATGCCACAGCTCCCCCTGGTGGCCAGAAGCTGGAATGTTAAATTGCCTCTGAGTGTCTGTCTATATATGTTGTATGTCTTTGGCATTGAATGTTTGTCATGTATATGTGCATTGCGATCCGCCCTGAGTCCCCTGCGGGGCTCAGGTTTGCCCATGGCTGATTTATACTGCAAAAATGATGCACTTTAGCTGTCATGGATATGTAATCATAGTTGTAGTTTCTCAATGCCTTTAGCATTTTCTGCCAAATTATATATATACTGTATATATATACTGTGTGTGTGTGTGTGTGTGTGTGTGTGTGTGTGTATATATATATAATTTGGCAGAAAATGCTAAAGGCATTGAGAAACTACAACTATGATTACATATCCATGACAGCTAAAGTGCATCATTTTTGCAGTATAAATCAGCCATGAACAAACTTGGGCCCTCCAGGTGTTTTGGACTTCAACTCCCACAATTCCTAAGAGCCTCAGGCCCTTTCCTTTTGCCCCTCAGCCACTTAATCTGAATTGTGGGAATTGAAGTCCAAAACACCTGAAGGACCCAAGTTTGCCAATGCCTGGTATAGATGCACCCAAGAACAGTGGTTATCCAGATGTGCTCCAGTCTTGAGCAAGATGGCTTTGCAATGCCAGAACCCGATTTTAGAGCCTTGAGCAATAATATCCTATGTTTTCCAATATTACTCTAGGCCTTAAATGTTTGATTCCTAGACCTTGTGAATCCAGTCGATGCACAATTCTCAAAATCTTTTGCACATCTTATGAGAAACCTCTGCTTAAGGTTGTTCTGAGCATGGAGAAGGGTTTAGGAGGCTCAGTCTAGACTAGATTGACCTGGTCTTGCCTGACCGCTCTTTCTCTTTTGTAATCCCCAGACAAAGCCCGCTTTCCATTACAAGGTTGCCATAATCATCACTTACCTGGGGCACTGCATATCCATTGGGGCCCTCACCATCGCGTTCCTGCTCTTCTTGTGCTTAAGGTAAGTAAGTGCTCCCTCTTTGGTTTGTCTTTTAGCTTTACAGCTGGGGCTCCTCTTTATGAATTCACCTTAGGATCCACCTTGCAAAAATGTATTTAAAAGTAGAGCTTTAAAAGGTAACTTTGTTGGACTATAGGTTCCCAGCGAATGGGGGGGTCTGATACTTGCCGTCCAAAGAAGTCAGGTTTCCAAGATCTTGAAGGCTATCTGTTAATCTCCCAAACAGCTCTGGACGCACACATAACCTTCCCAAACTGGCTAATGGCACGGATATTGTATCATTTTCTGTCACCATTTTATGAAGGATCACAATCAATATGTATTGGAAATTCCAGTCCACATAATCTTATTAAAAAGGTAAAAATGGTGTCACGCTTGTTTGGCAAATGTGAATCTCCATGAACATGTTGTTGTTTATTCGTTCAGTCGCTTCTGACTCTTCGTGACCTCATGGACCAGCCCACGCCAGAGCTCCCTCTCGTCACCACCCCCAAGGTCTCCTTCAGACTCAAGCCGGTCACTTCAAGGATACCATCCATCCATCTTGCCCTTGGTCGGCCCCTCTTCCTTTTTCCTTCCCTTTTCCCCAGCATCATTGTCTTCTCTAAGCTTTTCTTTCTTCTCATTATGTGACCAAAGTACTTCATCTTTGCCTCTACTATCCTTCCCTCCAATGAGTTGTGTGTGCAATGGTGAGACACCTTGCGCCAAGAACAATGACACAGACACAAGTGGTGGGATGAAAATGGCCACAACTCATTTATTGAAACCAGGAACAAAGGGTTGGTGGCCACGCATGGGTCCTGGATCAGGGTCGTACAGTCCCCACGAATGTCCAATGGCGTTTGCAAGCCTAGGGTGCGAGCAGCCCAATGACTGTCCATGGAAACTCGGCACCCCAGGGGGCCTGGGCATTATCCCCCCTTACAACCAAGGGGCAATAAGCCAGCCTGATGGCCATGCCACACACCAAACACAGAGTTGTGACAAAGAACATTATAACACATGTCCATGAACAATGCAACAATGACATGAAGATTGAACAAAATGGACACCAACAAGCAATGCAATAAGAAGGGAGGGTGGGAGGAAAAACAGAGCTGCCCCCAGGTGCAGCCCCGGGCAGCCTTAAATAGGCTGCCCAGGCGGAAGTGCAGGCCAGCCGGCGCAAAGAGGGGGCGGAGCGGGGCCAGCCTTGTCATTGGCCAGCCGGCATAGGTGCCGGGAAACCTTCCTGCCACCCCAGGGGCCTCTGGGAAGGAGAGGCCCCTTCTCTCTCCCCCAAGATGGCGGCGAGGCAAACCCCGCCCGCAACCTGCTCGGCCGGTAAGTCGGCCAAGCCCATAGTCAGGCTTTATTTCCTGAAGTATGGACTGGTTTGATCTTTTTGCGGTCCAAGGCACTCTCAGAATTTTCCTCCAACACCACAATTCAAAAAGCGTCTATCTTCCTTCACTCAGCCTTCCTTATGGTCCAGCTCTCACATTGACAGGTTACTATGTGGAATACCATTGCTTTAACTATGCGGATATTCGTTGCCAGTGTGATGTCTCTATTTTTCACTATTTTATTTAGATTGGTCATTGCTCTCCTCCCAAAAAGTAAATGTCTTCTGATTTCCTGGCTGCTCTCTGTATCTGCAGTAATCTTTGCACCTAGAAATACAAAGTCTGTCACTGTCTCCACGTTTTCTCCCTTTATTTGCCAGTTATCAATCATTCTTGTTGCCATAATCTTGATTTTTAAAAAAATGTTTAACTGCAACCCAGCTTTTTCACTTTCTTCTTTCACCTTGGTTGGAAGGCTCCTCAGCTCCTCCTCGCTTTCGGCCATCAAAGTGGTATCATCTGCATATCTAAGGTTGTTGATGTTTCTTCCAGCAATTTTAACTCCACCCTTGGATTCGTCAAGTGCCGCACATCACATGATATTTTCTACATAAAAGTTGAATAGGTTGGGTGTGAGTATACAACCCTTCCATGAACATAGAAATCACCTTTTGAAAACCACTAGTCAAGAAAAGCATGACCTTGTTAGAAGTCAATCCTTAAGATAAGTGAGATTCATAAAGTAATAATGTAATGATACACCAGTAACTCAGCTGTTAAACTAAAGAACCATGTCTTTAAACTGTGAAGGATAAAGACATGGCACTACAAAAATATATTTGACTAGCAGAGGACAGCTGCTCCTTGTGGCCAGAAGCTGGAATGTTAAATTGCCTCTATGTCTATATATGTTGTATGTCAAATGGCATTGAATGTTTGCCTGTATATGTGCATTGTGATCCGCCCGGAGTCCCCTGCGGGGTGAGAAGGGTGGAATATAAATGATGTTGTCATGATGCATGGACTGACCGGCCCCTTAATCACACACACAGAGACGGGCTGAAGGCTAACTACTTTATTGCATATAAAAACAATTCAAAAATATTGTCTATTAGAATAGTGAAACAATCCAAAAAGGCTTGAAGTAACAATGTCCAAAAAACCGTGGCAAATAGGCTAAAAGTTCAGCAAGACTCAAAGTTCAGCAAGGCTCCACACCCCCGTGTGGATCAGGAAACAAGGCAAGGCTCTGCACAACCATGCGGTTCAGGAACAAGGCAAGGCAAGGCAAGGCAAGGCTTGATGACCACGGGCTAGCTTAGCTTCGTGGTCCCACTCCGCTTCACGCCTATTCAGGAAAGACGTGGCCGGAGCACTGAGGATTCGTTCCCACGGATCCTATACTTAATCCCTCGGCCGAGGTCCCCGACGCTCTAGGCTTCTTCGTCTCCAATCGCTGCTCACGGACCTCGGCCGGTCTATGCTCTTAGACCATTCCCTTCTGCTAGACTCGATGTTCCGTCTCCTATCAAAGGTTCGACCTTGTCTCTCCGCAGCTGTGTTTCTATCTCCCTGAGAGCTCTCCTCCCTAGCCATTTCCCATGCGCTTTCTTCCATGTTTTCCCCTGGAGGCTCCTGAGAATTTCTTCCTCCCGGGTGTTCATAGCTGCCAGAATCGCTGTCCATCTGCACCTGGTTATCTATGTCTTCGCTAGGGCCAAACAACATTTCCTCCCATGCTAAGCTCTCTGTGGGTGAAAGAGGCCCGTCAGGGGAAAGCTGCCCTTCACCCCAGTCATCTAGCTCATCCTCTGAATCATGTTCTGGCACTGCTGGTTCTAATGCTAATGGGACCCCAGGTCCTGACCCCTGCCCTCCAGGCACAAATGAGAACTGCTGTGCTACAGATGTACAGTAAATAAAATAATAAATAATAAATTGTTTCCTTGAAGTAGAATTGCAGTTGTAATTGCCCAAAAGATATACACATAAAAACCTCTTGGTCAAAACATGCACTCAAGAGACATTGGCTGTAGGCCGATTCCCAAGAGAACTGGTTTCACTATCCCTGGTTGCCTGGGAATGCTCACAGCCATAGGATCTCCATCTTCGATGAATTCACCTTCAACCAGCTGGCATGCAGCCACCCAGTCACAGCTTCAAGGCATTGATGGAAACAATCGGGTACGGTATCTGGCCTGCCATCCATTCTCGCGAACCAGTCAGGCCAGTGGAGGCATATAGATATTAAACAATAAAAGGGAGAGAATGGCACCCTGGAGGACCCCACAACTTAAAGGGAGTCTCCCGGAAACTACCCCTCCCCCCTCCACACGTTGTCCCCTTGGAGAAAGGACATGTCCTCCGACATGTCAGAAAAATCCTTAGCTGCTTGCTAAGCTACAACATGTAGATTTTAAATTGTATGTTATATTGTTTTAAGCTTTGTTTGCCAAAGGAGAGAAAAAGTAGGTTATTGTTATTATTATTATTTGTGGGGGTTCTTTCCACTTTCTTAGCAGGAAAGCATCCAAAATCTTCAGAGTTTGCAAAAAGTGGGATGAGCTGCACATTGCCCACCATGATAAAAATAGTTCATTTACAATTTTTTTTTAAAAAAAAAAAAGATCTACATGGAAAATGCAGACTATAGGATGCTATACATTCAGATATAGACATCTCCGTGGGACTGTAGGACTTATGTTAATTTCTGCCCATTTCAAAGGAGCTATCCAGAGTGCTGAGCCTATTTTAAAGGCTAGAATTCAGCACCTCGGAGAGGTCTTTTAAAATTCAGATTTGCCCCCAGGCCTATTGGCATAGTCTTTACCACTGTAAAAATCTTCAGACCATTGGATGATAAACAATGAATTATTTGCCTTTTCAACCTTAAATTAAAAATCTGTTGGCAACTATAAGGACTCAGAGAAATCCCCTTCTGCTCTCCATCTGTGAATGGCTGTTGGAGGAATACAACTTAACATTGCATGAACATCTGTGCATATCTAATATTTTCTAAGGCAAAATTAATAGGAATTATAATGTCAGAACAAAACAAGAGATGGTCTCAGGGCATGCCTACATTTGTTTTCTGCCTTGGAAGTATTTCATCCATATGGCATCACCAGCATCTAATTCAGTTAGCCAGCTTGTTCCTAAAAAGCCATCATGGTGTCCAAAATGCCCTAAACGTTTATTCTTTCCACTGAAGTTTGAAAGAGTAAAGAGACTGTGTGCAGTTGCCCCTCTGTATCCACAGATTCTGCATCCACGGATTCAACCACCCATGCTTTGAAACTATTTTTAAAAAGTATTTCAGAAGGCAAAGCTTGATTTTGCCATTTTATATAACAGCATTTTTCATGCCAATGTTTACAATGGGACTTGAGTATGAACAGATTAGGGCAGGGGTGCTCATTAGGTAGATTGCAATCTACTGGTAGATCACATAGGGCGTCCTGGTAGATCGCAGGCAGGGCGGGAGGAAGACTCAGACCTGCCCTGCAGGCTCCTGACGCCGCCCAAGTGCTGTCGGCCCTGGGTTATCTGAGGTCCTTTCCACACAGTTGAATAAAATCCCATGTTATCTGCTTTGAATCAGATTATATGGCAGTGTGGACTCAGAAAACCCAGTTCAAAGCAGATATTGTATTATATGTTTCACATTTTTGTAGTGGGTAGGTAGATCATTTTGACTTGGTTGTTTTATAAGTAGCTCGCATGCTGAAAAAGTGTGAGCACCCCTGGATTAGGGTGTCTATGGGAATCCTAGAACCATACCTTTATGCTATGGAGTGGCTAAACCCCCACCCCCAGGTCTCCAGTTTATTTTACTTACTTATTTATTTATTTATTTCATACACTTGTACCCCACCCTTCCCACCTCCGTGGGTGGGGTGGGGGGACTCAGGGCGGCCTCACAGCAAGCAGAATTCGGTACCATCACAATAATAAAAACAATCAACAAATCCATTAAAACAAGACATTAAATAAACAGTTGTTAAAAACACACCAGTTAAAACCGAAGTCCGAGTCAATTCAGTGTCTCTTCAAATTGCTTATGTCTTCTTCTCACTTGCCGCTATTCAATGATCGAACGCTAGGTCTCACAACCAAGTCTTGAGTTTCCTTCTAAAGGAGAGGAGGGAGGTGGCCAATCCGATGTCCATGGGGAGGGAATTCCACAGACAGGAGGCCACTGCTGAGAAGGCCCTGTCCCTCGTCCCCAGGCATGTAGCCAGGGGGGGCTAAGGGGGCTTCAGCCCCCCCCCCCCCAAAATTCTCAGGGCGGTCTGCGAAAAGGCCTTACTGGTACATTATTTAAACTGTTATGTTTATTCATATCATGATCTGATCACCATGCTCATTATATCCCACATTAATGGGGTTATTGGGATAACAATACAAAAGGTTTGCTAGGATAGACCTTCTTCCACCCAGTCTCGGCCCCCCGAACCAAACTCAGCCCCCCGAATCAAAATCCTGGCTATGGCCCTGGTCCCCACCAATCGCATTTGCGACGGCGGTGGGATCGAGCGCAGGGACAAACTCACCTATTGGCTATCACTAAATCTAGGTTTACCAAAGAAAGAAGCTAACTGGGACTTGGTAAAGGATTATTTTAAACAGTTGAAAATAGACTTTATTTTCTAAAATAAAAAAAATCTATCATAAGGATAAAGAACATGGAGGAGAATCAGATTAACGATTAGATAATATTATCTTAAAACAGACTAAATGACCATCGAAAACAAGACGGAAGTTAACAAACATTTTTTTTCTTTTTCCATTTTTATTTTTATTTTTTGTAGGTACATATACATTTTTTTCTTTTTCTTTTCATCTCTTTTTATCTTTTTTTCTCCCTCTTCCTTCTTTTCCAACTTTTCTATACACTGAAATGTTCTCCCACTAACAAAATTACTTTCTTAATTTTTTTCTTTCTTTTTCAACAAAACTTCAATAAAATACTTTTTAAAAGAGAGAGAGAGAGAGAGAGAGAGAGAGAGAGAGAGAGAGAGAGAGAGAGAGAGCAGGGCCTCTCCAGATGATCTTAAACTTTGTGATGGTTCGTAACAGGAGACACATTCAGGCAGGTAGTCTGGACAGAACCGTTTGGGGCTTTAAAGGTTAAAACCAGCACTTTGAATTGTGCTCAGTAGCAGATCGGTAGCCAGTGGACCTGGCGTAACAGAGGAGTTGTATGCTCGCTGTACGCTGCTCCAGTGAGCAGCCTGACTGCCTACCATTGCACTAATTGAAGCTTCCAGGCAGTCTTCAAAGTAGCCCCACATAAAGCATGTTGCAGTAGTCTATTTGGGATGTAACAAGACTGTGGACCACCATGGCCAAGTCAGACTTCCCAAAGTATGGGTGCAACTGGCGTACAAGTTTTAATTGTGCAAAAGCACCCCTAGCCACCGAGAGATCTAGGGTTCCAGACTCAATGATGAATCTAGGATCACTCCCACACTGCAAACCTGCGTCTTCAGGGGGAGTGTAACCCCGTCCAACACAGACTGTAACCCAGTTTGGATAACAAAAGCTCTCGAAGCTTTAGAATAAATAAATAAATGTTATTGATTAGCCCTTAGGCCTTACCACCATCAAAGCTTCAGAAGCTTTACTGAGAAAATAAAATAGGTTTTGGCACATAATTGTTAGGACTGAAGGCTTACCAGTTATGCAATACATTTCTAAACAGACAATTTGGACTTTACACAAGCTCTAACTCCATCCATCAATTAATAAAAACATTTAGTCTCTAGGAGGACTGTAGCTTTATTCATGAACTGAGAAAACGATTCACTTTCCTAGGCATTATCCCTCCTCCTTCTCTTTCACATTGCTTCTTTCACCAGAATGACCTTGGCAGCTTTTAATGGTTAGTTTTCACTCTCAATACATCTGGCAATAAATCTTGCAGCACACAATAAATAACTCCTGGCCAATAAGTGTAAACAGCCCATTAAGTAAATGCAACCAAGACCTATCAACCAGTATACAATTGGGCAAGGCAAGTACAAAAATGCTAAACGCATGATTGTAACATCCCAGTGGATACCAAGGGACCACTGTACATAGAAGCCGGTTATTCAGTCATTATTTATTTATTTATTATTATTAACTATATTTCTACCCCACCCTTCTCACACACACCCCCAGGGGGGGGGGGGCACACCTCACTTCCCACTTAATATCCCCTCTGAGTTTTCCTTGCTTTGATGGATCTTAGCACATGATGTGCTTTAGACTCCATCCTTCCTTATCACCGACACCGAATAGTCCTGATGGTAATCTTTTATCCATGGATCATATTAAAATCCACAATTTTAGCCCGGAAACCTATCCCACTTATACATATGGTTGACTTATACACAAATATATATATTAGCCCCTGCCATACATACATAACTTGTTGTGTTATTGTCGTATACCAGAGCAGGAACCCCTCTCTGACCTTAAACACCACACCAGCTTGGTAAAATCAGCAAGCAGTTTATTGAAGAATATATGTAGGCAAAGCAGTAACATTAGCAAAAATGGTAAAAGTCCAAAACAGAGAATAATCCATGAACTTCAATGGAAAACAAGATACAAAAATCCATGAAATAAGGTACAAGGATCCATGAATCCAGGCAGCATGAAAACATCCGACATACAAAATAGGAGCTTTGGAAAAAACTTGGTACATGAAACTAAGAACACTTGAAAGCAAGACCATCTTGAATTTCCAACATTCAATTCAATTCAATTTATTATTTCATGAGTCGCTCTCCACCGAAGTACTCCGAGCGACTTACAACAGCAATAAAACACACACACACACACACACACACACACACACACACATATATATATATATCATCACATGATTACAAGTTAAAAGCTTTAACAAAGAGCCAGGTTTTAAGAGCTTGGGTGAATGACCGCAAATCGGGCATGGCTCTAACATATGGAGGCAAGGAGTTCCATAGGGTTGGAGCCAGGACTGAAAAGGCCCTACGCCTTGTGGAATCTAGACATGCTTCCCTGGGGCCTGGAATGTGCAGAAGGTTTTTCTGGGCCAGTCTTGGTGGTCTTTGGTGGCAAACCTATGAGAGGCGATCCCTGAGATATTTAGGACCCTGACCGTGTATGGTCCTGAACGTTAAGACCAGTGTCTTATAGGAAGCCTGGTGTTCAATTGGAAGCCAGTGGAGATGTTGCAGCACTGGAGTTATGTGGTGTCTCATAGGTGTCTGCGTGAGTAGTCTGGCAGCTGCATTCTGAACCACTTGAATCTTCCAAGTCACTGAAAGAGGGGTGCCAGCATACAATGCATTACAGTAATCCAGCCTCGAGGTGACAGTGGCATGGATCACCATTGCAAGGGCCTTGGTTGGAAGATAAGATGCCAGCAGCCTTGCCTGGCGGAGGTGGAAAAAAGCCTGCTTGCTGATGGCAGAGACCTGTGCCTCCATCGACAGCTGGGAATCCAGTAGGACAGTGTTTCCCAACCTTTTTTGAGCTGCGGCACACTTTTAAAATTAAAAAAATCCGGGGGCACACCACAAATCAAAATGACACAAAATGACACTCCAACACAGTAAATAATGGCTGTGGGATGGTGGCCTGCTGGGAGCAGCTGCTGGGAGTGCTGAAGCTGGGGGTAGGGGGCAGAGCCAGGCCACGCCATGCCCTGCCCCCCTCCCCCAGTCTTCAGCTCTCACAGCAGCTGCTCCAGCCTTGAGGGGGCAATGCCAAGCCAGCAGTGGCAGAGCCAGGACAATGCTGGCTTGGCACTGCCCCCTCAAGGCTGGAGCAGCTGCTGGGAGTGCCAAAGCTGGGGGGAGGGGCAGAGACTGGCCGTGCCATGCCCCGCCCCCTCCCCCAGCTTCAGTTTACCCAGCAGCTGCTCCAGCCTTGAGGTGACAGTGCCAAGCCAGCGGTGGCAGAGCCAGGACAATGCTGGCTTGGCACTGCCCCCTCAAGGCTGGAGCAGCTGCTGGGAGTGCCAAAGCTGGGGGGAGGGGGCAGAGACAGGCCGTGCCATGCCCCGCCCCCTCCCCCAGCTTCAGTTTACCCAGCAGCTGCTCCAGCCTTGAGGTGACAGTGCCAAGCCAGCGGTGGCAGAGCCAGGACAATGCTGGCTTGGCACTGCCCCATCAAGGCTGGAGCAGCTGCTGGGAGTGCCAAAGCTGGGGTGAGGGGGCAGAGTCAGGCTGTGCCATGCCCCACCCCTCCCCCCGGCTTCAGTTCTCCCAGCAGCTACTCAAACCTTGAGATGATAGTGCCAAGCCAGTGGTGGCACAGCCAGCACAATGCTGACTTGGCACTGCCCCCTCAAGGTTGGAGCTGCTGCTGGGAGTGCCAAAGCCAGGGGGAGGAGCCAGGCTGCACCATGCCCCGCCCCCTCCCCCAACTTCAGCTCTCCCACAGCTGAAGTTGTGCGGAGGAGGAGCATGAGCGGTGGACGGGCTTCAGTGGGTGGGGCTCCTCCTCCGCGCGGCTTCAGCAAGCAAGGGGCGAGAGTCAGAGCAGGAGTCATGGCGGATTGGAGGCTGGCTGGGGAAACAGCCGAAGGAGGTGGCGTCCCGGCCCCTTCTTCTTTTTCTTTGCCGCCACCCAGCCCTTCCTCCTCCTCCCCCAAGCAGTAGGAGTTCGGCAGGAGGAGGGGGGAAGGAAGGTGGGGCAGAGAGCTTTTCTCACGGCACAGCAGGAGGTACGTCACGGCACACTAGTGTGCCGCATCATAGCAGTTGGGAAACACTGCAGTAGGACACCAAGGCTCTTCACCGCTGTGGATGGAATTAAAGATTCACCATCAAAGGTGGACAGTGGACAGGCCAGTTCCAGAGGTCGACCAGGCAATAAGATTTCAGTTTTGACCCCACTGAGGCAACTCTTTCCTATGAATCTATATAAAGCTTTTCCAGATCCCAAAACTGAAAAGAAAGCATCTCTCTTGACCTTAGACCAGGGGTAGGCAAAGTACAGCCCGCAGGCCGGACCCAGACCCCCGACCGGTTCTATCCGGTCCTTTGAAGGGCCCCGGCAGGTAGGCCGGCGGGCAATGGAGGGGGAGAAGAGGAGGAGGTGAGGAGCAAGCAGCGCCACAGCTTCGTTGTCCTCCGCCTCTTCCCTTTCCCTTTTCCACTACGGAGAGAGGGGGGGCAGCACAAGCACCCTTCCTTCCTGCTTCCTTCCTGCCCGAGTGCATTGTGGGTGCAATGCACTGGGACAGCGGCGGCGGCGGGGGGAGGGAGGGGAAAGGAGGGGTGAAGGAGGAGCTTGTGAACAGCTGGTGTTTTGCCTATGCGCACTCACACCAGGCGGGCCCACCCCTCCGCAGAAGGACTTTTCTTAGGCACCTCCCACAATTCCTACCGGCTGTTAGGAAATGTGGGAGTTGGAGTCCAAAACACCTGGAGGGCCAAAGTTTGCCCAGGCCTGATGTAGAATGTAGTTCAGCCTTTAGGTGCGGCCCTCCATAATATTTTTTGGCTCTCATGAGGCCCCTTCAAAAAAATAATTGCCCACCCCTGCCTTAGACTCTGATAAGGGTTGCTTATCTCTCTTTTCTTTGTCAATGAACTGATCTTCTTTGTGCTTGTGCACCCTGTTTACAGAAGCCTCACTTTCTACCGTGTTTCCCCGAAAGTAAGACAATGTCTTACTTTCTTTTTACCCCCAAAGCCCCACTCGTCTTACTTTCGAGGTACGTCTTATATTGGACATACCCGAAAGAATTCTTCACCCAGTAGGGCAACGGTACCTGTGAGGGGCGACGGTACCTGTGAGGCGCGCCGCGCGCCGCCGCCGCCAGCCGCCCACACGAGCTGACCGCGGCACGCCTCTTGCGTGGCACGCCTTTTGCCTGGCCTCTGATGCGACGCCACTTCGCCCCGCCTCTTGCTCCTTCTCCTTCCCCCTCCCTTCCTCCATTCGAGTGAACGAAGGGAGGGGGAAAGGAGAAGGAGCAAGAGAGGCGAGGCGAAGCGGCGGCGCATCAGAGGCCTGGCCTCTGGCGCGGCGCCGCTCGCCCCGCCTCTTGCTCCTTTTGCCCTCCCTTCCTTCGTCCATTCGAGTGAACAAAGGAAGGGAGGGGGAAAGGAGAAGGAGCAAGAGGCGGAGCGAAGCGGCGTCGCATCAGAGGCCAGGCCTCTGACGCGATGCCGCTTCACCCCGCCTCTTGCTCCTTCTTTCGCCCTCCCTTCCTCCATTCGAGTGAACGAAGGAAGGGAGGGGGGAAGGAAGGAAGCAAGAGGCGGCGCTAAGGGCCGCGTCACAGCCAGGCCTCTGACGCGACGCCGCTTCGCCCCGCCTCTTGCTCCTTCTTTCCCCCTCCCTTCGCATGGACTTTCAGGGTACGGCTTACTTTCGGGGTACGGCTTACATTAGCCGACCCCCCTGACACCCCCGATACGTCTTACAATCGGGGGTGTCTTACTATCGGGGAAACACGGTATCTACGTTAACTTCTGCACCTGACAAATCATCCTCAGACAGTTCCTCTCGGAAAGGCCTCCAAAAGGCCTCTCTCAGGAATGCAACCTTGTGAATCTTCCTGAGACAGCTCTCAGGCCCCTCATCTGAGCTTAATTTAGGCCCAGGCAAACCCTCATCCCCACTGCCAACAGACCCAGGCCCACCATCAGGAACATCATCCCCATTTCCATCATGAACATCAGACACAATCACAGGCTGAATAGGCTGTCATGTTGAAAACATACTATGATTTATCCTGTTTAACTTGCATATGTGACTCAAATAAAGATTTACACACCTTGTCCCTAGTAATTGCTGTTGGCACCTAATCTCCTTTGGAACAAATGAATAAGAACATAATTTATACTAGTAATTGTATCATCTCCTTCCAAAGTGTTGATATATGCCTTCGGAAAGATGGAAGAAGCCATTTAGCTTGGACACCCCGTTTGTTTCCTTGATCCTAATAGAGTGCCAAGTTCATTTTTCAATTCCTTTTCTGCCCCAACACTCTTTTACTTGAGCTATAGACTCCCAGAGTCTTAATGTATACAGCTTTTTTAATTGACCTTAGTGCATTTAAATGAATCTGTGTTGTTCCGTTTGCCAGCAATAAAGCACAGAGTTATTGCCACTGTCTCGGAGTCTTGCATACAAACGACAAAGGAAACCCTTTATTGCTGTGAGCAAAATGAGTATTTATGGTCGGGCTGGGAAACTTGTGGGATTCTGGGAATCGGTTTTCTGACACTAAAGCTCTCCAGAAGCCACAGGGGAGACAAAGAGCAACAGTTTTCTTCCTAAGATGAGAAACAGTGAATAGCCCCCTGCAGTATTCTCTCAATATCCAAACGTCTCATGGTGTTGTGCAGGAGAAAAACATATTTTTGCATAATCCTCTCTGGGGTTTTTTGCACAGAAAGAGTAAAAAATCGTGATCAAGGTTCTAGATCAGTGGTTCTCAACCTGCCTAATGCTGCGACCCCTTAATGTGGTGACCCCCAACGTGACCCCTAACCGTTAAATTATTTTTGTTGCTACTTTATAACTGTAATTTTGCTACTGTTATGAATAGTAATGTAAATATCTGATAGGCAGGATGTATTTTCATTTACTGGACCCAATTTGGCACAAAGACCCGATTTGTCCAAATTTGTATATTGGTTGGGTTGGGGGGGGGGGGATTGATTTTGTCATTTGGGAATTGCAGTTGCTGGGATTTATAGTTCACCTACAATAAAAGAGGATTCTGAACTCCACCAATGATGGAACTGAACCAAACTTGGCACGCAGAACCGCTATGACAAACAGAAAATACTGAAAGGGTTTGGAGGGCATTGACCTTGATTTTGGAGTTGTAGTTTACCTATATCCAGAGAGCACTATAGACTCAAACAATGGTGGATCTGGACCAAACTTGGCACAAATACTCAATATGCCCAAATGTGAACACTGGTGGAGTTTGGGGAAAATACCTTGGCATTTGGGAGATGTAATTGCTGGGATTTATGGTTCACCTGCAATCAAAAAGCATCCAGAATCCCACCAATAATAGAATACTCCAAACTTCCTACACAGAACTCCCATGACCAACATAAAAAATTGTGTTTTCTGATGGTCTTTGGCAACCCCTCTGACACCCCCTTGTGACCCTCACCCCAGGACCCCCGACCCCCAGGTTGAGAAACACTATTCTAGATCAATTGCCTAGTTATGTAAATACCTTAGTTGCTCATCTAATGGTACGTCTGCAACATAGAATTAATACATTTTGACTCCACCTTATCTGCTATATCTCAATGCTAAGGAATTCTGGAATTTGTAGTTTTGGTGAGGCCCCCACACTCTTTGAAAGAAGACTACAGACCTTGGAAAACTACATGCACACTAAGTAGCATCTCCCAGCAGAATCTGCCCCTCCCTGACTTATTGGGCAGAAGATACTGTTCTCCTCCCAATTGGGATGCAGCCGATGTTTCCATCTCTGCTCCAGCCACGACCCATTTATTTAACTTTTTCATAGTCTGGGATAATGAACACAAATCAATTATGGATGCGTAATTGTAGGTGAACATGTTAATGAGTTGAAAAGCTAAAGAAATGTGCCTGTGATACTGATATGGACTGCTGTTTTTCATAATTGTTATGGTTTTAATCAATATGTTAAGGTTTTTTATAGTTTTAAATGTTTGTTTTATGATGTTGTGGCATTGAATTGTTGCCTTGTGAACTGCCCCGAGTTGCCTTCAGGCTGAGAGGGAGCGGTATACAAATGTACTAAATAAATAAATAATAAATAGTTTTGGTTTCCTGATTAGATTCTATTGATCAGGACTTTTCTTTGACTTGCCACTTCTTTGGTTCCCCTTCTTTCCACCTCCCATTTTGGGGGGTTGGAGAAGGGAGTTGAGGCGCACCATTGCTCCTCCCCAGTTGCCAAACAAGTCCCTTTCTCTGTGGATCTGCAGCACTCACGAGGGAACAAAAACAGCTGGTGAACCCACTGCTGATGGAGTAAAAAAGAGATTTATTCAGTGCCGCACCAGAAGGAGTCTGCAAACAGGAAGGGCAGTCGTCTCCGGGAAACCATGGCAGCCGTTCTTCTGGCGTCTTAAACATAAGACTTAGAGCAGCGCATAGGGAGTTTGTAAAGTGGTTTTGATGCAGAATATGTCTTCTGCATACATGCCAGGGTTAAGACCTTGCCCTCCCCAGACTTCTCCTCATAATTCAAAAAATGCTGGCTGCTTAACAAGGAGAGAGAGAAACAGCAAATTCAGCTGGAAATGGCATAACCTAGAGCAGTGTTTCCCAACCGCTGTCACGCGGCACACTAGTGTCCCGTGATGGACCTCCTGCTGTGCTGCGAGAAAAGCTCTCTGCCCCCCTTCCTTCCCCCTCCTCCTGCCGAACTCCTGCTGCTTGGGGGAAGAGGAGGAAGGGCCGGGCGGCAGTGAAGAAAAAGAAGAAGGGGCCTGGGCACCGCCTCCTTTGGCCGTTTCCCCAGCCAGCCTCCAATCCTCCATGACTCCTGCCCCTCGCTCGCTGTGTGGAGGAGCCCCGCCCACTGAAGCCCATCCACCGCTCATGCTCCTCCTCCGCGCGGCTTCAGCTGTGGGAGAGCTGAAGCCAGGGGGAGGGGCATGGCACAGCCTGGCTCTGCCCCCTCCCCCAGCTTCGGCACTCCCAGCAGCTGCTCCAGCCTTGAGGGGGCAGTGCTAAGCCAGCATTGTGCTGGCTCTGTCACCGCTGGCTTGGCAATGCCCCCTCAAGGCTGGAGAAGCTGTGGGAGAGCTGAAGCCGGGGGTGGGGGCAGGGCATGGCGCGACCTGGCTCCGCCCCCTCCCCCAGCTTCGGCACTCCCCGCAGCTGCTCCCAGCAGGCCACCATCCCCCAGCCGTTCTTTACTGTTTTAGAGTGTCATTTTGTGTCATTTTGGTTGGTGGTGAGCCCCTGGATTTTTTTAATGTTAAAAGTGTGCCACGGCTCAAAAAAAGGTTGGGAAACACTGACCTAGAGTGAGCGAGATCACTTATGGTTGCGTGCTCCTCAAAGTAGCTTTGTCCAAACATTGGATTGGATTCAGAGAAGTTGAAAAATTAATAAGAAGGCTTTGCTTCTTGGCAAGACTGCTGGGGATCCATCCAATGGGGTGCTTTCATAGAGCCTTCGAACTTCAACTCTAGAGACCAGAGTTCAAATCCCTGGTAAGCCATGGAAACCCACTCAGGCAAAACAGACCCTCTCGATCATAGAGAAAGGCAACGACATGCTGTTACTTACCAAATATTGCCAAGAAAACCCTATGGCAAAGTCCACTCAGGGTCCCCATAATTTGGAATGACTTGATAGCACAGTGACAACAACACTTTGGGAAGATTTCCGCTGGGCTGTGTACTTTCTTTGAGAAGGCCAGAAAAAAGTGGGTGCACATTTCTAAGATATCTAGATGTCTTCTTTTGGCAAACAGTTTTGTTGCCAGCTTCTTGGAAGTTAGGGCTAACAGAGGACTTTTTCCATCCGTATATACCACAAAAATGCTCAATCAAAGAGAATTTTTAACTTCACCAACAATGGAATTGAACCAAAGTTGGCACACAAAACTCCCATGACCAACAGAAAATACTGGGAGGGTTTGGTGGGCATTGACCTTAAGTTTTGGAATTGTAGTTCACCTACATCCACAGAGCACTGTAGACTCAAAAAATGATGGATCTGGACCAAACTTGGCACGGATACTCAATATGCCAAAATGTGAACACGGGTGGAGTTTGGGGGAAAATAGACCTTGACATTTGGGAGTTGTAGTTGCTGGATTTATAGTACACCTACAATCAAAGAGCATTATGTACCCCACCAATGATAGAATTGGGCCAAATTTCCCACACAGAATCACCATGACCAACAGAAAATACTGTGTTTTCTGATGGTCTTTGGCGACCCTTCTGACACCCCCTCGCGACACCCTCAGTGGTCTCAATGCCCAGGTTGAGAAATGCTGATGTAAAGCAACTGAATAAATGAAGTCCACCAGCAGGTCATAGAGGCAGGGATCAGGGTAGTATCCAGCAACCCGTATACAGAAGGATAGTACCTCAAATACCAAATGTACTTGGTAGAATTTGGGTAAATCACTGCCTCTCAGCCCCAGGAAACCGCTTCAAAACTCAGAGACAACCTCACGACGTGCATGAATTAGTTACATTTGCCAAACTGCAGTCCAGTGAAAGAGTTTTATCTTGGTCTGAGGTATTGACATCCCATCTTTCAGTGGTTAGCCAGAGTAGACTGTCATGAGACTACAAGCATAGACGTTGACCCCTGTATTTAATACAGCTGTTCACCTTTTGCTCTGGTGATGTAACTGCCATAACTTGTACTTGGCGTCATGATTTGATTAGTAAAATTCAGCACCGTTCTTTCTGGATTCCTAAATATGGTGGCAGACATGCTCTTTTTCTTTCTTTTCTTTTGGCCACATAACCATAGCATTTTTCAATCCCACTTGTCTTTAGTGTAATAACTATGTTGAGAATGGAAGAAATTACATGCACCAGTGGAGCAATCCTTCTGACAGTGAAACCCCGTCGATTCCATGCTGCAGTTTAATATGGATTCTGTTGTCTTGTCGTCTTTGGCAATGGACACAAAACCCTCTTCAGTGTCTTGTAGCACTTATGAGCAATAGCCAAGTTAAATAGCCCAGTTAAATGGGCCATGAAATTACTCCCATTAGAAGTGCAGTGCATTCCAACCATGAGGAAAATGTGTAACAAAACTTTCAACTATAGGGTGATTCCTGAAAGCCAGCACATGCATCTTGGGATACCCTAAACTCAAGCTGAAATAGGGTTGCTAACTGTCCCGTATTGTATGGGACATCCTGTTTTTAGGCACCACATTTTTACAAGCGTGTTGATGACTAAAAAGGCCAATCTGAGATAGGCAAGTTCAGTTGCAGAAAGCACAGCAGAAAGTCTCCTTGGGTGATGTTGTTTCCAAGTTGCGGTTCTTTCTGCATTGTTCTTTCTACGTGCATGTAGAACTGCCTAAAAACAGGTACTTTTCCTTGCGATGGGAAGTGGTGAATTTCTCCAGTTACACTCCGTTTTATGAAAGGCCCCACCTTCTGTCGCTATTCGTGGTTTAAATACAGTGTGGGTCCCACCGAAAGAAGTATTATTATTATTATTCTAGTCTCAAGAGGAGGGATTTCAAAGAGATCCCATTGAAAGTGTTTTAAAATTGTGTTGGTCTACTAGAATTAAGAGGAGACATCTCCATCCTGTGTGATGGGAAACTGAGCGGATGTTTGAGCTAGAAAGGGGAAGAGCCGATCCTTTGTGAAGGGGTGTTTGTGTGAGGAAATGCTCCCATCTTTTTAGAGGCAGAGCCCCACGAAATGCCATGCAAAGAAGATGATTCCCACCATTCCCCACCCCAAATGGGATGAGGTCCAAAGTTGCTGAGAATCACAGTGCTGGAAAATGATCCTGACAACAGAAGATCTCCATTCTGGTTTTTTTGCATCAGCATGAACAGATGCTCTATGAATCTGCATCCTCTTCCATGACGTTTGAGCTGGAATCCTTCTGATTTCTTCAGTCTTTTTTATTTTTTGCACTTTGCTTGACCTGCGTTGGTTGGCTCTGCTGATGTTCGCCTGGTTTGTGCTGCTGCCTTGGCCACTGCTGTGATGTTCATTGTTATGGGCCCTTTGCCCACATCATGCCATGCTTTGCTAAGCCTTTTCTAATAACATCAGTAACGGCTACCCAAGAGGTGTGTTATCATTTTCTAACTGCAGGTGGAAGGATCAAAAAGACAGATTAGTTAATTAGTCAAAGATATTCAGTGCAACATATGAAACCAGGTTGGAACGCCTTGGTCTTTTCAGCCTTGAAAGACGGCGTCTAAGAGGTGACTTGATTGAAGTGTATAAAATCATGCATGGGATAGAAAAGGTGAATAAAGAAAAACTGTTTTCTTTGTCACAAAACACTAGGACTAGAGGGCACTCCTGAAGCTCCAAGGTAGGAAAATTGGACTAACAAAGGGAAATATTTCTTCACCCAGAGGGTCATTGGGTTATGGAACTCACTTCCAGAAGAGGTTGTGACAGCTGTCAGCCTGGACAGCTTCAAGGCAGGATTAGACAGATTCATGGATACCAAGTGTATCGGTAGTTACTGAAAAGGACATTCAAGTGCCACCTCGGAGTTGGTTGAGGTAGGCAGGATTTCCCCGGGTACTGGTTGTGGGGGGTCGGGAGCAGGTCAGGGTTTTGCCCTCCCTTCTGCTCGAGATCCCCGCGTACAACTGGTGGGCCACTGTGTGATACAGAATGCTGGACTAGATGGGCTGAGGTCCGATTCAGCATGGCTCTTCTTATGTTCTTATGTTCTTATAAGAGTTTCCTGAACTTCCAGTTGCCCATGCACACTTTTCCCAACAAAATGAAATTAGAAATGCATTTGCTTATTATGGTTACCATTTGGACTCATAAGGTGGTTTTCTTTTTTAAATGCTATTAAAAAGAAACCACTTTTCTCCTTTAGGGGAGGCAATACTTTGTTGGAGCATGTAAAAGTCAGTTGGTGGGTGTGGTGAGTGTGTTAACTGGAAAAAAATGCAAACCCTGGGCTTGAAATTAGAGTTTACCTTCTCTTAGGATTGTTGCCAAAAGGCTAGAAAGCCCATCCTACCCATTGACGCTCTTTGTCAGACCCTTTGGTTGTGACCTGTCTGGCATTTTGCCGCCACCAGCATAGCTCACAACTTTGTTAGGGTACACAAGCCTCTCCCACACGACAAGTTGGCACCAATGTACTACCATGAGTTATTTATATAATTACTTTGATCACCAAAAATGGTCCACCCTGGCCTCACATCGGGAGGCATGGAGGCGCACTATCCACAATGCTATGGCCTCTTTCGAGAAGTCACACCAAACGTGTCTCAAAGAGAAACGACAACGCAGACTTTGATACAGCCGAAAACCAACTTACTAATGCCCTGAAAGATCTCTCCAGATAACCACCTGAAGCCTAACTCTGGCAAGACACAAATGTGTGCTTCCCATCGCCAAAACTGTGAAGCCAACAGGAAACTGAAGGTTATCTGGGAAGACTAAGAGCTTGAACACTGCTCCCACCCTAAATATTTTGGTGTCATCTTAGATTGAACACTAGCTTTTAGGAAACACTGTTCAAACACCAAGCACAAAGTAGTTGCACAAAATAACATCCTGTGGAAAACTACTAATAGTTCATGGGATGCAGACCCAAAATTAATGTCACAATGCACGGACTTGACCGGCCCCTTAATCACACACACAGAGACGGACTGAAGGCTAACTACTTTATTGAGTATAAACACAGTTCAAAGATATTGTCCATAAGAATAGTGAAACAATCCAAAAAAGGCTTGAAGTAACAATGTCCAAAATAGCGTGGCAAATAGGCCAAAAGCTCAGCAAGGCTCCGCACGACTATGCGGATCAGGAAACAGGGCAAGGCTCCGCACAACTATGCGGATCAGGAACCAGGGCAAGGCTCCGCACAACCATGCGGATCAGGAAACAGGGCAAGGCTCCGCACAACTATGCGGATCAGGAACCAGGGCAAGGCTCCACACAACCAGGCGGATCAGGAACAAGGCAAGGCAAGGCAAGGCTTGATGACCACTGGCTAGCTTAGCTTCGTGGTCCCACTCCGCTTCACGCCTATTCAGGTAAGATGTGGCCGGAGCACTGAGGATTCGTTCCCACGGATCCTATACTTAATCTCTCGGCCGAGGTCCCCGACGCTCTAGGCTTCTTCGTCTCCAATCGCTGCTCACGGACCTCGGCCGGTCTATGCTCTTGGACCATTCCCTTCTGCTAGACTTGATGTTCCATCTCCTATCAAAGGTTCGACCTTGTCTCTCCGCAGCTGTGTTTCTATCTCCTGAGAGCTCTCCTCCCTAGAAGTTTCCCAACCGCTTTCTTCCATGTTTTCCCTTACTAGCTCCTGAGAATCTCTCCCACCCGGATGCTCGTAGCTGCCAGAATCGCTGTCTTCCATCTGCACCTGGTTATCTATGTCTTCGCTAGGGCCAAACAACATTTCTTCCCATGCCAAGCTCTCTGTGGGCGAAGGAGGCCCATCAGGGGAAAGCTGCCCTTCGCCCCAGTCATCTAGCTCATCCTCTGAATCTAGTTCTGGTACTGCTGGTCCTAATACTAATGGGACCCCGGGTCCTGACCCCTGCCCTCCAGGCACAAACGAGAACTGCTGTGCTACAATTAATAAGAACATCAGCCCTGGTCTTGTCTTTCTCAACTGCTGAGTACGCATGCCTTGCAAAGAAGGTGAATATAGCATTGAATAAAACATGTAGAATTTATCACAGGATGTCTTAAACCTACACCTTTTGATAGACACTATTAGCTAGTTGGCATTGGGCACCCCCCCCCCCCCTGGATGTGCAACAGGAAGTTGTTGCCAATTGCGAGAGAAATAAGGCTGAACACAGTGAAAGCCACCCACTGCATGGCTATCAGCCTCCTCCCAGTAGACTTAAATCAAGGAGAGCCACCACTCCTCTTAATGTTCCTCCAGCAACAGCAAGGGTATCCCCCTGGGCAGCAAAACCAAGAAATCCCAACTGGATGCACACCCCCCCCCCCCAGGCACCCCAATGACGGTCTTCCTCCAGGGGCAAAGCAAGAATGGTTAACTTGGAAGTCCCTGAACAGACTCAGGAGTGGTGTTGGGAGATCAAAAGACAACCTAGCAAAATGGCACCACCTTGCGCAACTGTAGACTGGAACAAACAACTCTGCATCTGTATGCTTGCCCACAATACATTGCCTCACGCACAGAGGAAGAATGGTTGAAAGCTACAGGCAATATAGTTGCCCGTTTTTGGTCTAAAATTATTTAGCTGTTTGTGCTCTCTTTATTTTATCAGTCCTACACTTATTTATATATGCAATGCTTTTGACACAAAATAAATATGTTATTTAAAATTTTATTTGTTTGACTTTTTGCTGGTTGTTTGCAAATCCCGATTAACTGAAAGCGTATTGTATTCTGCACCAGCTACTTCATTAACTGTATTGTGTATGCTAATAATTCTGTCTTACTGCTTTGTATTCACGAAGTGATCATAACCCTGGCCCTCCAGAATTGATTTTTGCAATACATCTTGCCTAAAACTTCACCTTTAAACCTTCCCGTAATCTCTCTCTTTTATTCTGTCTTTCTCTCTCACACACTCCCTTCCAGTGACCTTGACATATCAGTATTTCTCTTCCAAAGGTGATAAACACCGTTGTTTCCCCATTTTACACTTCTTTTTGGTCTTAACCTTTTTCTTTTTGACTTCTTTTCTTTCTTGCTTTCAAAAAAAAATTCCAAAAGCTTTGAAGCTGCAAGGAGAGTTATATAAAAAAAAAATCCACTCCACCGTCTCAACTCCTTCTGGAGAGTTTTGCCAAACAGAATAAGAATAGAAAGTTGGAACGTGCGCATGGTTGCGCCAGCCATGAAAAATGTATTTATGCAGATGTTTTAAGAAGAAAAATATTGCTCTTACTAGAATATAATTAACAGGCCCAAATCTCTTGTGGCTCTTGCAAATATCCTAAATATTTAACCAAGATGAATATGAAAATGCATGCGAACCTCTATATGTTGCTCTCAGGTTTATTGCAATACTCAGTGCATCTCACCGGAGATGTTTTGCAATTGGAAATGGAGGAATAGCAATTCTATGTATGCATTGCTTCATGGAGTCGAATTGTTTGTATGTTGCATCCTGTACCACCAATCCTCTAACTGGAGGCCACAAGAGAATGGCTGCCATACCCGGATAAATTAACTTCTTTTTGGCCTCTATGGGACCCAAACTTCCTGGCACAGCGCAGATAGCTTAGTATAATTCTAATTTTGTGGGCTGATTGATTTGTCTCCTTCTTGACAGTTAGTCCTTGGTGGAGGAGACTGTTCATCCATTTTTCATCAACATCCTCAATCATTGCTGGCTTGGATGCAAATCAGGAATGGGTTGTGTGTGCCAATGAAATGGCACCAGGTTTTACCCTCAATCCACACTGCACCATAATAGCACTTTGGTACCTCTTTAGCTACTGTAGAGCCATTCTGTGGAATCCTGGGGATTGTAGTTTGGTTAATTCTCTACTCCAATCCTATTAAACTACACCAGACATGAGCAAACTTCATCCCTTCAGGTGTTTTGGACTTCAACTCCCACAATTCCTAACAGCCAGTAGCCTGTTAGGAATTGTGGGAGTTAAAGTCCAAAACACCTGGAGGGAAGAAGTTTGCCCATGCCTGAACTACAGCATTGGAGCTCTTTGATAGAGAATTAGAGCTATCTTACCAAGCTATACAGTACATCCCAAATTCCATAGAAAGGACCCATTGGCTGCTAATGTGGTACAAAACTGCTGTACAGTTGCATCTCCACATTTGTGTGTTTAACTTCTGTGAATTTTATTAATATGGTTTCTCAATGGGTCCTCCAGTACAACTACTACTGCTGGAACTAGTTGTACACAGGGATCTCTAGCAGAAAGGAGGGCAGAACCCTCACGTGCTCCCGACCCCCACAACCAGTACCCGGGGAAATCCTGCCTGCCTCCATCAACACAGAGGTGGCACTTGGATGTCCATTTCAGTAGCTACTGATTCCCTTGGTATCCATGAATCTGTCTAATCCTGGAGGTTGACCATAACATTGTTCCTAAAGATTCCTAGGAAGAATCTCAGCAGAGCCCTGGCATCGTGACAACAGTAGAGCAAAAAGAGGGAGAGATATGAATTGGCATAAATATAAATAGTGAGAGCAACTCAAGGACAACCTAATAAATTAATGATCAGCAAAAAATGATGAAATTGACTAGAATTGGAAAATAATTTAAATTGATTTCTTAATTTCCTATTCAATTAATTTACAAATAGAATAAATTTCATTATTATTAAAATTAATATAAAATTATAGATTATAAAGAAATATATTAATTTAAAGTTGGGGAGGATAAATAAGGCAATAAAATGGCAACATCAAAATTAAATTGGACAAAGGACATGAGACGCTTTATGGGAAGAGGTTCACATAGTTCTACAGACATTAATACAAATATGGCAGACATACTGAGGGAAATACAGAAAATCTCAGAAAAACAAGATGCCTTACAGAAAGATATGGCACATATGCAGGACACCCATCATAAAAAATAAGAGAAGAATTTACAGAGATGAAAAAAAATAAAAGAAGACCTTGGCCAAATGAAAAAAAGATATAACCCACTTGATTGAAGATGTTAAAGTTTTGACAGAGGGAAAAGAGAAAACGGATGAGATGCAAACTACTCTAGATGAAGACTTTGGACAAACAGAATTAAAGAGTTGAGCGAGAACAAGAAAGACTTCTACAGACCGAACTAAATTATCAAATAAGATTGAGAAATGTTCAAGAAGAAATGAAAGAGAATATTAGACAAATAATAACCACGCTACTTTCTTCATGTATGGAATGCCAAGAAGAACAAATGGATCAGGAGATCAACCAAATTTATTGAGTCTGCACATTTTATGCCAGACAAAATAAAACACTTAGAGATGTTATTGTCCAAGTTACAAAAAAGAGAGTGAGGGATGAAGTAATCCGTAAAAGTAATAAAAATCCAATTCTCTATAAGGGTACTAAAATTGCAGTACTTAAAAGAATTTCTACAAACGATGGTGAATAGAAGAATAAAGTACTACTTCCTGACAGAACATAAGAACATAAGAACATAAGAAGAGCCATGCTGAATCGGGACTCAGCCCATCTAGTCCAGCATTCTGTGTCACACAGTGGCCCACTAGTTGTACACAGGGATCTCTAGCAGAAAGGAGGGCAAAACCCTCACCTGCTCCCGACCCCCCACAACCAGTACCCGGGGAAATCCTGCCTGCCTCCATTAACACAGAGGTGGCACTTGGATGTCCATTTCAGTAGCTACTGATTCCCTTGGTATCCATGAATCTGTCTAATCCTGCCTTGAAGCTGTCCAGGCTGACCGCTGTCACAACCTCCTCTGGAAGTGAGTTCCATAACCCAATGACCCTCTGGGTGAAGAAATATTTCCCTTTATTAGTCCTAACTTTCCTACCTTGGGGCTTTAGGGAGTGCCCCCTAGTCCTAGTGTTGTGTGACAGAGAAAATATTTTTTCTCTATTCACCTTTTCTATCCCATGCATGATTTTATACACTTCGATCAAGTCACCTCTTAAACGCCGTCTTTCAAGGCTGAAAAGACCAAGGCGTTGCAACCTGATTTCGTAAGGAGCCGCTCCATCCCTTGGATCATTCTTGTTGCCCTTCTTTGTACCTTTTCCAGTTCCGTTATATCCTTCTTGAGGTGCGGTGACCAGAATTGTACACAGTACTCCAGATGTGGCCTCACCATAGATTTGTAGAGAGGCAATACAACATTTGACGACCTATTTTCGATTCCCTTCCTGATCATGCCAAGCATAGAATTTGCTTTTTTACTGCTGCTGCGCACTGGGTTGACATCTTCATTGAGCTGTCCACCAAAACCCCAAGATCCCTTTCCTGGTTTGTCTCGGAAAGCTTTGACCCCATCAATTGGTAGGTGTAGTTGGGGTTCTTTGCCCCGATGTGCATGACTTTACACTTGTTTAGGTTAAAATGCATTTGCCACTTTGTTGCCCATTCACTCAATTTCGAGAGATCTTTCTGGAGCTCTTTACAATCAGTTTCATTTTTAACTACCCTGAACAATTTAGTGTCGTCTGCAAACTTTGCTACCTCAGAATTTACTCCTACAGAAGAACTCAGAAAGCACCAAATAAGATACTGTTGGGAAAGAAGAGAAGGTATCATGGTCACTTATAAGGAAGAAAGATATTGGCTGACGACCGAGGAAAAGCCAAAGCCTTCTATGAAAAACTAATGAAGGAAGAACAATCAGAACTAAAAAAGGATGACACTCCCAGGAAAGGGAATAAAAAGAAAAAAGCTAGATTTGACTCCCCTGACTACAATGCACTCAATATTGGACAAGCTGCAGCGACTACTGGATCTTCGAATGTGGACAATGACGATAGTGGACCAGTGATTTTTATTCACAGTTTTTCCTCTTTTGCAAGGGTCTTGCATCCAAACCCCAAGCTTATGTTGATAGCTGACTGTATGACTACTACACACTTCCACACTACTTGCTTTTCTCTTTCTTGAAATTATGGGAAATGTTAGAGATGAGGGATCATCCAAACTATGGATTTTCCATTGCTCACCTTCATCCAAAGCATTGGGGTGGAAGGCTTCTTTGAAGACACATGTGTGTTTATTTATGTACACTCTGGACATCTTAGTGTCCAGTCAAGAGAGAATGCTTCTGGAACATGGCCATACAGCCTGCAAAACTTACAACAACCCAGTGATTCCAGCCATGAAAGCTTTGACAATACATCTTAGTGCTTCTCTTTTAACTGGGAAACAATATAGTAGGACTCCATATCTCCAGACAAATGTTCATGGACTTGGTGTGGATACAAAAACTGCATGATAGTAGCAAACTCTACTGAAAGGAATGTTGCCCAAGAATACCATATAAAGTCTCACTGAGAGCCTAGATATGATATATTTGGTCACACATGGGTAATTGAAATTACAGATGTTGGTCCCATAGATCAGTGTTTCCCAACCTTTTTTGAGCCGCGGCACACTTTTAACATTAAAAAAATCCGGGGGCACACCACCAACCAAAATGACACAAAATGACACTGTAACACAGTAAAGAACGGCTGGGGGAGAGCTGCTGGGAGCAGCTTCTGGGAGTGTCGAAGCCAGGGGAGGAGCCAGGCCACACCATGCACCGCCCCCTCCCCCTGGCTTCAGTTCTCCCACAGCTTTGCCAGCCTTGAGGGGGCAGTGCCAAGCCAGGATTGTGCTGGCTCTGCCACCGCTGGCTTGGCACTGCCCCTCAAGGCTAGAGTGCTGAAGCTGGGGGAGGGGGTGGAGCCAGGCCGTGCCATGCCCCGCCCCCTCCCCCAGCTTCAGTTCTCCCACAGCTTCGCCAGCTTTGAGGGGGCAAGCCAGCATTGTGCTGGCTCTGCCATAACTGGCTTGGCACTGCCCCCTCAAGGCTGGCGAAGCTGTGGGAGTGCTGAAGCCGGGGGGAGGGGGCAGAGCCAGGCTGCGTCATGCCCCCCCTCCCCCCGGCTTCAGCTCTCTCACAGAGGAGGAGCATGAGCGGTGGACAGGCTTCAGTAGGCGGGGCTCCTCCTCCACGCGGCTTCAACAAGCAAGGAGTGAGAGTCATGGCAGGAGTCATGGCAGATTGGAGGCTGGTTGGGGAAATGGCTGAAGGAGGCGGTGCCCCGGTCCCTTCTTCTTTTTCTTCGCCGCCGTCCGTCCCTTCCTCCTCCTCTCCCAAGCAGCAGGAGTTCGGTTGGAGGAGGGGGGAAGGAAGGGGGCAGAGAGCTTTTCTCGCGGCACACCTGATGATCATTCACGGCACACTAGTGTGCCACGGCACACTGGTTGAGAAACACTGCCATAGATGGTGGAGTCATGCTGTATACTGCAACTATGGGAAATTGTTGTCAACCCAAGCAAATCTGCACACATAATCTGGGCAGTGCAGGATTTCTGGCCAAGATCTTATTCTACAGATTACGTTTTATAACATTATGAATCCATAGCCAAATGGCAGAAAATGGAATGAAACCCTGTTAGTAAATGATAACGTTAGGCATCCAGACACTGGTAAGAATGCTCCAATGTGAATCATGGATGCGCTCCAGTTGTACATCAATGCACCGTAACTGGTGTTTGGATGCACATTGCAACTGTCCTGATGTGCATCAGTGCCCATTTCACATTGGTCCATCAGTCCTTCTAATGACAATAATTTCACATCAAATGTCCATACATTATAACATCAGGGCATCAAGTAGGAGAACGTGGACATTCAAATACTCCTTTTCGTTTGTGTGCATACTTAAAGTCATATATGGAAATGTAAGTCCCAAGCAGAATCCTAGCCTCTGCCTCTCAGTTTGTGGATGCAGAATTGTTGGAGAGAAGGGCACTCTCCTTGTGTTGACTGTCATTCACTTCTCTCTCCAGGAGCATCCGGTGCCTTCGTAATATTATCCACTGGAACCTGATCACGACGTTCATCCTGAGGAATGTGACGTGGTTTACGCTCCAGCTGATCGACCATAACATCCATGAAAGCAATGAGGTACTCCTTTTGTAGCAAAAGCCATTTCAGATTTATACCACAGGGACTACAGTTGACAAGAGACACTGCATCAAAGCATCACTTCCCATTGGCTGCACTGCCCATCTCTGGTTGCCATGCTTTGTATTGCTCCCATCTGCTATGCAATGCTACTATCTGCATAAGGAGGATAAACCAAGGGTTGCAATCTTTGCATCTTTATTGTCTTAAAATATGTGCAGACAACTGCAGGGAGGACTAAGGGCCACAAAAGACCAAAAAAAACTGGTCTTTTGTGAAATCCAGTTCTCGTCGTTTATTTACCTCTCTCGCCTGAAAGTTTATCTCTCCAAGAACTTCACTATAATTTATGATGCTATTCCAATTTCAGCTTTTGATGCTACCTCGAGAAGGGACCAAAAAAACCCAATTTCAGTCTATTAATCTTCCACCGATTTTTTAAAAAGGAAAATTCCCATAAATAATTTCTGCCTCCTGGCTGGGTGCCAAGACCTAAACAACAGGGATCTGTCAGACCGAATTACGAACCATATTTCTCAACACCATAGAAATGTGATTTTCACCTTATTCTGCCTTATCTCATTTTGCCTTGCCTTTATCATCTCTGGGCATAAGCAGTCCTTTCCCATCTATACTGGGTGGATTTGGAAAACTCGCTTTCTCCCTATCGACATCTCATTCTTTGCAAAAATCACTTCTCAGAGGAAACATCAAGCAACTTCAGCAAAAGTTTTCAACTGTGTATAATTTTCATTGGAAAGTATATGCTACTCTATACACTACCCTTCAGGATTGGAAGCCCAATGTGTCCCAATGTCATTCACACACTATATGTGGCTTGTGTTAAATGCTCAGATTCTTTGTTTCATAGGTTAGCAGTTGTATAAACTGGATTTAGTTTCCTTATCTTTCAAGATTCCTCTCCAATATTTTCATCCATTTCATCATTTATTATTATTATAATTATTATTATTATTATTAGTGGAACCCACTAGTGGCGCAATGGGTTAAACCTTGTGGCAGCAGGACTGAAGACCGACAGGTTGCAGGTTTGAATCCGGGGAGAGTGCAGATGAGCTCCCTCTGTCAGCTGTAGCTATTGCATTATTGTCCTCATTACTAGTGCGAACCTGATCATTCACTGTGGTTCTCCTTGTTGCTCTTTTGTCTTTGTAGCTCCCCCCGTTTTTTGTAGGTTTTTTTTCCCTCTGTCAGCTCCAGCTCCCCTTGCGGGGACATAAGAGAAGCCTCTCACAAGGATGGTCAAACATCAAAACATCCGGGCGTCCCCTGGCCAATTCTTTCACACCAGAAACAACTTGCAGTTTCTCCGGGTACGCCGAACACGGGAAAAAATTATTATCCTTAGGGACTGGAACATGTGCAAATGGAAGTTTGCTGTCAATCAGATTTTTCAAAACTTGCATTCCATACCGAACAACTCTTTGCTAATTTCTATAGAATTTTAGATCCTGGGTGTATCCTGACCAAAATCATATTCAGATCAAGCCATCCTGAACATAACCCTATTACCACCAATCCATTTCATAATGAAATATCAGTACTGATGGAAAAAGAAGAAAACTAAGAAATGTATTCATCCTCTCTTGAGCCTCCCATGACTCATGAAGCAGAAGATTAGAGACACAATTCCTTAAACGGGGATTATTGCATCAGCCTTTTTTGGAGAGCCATAGAATTATGCGGCTAGATCAGGCATGGGAAAACTTTGGTTCTCCTGGTGTTTTGGAGTTCAACTTCCACAATTCCTACCAGAGTTGAAGTCATGCCCGGATTACCCATAAGGCCAATGAGGCCATGGCCTAGGGGCACAAGCCAGGGGTGGGGCATAGATCACGGCCCCCCAAAAAACTAGTCTGCGCCCCTCTTTCCCCCTTTCTCATGCCCCTCCTCGCTCCTTCTCCCAGCAACGTCTCTGCTCTGTCCCCTCCGTCTCTCTCTCTCTCTCTCTCTCTCTCTCTCTCGTGCTTGCTCTCTTTCTCTCTCTCCCTCTCTTGCTCTCTCTCTCTCACGTGCTCTCTCTCGCGCTCTCTCTTGCTTGTGCTCTCTCTCACATGCGCGCTCTCTCTCGCACGCTCTCTCTTGCGCTCTCTCTTACTCTCTCTCACACACTCTCTCTCACTCTCTCTCTCTCTCTCTCTCATGTGCACCTTTGGAGCTAGTTTGCACCTGCTGCACTCTCTCCAAGCCTCCCGACTCCCGAGGAGACCTTCAGAACACAGCGGAGCTTTCCAGCCGGTGGGAATGGGGACCTTGGAGGTGGCAGGAGGTTGGCTTAAAGGGGGCGTAATTCCAAAGTGTGGCCTAGGGCGCAAAAAAGTGTTCATCCGGGCCTGGTTGAAGTCCAAAACACCTGGAGGTCCCAAGTTGGCCCATGCCTGGACTAGATAATCAAGGAGAGCTGGAAAAAACTACCTTTGTTGTTTGCTTCAAGAAGGTGTTTTTTGGTTCACTCTGCACATGACATAGAGAGAATGTCTGCACAAAGATGAGAGCAACAGGGGCAAAAGGTGTCATGGTTGGATTGGTGGACAATATTCTCCAGGGGTGGTTGTACACTGACCACTTAACACAGAGCTTATCCAGGGTAGTGAACTGACCCGAGGATGGTCTTGATCACCAGTCACTGCAGAGGCAAGAGAGTCTTGATCATCCAGTGATGCTGAACCCAATTCAGCACCACTAGGCAACTACCCTTACCATCCACTCCCATTCTCATTGTCATGGTAGACATCAAGCATAAAATGCATCATGGCAGCCACTTTTGTTACCTGAAGTGACATTGTCTGGGCCACCAGAAGAATTACCCACTCCTCATTCCATACCTGCTCCTACAGTTCTTGCCCATAACTCCTCTCTGACTTCTTTGACAGCTGTGGTGCCGGTGCCTTACAACGATCTTCAACTACTTTGTGGTGACCAATTTCTTTTGGATGTTTGTGGAAGGCTGCTACTTGCACACGGCCATCGTCATGACCTACTCGACAGACAAGCTGAGAAAATGGGTCTTCCTCTTCATAGGATGGTGTAAGTATCACAAAAGGGAACCCACTGGAAAAATTAGGGAGTGGAGACAACATTTGGTTTTGTTTGGTTCCTTGCAGATAAAAGCTAGTGAATAATAATGCGGCACCCAAATACCTGCCATTTTCTGGTAGGATTCTCACTTTGAAAAATATCCTATGGAATTTTGATATGCAAAAATATGGATTTTTTTCCTGTCCAAATCACATTTTATACCAAAGATAGTGATGTTTGCAGACCTGGTCTAGAGCTTTCCTGTTTTTTGTTCCTCTGCAGGTATTCCTTGCCCAATAATTATCGCTTGGGCTGTCTGCAAAATCTATTACGATAATGAACAGTAAGTACCAACATTCATTTCTCCATGTTTTTTGCTGAACTCACTTGGACCCACACTGTAGAAATAATACAGCTGCCTTGGCTCAATGCAATGGAAATCTGGGATTTGTAGTTTGGTGAGGCATCAACCCTCTTTGTCAAAGAAGATTAAAGACCTTGCAACACTACAAATCCCAGGATCTCATAGCATTCAAGTAGTGTCAAACTGCATTACTTTTACAGTGTGGATTCACTCTCATTGATGGTTGTGTCAGTTCTTTCCTCCAAAATATACCCTACAAACACTTGGTATTCAATGGTGGTCTCACCAATCCTGATCCTGCTGATCCTGCTTAGCTTCCAAGATCAGACAAATCTGATGCCTTTAGGACGGTGGTTCTCAACCCCTTAATACAGTTCCTCATGTTGTGGTGACCCCAACCATAAAATTATTTTGTTGCTACTTCATATCTGTAATTTTGCTACAGTTATGAATCATAATGTAAATATCGGATATGCAGGATGTATATTCATTCATGGGACCAAATTTGGCACAAATGCCCAATACACCCAAATTTGAATACTGGTGGGGTTGTAGAGGATTGTTTTTGTCATTTGGGAGTTGGAGTTGCTGGGATTTATTGTTAACCTACAATCAAAGAGCATTCTGAACTCCACCAGCAATGGAATTGAACCAAACTTAGCACACAACTCCCATGACCAACAGAAAATACTGGAAGGGTTTGGTAGGTATTGACCTTGAGTTCTAGAGGGTTGGGTGTGTGTGTGTGTGTGTGTGTGTGTGTGTGAGTGAGAGAGAGAGAGAGAGAGAGAGAGAGGCGACTTGCGAAATTGCAGGCCGCTTCTTGTGTGAGAAAATTGGCCATTTGCAAGGATGTTGCCCAGGGGACGCCCAGATGTTTTGATGTTTTACCATCCTTGTAGGATGCTTCTCTCATGTCCCTGCATGAGGAGCTGGAGCTGACAGAGGGAGCTGTCCCCAGATTCGAACTTCTGACCTGTCGGTCTTCAGTCCTGCTGGCACAACGGTTTAACCCTTTGTGCCACCAGGGGCTCTTTAGTTCTGGAGTTGTAGTTCACCTACATCCAGAGAGCGTTGTGGACTCAAACAATGATGGATCTGCACCAAACATGGCACTAATACTCAATATGTGCAAATGTGAACACTGGTGGAGTTAGGATAAAATAGACTTGACATTTGGAAGTTGTTGCTACTGGGATTTATAGTTCGCCTACAATCAAAGAGCATTCTGAGCCCCACCAATGATAGAATTGGGCCGAATTTCCCACACAAAACCCCCATGACCAACAAACCAATGCTGTTTGGTGACCCCTCTGACACCTCTTCATGACCCCCCCCCCCCAAGAGGTCTTGACCCCCAGATTGAGAAACACTGCTTTAGGCTATTTAGCCAATATTCATGCTGTTGGTTTTTCAATTAAGTAAGTATTTTAGCTTTGAAGGCTTCTGACTACAGTTGCAACTGATATTACGTTGTGTGCCACATATTGAAGCTGAAGCAAAAATGATCCTCAAGTCATCCCCTTCTGGGCTGCTGAAGAATCCTTAAAAATACACTGGAAAGTATTTTAAAAATTCCAGATCCGAAAAGCTATTTTCCCCTTTGTTTGTACAGCATCCACCATTGCTGTTTGTACAGCAATTCATTACAGTATAAAATATTTAATATTTTTATACTGTAAATATTGTAAATATTTAAAATATTTATACTGAAAATATTTACAAATATTTAAAAATGGTGTAAGACTCACCAATTTTTTTTGAGCAGCTCAAAAAAAAAAGAAAGACTATTTGATAGTTTTCATATTCCTATCTGGACTGTTAAACAAACTATACCATCTAGAAATTCAGAAGCCTAATTATGAGCACTTCCTAAGGTGCGTTGCAATCCCATGAATTTTTTTTTGACCTGTGAGGTTTGCACTAACTTAAAATATGCCGTTCTGTTTACAGATGCTGGTTTGGAAAGGAGCCGGGGAAGTACATCGACTACATCTACCAAGGACCGGTGATTCTTGTTCTGCTGGTAAGGAGACCCTTGGTTATGCAACTTGGGAAAAGTACTTTTTGAACATGACAGTAGTCTACTGGAGACTTCTGGGAGTTGTATTCCAAAAAAGCAACTTTCCTGGGCCTATGTGCAAATTAGGGAAGCTGGTGCCGGCTAATTTCGACAGTATTGAACTTGGATGAACAAGACTTGCAATGAATGCTTCACATTTTCTGAAAGGAAGCAGTTTTCTATTATTCTCTTGAAGATCCCAGATACTTCTCCCTCCTCTCTTTCTCGGTGAGTTATCTCAATGCAAACTACTATTGCACTTTGAGCTCAGTTTACTGAAGCAAGCAGAGGACACAAAGGAAAAGCAGGAGAGAAGCCACTTTGAAAAGTGAGGTGGCAGGTGAGTATTTGGGACTGTCCCTGCCAGATAGGGACATGTGCACGGAAAACCTTGAGTTCTCAAAGGTTTGCATTGTTAAATTGTGTTTTGCAGCCTGCAAAGTTTGCATGTTTGGTTGCATTGATTGGTTTTAGCACCTGCCAATCATCGTTTGCCGAGCCCAGTTGAGTTTGTTCCGCCCCTTTTCCCAGGGATCTGGGGATTATGCCATTTTACATTCAATAGGCTACCAGGACCTCTCCTGATAGGATGTGTTTAGAAGGTTTGCCAGACCAGGCCCTTGGTCAAGCCATCTTTCAATACCAGTCTGATTTTCCTTGGAATTCATGCAGAAGGCTCAGCATATCGGAAGGCTGAGTAACTCTGGGGAGTTCCAAGTGCCTCCAAACCAGTCTTTTTTGGCCTCAAGAGGAAGACTTTGTGACTTCAAGTTCAGCCATCCGATTAGGGCTGAGAGTGTCCCTACCTCAAAGCCATTGGAAAAGAAAGGATTCGGAGAGCTTTTCAGCTACAGCTTCTTGGACCAAAAAAGCAAAAGAACTTTAAAGTAAGCCAGTTATTATTTTGGGGGGAAACTAAGCAATGTGCCTGAGCAGGCATGTAGCCAGGTGGGGGGAGGAGGGGCTCAGCCCCCCCCCCGGAATTCTCAAGGTGGTCCGCGGGAAGGCCTTACTGGTACATTATTTAAACTGTTATGTGTATTCATATCATGATGTGATCACTATGCTCAATATATTCTATATGGATGGGGGTATTGGGATAACGATACAAAAGGTTTGCTAGGGTAGATCCTCTCTCACTCAGACTCAACCTCCCACCCCCACCCCCGAATCCTGGCTACGGCCCTGTGCCTGAGTGAAGTTAACTCATGTTATGGACAATAAAGTATTTGAGTTAACTAAAGCAGTGTTTCCCAGCCGGTGTGACGCAGCACACTAGTGTTCCGTGGGAGATCAGCTGGTGTGCCGTGAGAAAACCTCTCTCCCCTCCCTCTCTCCCCCTCCTGCTGAGAGAGGTTTTCCCGCGGCACACCATCTGATCGCGGAACAGCAGTTGGAAACACAACCCTCTCTAGGACCTAGAGAGGCAGAGAAGGCTCAGGAGGGGAGGGGCAGAGTGACGCTCTCCTCCTCCAGAAGTGAGCCCCCAGGATAGAATCTAAACTGTGGGCTCACTTCCGGGGGAGGAAGACGTGGGAACCTGGGCACTTAAGGGAGCCTTTCTCCCAGTTTGCCGTTCCCAGAACGGCTCCCCGCCGGGAAAGAGGGGGAGGAGGGATGTGCGGGGCCCTGCGGTGAGCCGGATTTGGCCAGTTTGCGTCTTCTGGTGAGCCTGGTGGAAGACCCGAGCCGGCCAAATTCGGCTTTCCGCAGGGCCCAGGCCCTGCTTGGGAGTCAAGTTTGTCTGGTTCGCGCCTTCCGGCAAGCCCGGCAGAAGACCCGAGCCGGCCAAATCCGGCTTCCCGCAGGACCCTGGCCCTGCTTGGGTGTCGCGTTTGTCCAGTTTGCGTCTCCCGGCGAGCCTGGCGGAAGACTCGAGCTGGCCAAATCCAGCTCACCGCAGGGCCCCGCACATCCCTCCTCCCCCTCCTCTCCAGTGCGTGGGAAACCGCTCTCGGCCGCCCTCCGGCTCCCTGCCCACCGCTGCGGCACCTTCCCTCCTGCCTGCTTCGCCGGTCCTGAGTCCAGAGTGCTCTCTGGATGTAGGTGAACTAGAACTCCAAAACTCAAGGTAAATTCTTATTACCTATATGTATTACTGTGTTAGAGTGTCATTTTGTGTCATTTTGGTTGGTGGTGTGCCCCCGGATTTTGGAAATTTAAAAACTGTGCCTCGGCTCAAAAAAAGGTTGGGAAACATTGAACTAAAGTGTCCAGTTTGGTCCTTGGAGCCCTGAGCCTTTACATGGAGGCAAGAAAGCAATCCCCTGGGATAGATATAGACCACATCCTTGCCTTCTCACAAGGTATCCATAGCCCGGGTGCGACGGCACAGGACAATTGGACAATTCATGAAGCCCAGGATATAAGATGCCTTGTGAAAGAGATCCTGTGAAATATTTCTGTCGAGGGCGGTGTGTTGGAGCTGAATGCCACCTTACAACACAGGTCATCTGCCCCCTCGCTGCTCTTCTGCCTTTCCATTTTGCTTTCCATTAAACCGCCTTCCGCGTTGCCTAGGAGTCCGGCTGCTATTGCTGCTCGTTCTTCATTCCGAATGAGATTTAATTGGTGTGTGCGTTATTAAGGCTCTACAGATTTGATACCAGGCTCAGCAGAAAAGTGAAAACGGAATGTGTGTGTGTGGGAACTACAAACCAACTGCGGAGACCACTCAGCTATGAATTATATGGCAAGGCCCTAGAGGTTTCTCTCCTCCCCCCCCCCCCCTCTCCAGAAGTGCTCTTAGCAATTCAAACAGTAAGGAAGATATTGGAGTTAGCAGCTTCCTGCCAAAGGAGAGAGCCCTCTCAGCATATGCTTTCCGTGGAAAGAATTGGGATATAATTAATTGTAATACCACCATGACTAGGTTTATTCTTTAAGTCTGAAACCCAGAATTCCCTCTTTGCCTTTTCCCCTTATGCTTACTTACTTACTTAGGCGATCCCTCGTAGCCTGAGGATGATAGTCCTCCAAGTCTAGTGTCTTGGCGGTGGGTGGCTGTGGAGCCCTATTCTTGATCTGCATATTATCCCGCAGTGAGGACATCGGTTTCCAGGTCCTGGTTATGGTTGGCTTGACACGCCTACCTCTTGGCATGTTTCTCCCTTTTGCCCTCCATTCATGCCTCTTTGATTTCTGCAGCACTGCTGGTCACAGCTGACCTCCAGTTAGAGCACTCAAGAGCCAGGGCTTCCAACTTCTTCTTATGCAAATTGTCCAATGTTATTGTATGTCGCTTTTGACTTATGCCAACCCTAAAGCAAACCTATCGCAGGGTTTTCTTAGCAAAGTTTGCTCATTGCCTTCCTCTGAGGTTGAGGGAGTGTGACCAACTCAAGGTCACTCTGAGGGATTCATTGCTGAGTGGGGATTCAAACCTTCATTTCCAGAGTTGTCGTGCACTAGGGATGCATCTGCACTGTAGAATTAATGCTGTTTGACACCTCTTGAACTGCCATGGCAATGGAATCCTGTGAGCTGTAGTAGTACATGGTATTTCACCTCCTCTCCCTAATTATTATTATTATTATTATTATTTCAGGATTTTACCCCACTCTTCTCAACCCCCGAGGGGGGACTCAAAGCGGCTTACAGTAAGGCGCAATTTGATGCCCACACAGTAACAATATAAGACCCCAGAACCCTTCAACAATTAAAATACATTAAAATACATTAAAATACAATTACCTAAACATCATGCGCATTCATTCCAGATTAAAACAATGTTCTGTCCATAAAAGCATTGGCCCTATTCATCCACTTTCCATTAAAATCCCATCTAAAGTGCTGCCTTGTGCTGGTGTGCAAACGCCTGGTCCCACAGCCAGGATTTTACTTTTTTCCTGAATGCCAGGAGGGATGCGGTGGATCGTACATCGATAGGGAGCGCATTCCACAGGCGGAGAGCCACCACTGAGAAGGCCCTATCCCTCGTCCCCACCAGCCACATTTGAGAAGTAGGCGGGAGCAAGAGCAGGGCCTCCCCGGATAATCTTAGATTACGAGGTGGGATGTAGCGGCTGATGCGTTCGGACAAGTAAGCTGGGCCAGAACCGTATAGAGATTTAAAGGTCAAAACCAGCCCTTTGAATTGAGCTCGGAATTGGACAGGCAGCCAGTGGAGTTGACACAACAGGGGGGTGGTATGCTCCCTGTATGTAGCTCCCATTAGTAATCTGGCTGCCGCCCTCTGGACTAATTGCAATTTCCGAACTGTCTTCAAAGGCAGCCCCACGTAGAGTGTGTTGCAGTAATCTATTCAGGATGTGACCAGAGCGTGGACGACCGTAGCCAGATCAGACTTCCCAAGGTACAGGCGCAGCTGGCACACGAGTCTTAACTGTGCAAAAGCTCCCCTGGCCACAGCCTAAGGGTACAGGTGCCTCACCAAACTATAATTCCCAGGATTCCATAGCATGGAGCCATAGCAGGTGAAGTAGCATCAAACTGCATTAATTCTACAGTGTAGATCAGGCATGGGCAAGCTTGTTCCATTTATTTATTTATTATTTACAGTATTTATATTCCGCCCTTCTCACCCCTCAGGGGACTCAGGGCGGATTACAATGTACATATACATGGCAAACATTCAATGCCATAGATACACAACACAAATAGACAGTCAGGGGCTATTTAACATTCCAACTTTTTCTGGCCACCAGGGGAGCTGTCGCTTCACCATCCATCTGCGACACTGATGAAGTACTTCCTCGTTCCCCACATGCTTGCTGGAGATTTTTATGGCCTCATAAATTAGTTAAATTAGCCTCCCCACATAAGTGGTACCTAAATCTCCTACTTGACAGATGCAACTGTCTTTCGTGCTGCAAAGGTCGACAACAAGCTACACAATTTGGCCGGAAGCTCACTCTGACCTGGGCTAGCTTCGAACTCATGACCTTTCGGTCTTTAGTGATCTTAATGCAGCTGACTCCCAGCCAGCTGCGCCACAGTCGCGGTGCTTTGTACTTCAACTCCCACCATTCCTAAAAGCCTCATATACTGTACTAGTTTCCATCTCTTCCCCCGTTGCGCATCCATCCTTCCAAAAAGGAAACATTCAGGCTCTAAGTGAAAGTTTATCTTCATAGGCAATCAAACAATCCTTCTTATCCCTCGCACTTCCAGGCATCATTAAATGATCGTGTTCCCATGAAATATCAGTTATCAAAACGTATATTGTCTGAAATGCAAACATCATATTAGACAAAATAATATATTTCAGCTCAATCTCAGTGCTCTTAAAAATCTTCTTTGTCTGGTTGCAGTGTACATCGCCAGAGGATGCGAGTCTCTATTTAATGCCAAAACCAAGTACGGCAAGAAGTGCTATTCATAGCCTCTGATGCTCTTGTTGAGGGTCCGTGGTCAGTTGAGCTCTTTGCTCCTTAAGGCACTGGTTTGTTTTGCTTGTCTTTGGATTCTGCAGCGCTGCACCTTGTGCATCCCTTCTGCCGGTCATCCATTGCTCCAGTGAATTAAAGGGGTTTTATAGCTGCTCTCACAGCGGTGGTTCAATTGCACCATCCCCATGGGAGGCTTTAAGACACGGAAGATGGCAAGCTGCCCTGGCTTAAAGCACATACGGGGGGATACACACAAAAGATCTGTGCCAGAGGCAGCACAATTTCATGTATCTGCTATTGGGTCATAGAAGGGCTGTTTTTGAAGATCTGCGTTTCAGTTGGACTCCTTCCTTACTTTCCTTTCCTTAGATTATCTCTTGTAGCCCAAGGATGATGGTCCTCCAAGTCTAGTGTCTTGGCAGTGGGTAGGTAGGTGACTGTGGAGCCCTATTCTTGGTCCGCCTGTTCTCCCGCAGTGAGGGCATCGTTTCCAGACAGAAGGCGGTCCCAGTCAGGGTTGGCTTCACACGCCTTTCTCTTGGCATGTTTCTCCCCTTTGCCCTCCATTCGTGCCTCTTCGAATTCTGCAGCACTGCTGGATACAGCTGACCTCCAATTAGAGCACTCAAGGGCCAGCTCTTCCCAGTTCTCTCTGTCTATGCCATGGATTTTGAGGTTGGCTCTAAGCCCATCTTTAAATCTCTTTTCTTGTCCACCAAGATTACATTTCCCATTCTTGAGTTGGGAGTAGAGTAACTGCTTTGTGAGATGGTGATTGGGCATTCGGACAACACGCACACATTGTCCCATCTCACCCGGGCTATCAATGCCTTATGAAAGGGCAAGGACGTGGTCTATCTGAGTTGTCAGTCCTTACATCAAGCCAGGAGGGATGTAAACGAAGCAGCGAAGTCAGGTCAATCCAGAATCCAAAACGAAGAAGCAGGGAGATCTAGCACAGAAGGGATTTAAGGTGGAGCAGCCAAAGGCAGGCCAAAGGCAGGATACAAAGATGTGAACGCCCACGAAATACTATACTGTCGCCCCCTTGGGCCTTGGAACCTGACCTCCCTGGATAAACCACACAGCAGCTGAGGTACAACAAGCTTTATTGAGTAATAAGTTGATTAAATGGTTTGGAGGCAATCTTTATGGTGCCTCCAAATAGCAGCCAAAGTCAGGATTCAGCAGGGAAGTGTGATCTGCAGCAACAGGTTCACAAGCGGAGGAAAACGGGAACACAAGCCAGATGCAAGGAAAGTCTTTCGGAGGAATTCCAGCCAGAGCAATAAGGCTGGGTTGGTTTAAAGGCAAAGAGTTCTTTAGGCAGCAAAGTCTTTCAGGATCAATCACAGGGTCTCGATGATGAACGGGAACAAAGGCACAACGCTGGATCAAGTCAGCCCGGTGTAGGCTGGCCGGCACAAGCTTGGCTGGGAGGCCCGCTGAGGCCTCTTCTCCTTAGCGTCTCCTTTTGCGGCGTTGGTACGAGATACTGACAATGGGGCATCTCTTGGCAATTATAGTATTCCCTGGCTTTGATGTGGATACGTCGAGTGTCACAGCCCTAAGATTGATGGTCATCTATATGTTATGTTACCTCAGTCTTTCTGGTATGCACAGCTCGTTAGTGACTACCATCTGGACAGAAGGGAGTCGATCTTTCAGCTCCTTCGGTGCGCCTTGCTATCAGGGAGGCAAGATGGCGTAACCTTGAGCTGCCTATGTTATGCATTCATCCCTGGCTTCTCACGGGAAAGGACGGGAGGCCCAGGGCAAGTTTTGAGAGTAAAGCAAGCTGGCTTGGAGAGCACCTTAGTGCTGCCTTGACTAAAGTCTTGCTCAAGCAAAAGTGATGCCTGAGGCCCTTGCGGTGTGACATATACCAAGATCCAGAATTTCATGTCCACAGTCAGTCCAGCGATTAGCCCAGCAGTGACCCAGCACAGAAGGCAATGGCCTGGATAGCAAGAACAATGCCTTGCCTGCTGCAATGAATGGTTAATTGCAAGCCCCCTTTATTCAGTCCTCCTCAGGGTTTGATTGCACCAACGGCCCTTCCTTGTTTCCTTCAGCTGCCAGCATCTCCTTTGACTTTCTCTCCAGGCGATCTGTCTTCTACGATAACTCAACTCTCCCCAACAGTCCCCATGAGACCCATTCCCAGCACTCCAACTCCCATCTCCCATAAACCCTACAAATGAATCACTGCTAGTGGGTTCCAAGCAGACATCCTGTAGTTGTTGTACCTTAATTCAATCCATCTCATTAGAGTCTCCTTCAGTACTCTGTGGACCCTCATCCATACCTCCCGATGACTGCTCCTCATCCCCACTCCCATCATCCTCCGAAAAACCCAGAAACGTTTCATCCCCAGAAGAATAGCTAAGTATTTGCCCCAATCTCTTCCTTTCTTGCTCCTCATCCGACTCTTGCTCACGAGTAGACCGTTTGGCATTTCTAGCTACAGACTCCTCTCAACCTCAGGCTCAACTACAACACTTAATGTCAAAGGGAACCCTTTACCTTTACTTTGGACTAACTTGGGATTATTTTAGTGGGTTATTTTATATTATTATGTTTTAACTATGGTTGTAAACCGCCTTGAAACCTTGGAGAAAAGCGATACACAAATGTCCCAAATAAAAAAAAATAAATGAAATATGTAATTTGTTATGGGGAAGAATTTGCAACACAGTGGCTACCCCACGTCCCATTGAATTCTGCAAAGGAAGGAAGTAACAAGGGGGCGTAAATGTCTTGGAAATTTATGCCTAGCAACCCTGCACTAGGGAGAAGCGAGGCAATCTGTTGAGTAGGCATTTCCAAAGGCGCTCCATCTGCTCCATTGCAAAGGGGCCGGGGAGAGAGGGGACCGAGAAATGCCATGGATTAGCTCCGTAGTCTCTTCTCGCATCCCTCGAAGCATTTCAGTGCTGACAAAGTTCCAAGTCAGAGTAAGATCAAACTAAATCGGGTTCTCAACGCCTTGTTTCCTCGCAATTTCCAATCAGACGCCCGCAGGAAATGCAGACGGAAAGAATGAAAGCACAAGGCTTTCATGTGTGGCTGACATTGGGCATCTTATATTCCTCAACATGCTGTTACTAAACCTGGAATTTCATCAGAATATTGCCATTATAGTGTACCAAGACTTCGGCTTAAGGGCAATCTTGAGTAGCAAGGGAAGGAGAAGCAAAATCAAACCACTAGGAAATGAGAGAGGAAACTCATCTGGAGAAGGAAACCGTTTAGACAAAAATATGTGCCAGTAACAATCTGGGCCAGCTCCACAATTGTAGCAGGGTGATACCACTATAACTGCCTTGCCGCCATACTATGAAAACCTGGTATTTATAGTTTTCTGAGGGCCCTTCCACACAGCCCTATATCCCAGAATATCATGGCAGAAAATCCCACATTATCTGCTTTGAACTGGAACATATGGCATTGTGGATTCAGATAACCCAGTTGCGTGTGCAAGGTTGACACACCTCGCACCAATAACAATACGCAGGCACAAGTGGTTGGATGAAAATGGCCACAACTCATTTATTGAAAACAGGAACATAAAGGGTTGGCGGCCACGCATGGGTCCTGGATCAGGGTCGAACAGCCCCCACGAATGTCCAAAGGCGTATGCAAGCCTGGGATGCGAGTGGCCCAATGCCTGTCCACGGAAACTCAGCACCCCAGGGGGCCTGGGCGTTATGCCCCCTAACAACCAGGGGGAGGGGCGATAAGCCAGCCTGATCCAGGGGCCCAACACTGAGTTGCGACAAAGAATATGAAAAACGCATAACCAAAACAGAGCAACAATGAGGTGCAGTTAAACAAAAGACACCAACACACAATGCTAACAGTAGGGCGGGTGGGAGGAAAAAGGACTGGCTGCACATGTGGCCTGAATCCCCAGGCAGCCTTAAGTAAGCTGCCCGGGTGGAAGTAAAGGCCGGCCGGAAACAAGGAGGGGGCAGGGCTGGGCAGCCCCCTCATTGGCCGGCTGGTGTTGGTGGCGGGAAGCCCTCCCGCCACCCCCAGGGGCTTCTGGGGAAGAGAAGCCCCTTACAATGGCAAGATGGCACGAGGGCAACGCCGCCCCGCAACCAGCTCGGCTGGTAAGTCGGCCAAGCCCATTCAAAGCAGATATTGTGGAGTTTTCTGCTTTGATACTATGGGATATAGGGCTGTGTGGAAGGGCCTGGGATACTTAGAATTCACTCCCAGAATGTTCTTGTGTTGTTGTTTTGTAGTTCTAGGGATTCTGAGTATCCACACACACACACACACACACACACACCCCAAGCTACAAACCTCATGATTCTGCAAGAGAAGAGCATGGTGAGTTGAAATAGTATCAAACTGCTATAATTGTATAATCAATTATATACTATTCGTGAAGAATAATTGAATTTTGAGTCTCAGAAAAGAAATATTCTCTAGGAAATGATGCCTTAGGTTGGAACAGATGGGACTAGAATGGCATAGCTGTGGGAGTTACCCTGGATCATGCTCTGACCTACAAAAAGCACTGCTTGAATATCAAGAAAAAAGTGGGTGCTGGAAACAATATCATTCAAAAACAGACTGGCACAACCTGGGGATCACAACCAGACACACTGAAGGCATCTGCCCTTGTGCTTTGCTACTCTGCTGCTGAGGATGCATGTCCAATGTGGAACACATCTCACTATGCTAAAACAGTGGATGTGGCTCTTAATAAGACATGCTGCATTATCACTGGATGTCTATGCCCCACACCACTGGAGAAATTATACTATTTAGCCAGTATTGCACCACCTGACATCCGCCGGGAAGTAGCAGCCAATAATGAAAGAACTAAGGCAGTGGCATCTCCAGACCATCCTCTGTTTGGATATCAGTCCGCATGTCAACACCTTAAATCAAGCAATAGTTTTCTAAGATCTACAGAGATACCCACAGGAACAGCTCAGCAAGCAAGAGTCCAAAAGTGGCAGGCTAAAAACCGGAACCTCAACCCATGGCTGATACCGAATGAGAGACTACTTCCTGGGCTCACAGAAGACTGGGCGATTTGGAAGGCGCTGAACAAACTCCGCTATAGCACCACGAGATGCAGAGCCAACCTGAAGAAATGAGGCCACAAACTAGAGTCCATGACATGCGAATGTGGAGAAGAGCAAACCACAGACCACCTATTACAATGCAGTCTGAGCCTTGCCACATGCACAATGGAAGACCTCCTTATAGCAACATCAGAGGCACTCCAAGTGGCCAGTTACTGGTCAAAGAACATTTAGTATCATACCAAGTTTTTAAACTTTATGTGTTTTTTTTAATGCAACTGTTCCCTTGGTTTGCTTCTGATACAATAAATAAATAAATAGACAGACAGACAGACAGAAGACATTCTAGAACAGGCATGGGCAAACTTTGGCCCTCCTGGTGTTTTGGACTTCCAACTCCTACAATTCCTAACAGCCGGTAGCTGTTAGGAATTGTAGGAGTTGGAAGTCCAAAACACCAGGAGGGCCAAGGTTTGCCCATGCCTGTTCTAGAAGATAAGGATGCACCTCAACATATCGTACTAGTATACAAGTCCTATTAGTATACAGCAGTGCCTTCGGTTTTATGGGGATTAAGGGCCCAGCACCCTTGCAAAAGTGGAGAAACTATGAATGAAAACACTGTATTTTAACTTGAGAGAATAATGTGGCTTTTTCTTCGCAAACAAAGATTCAGATTCAGGAAGGACTCATCCCACGCTTTCTACAAGCGCATTGATGACTAAAAGCCAATCTGAGATAGGCAAGTCCGGTTTCAAAAAACACAGCAGAAAATCTCCTTGGGTGATGTTGCTTCCAAGTTGCGGTTCTTTCTGTGTTGTCGTTTCTCTACGAGACTCGTTCGCCATGTCTTCTCGAAAGAGGCCGCAGCATTATGGATAGTGCGTCTCCATGCCTCCCGATGTGAGGCAAGGCTGGACCATTGTTGGTGATCAATCTGACCGAGTCTGAGATGTTGTTTCAGGGAATCCTTATATCCCTTTTTGGGGGCGCCTCTCTTGCGCTGACCCGTGGCGAGTTCACCATAGAGTAGTATCTTTGGGAGGTGGTGGTCCTCCATCCTAGAGACGTGCCCTGCCCAGCGCAGCTGTGTTCTCAATAGCATGGCCTCAATGCTGGTGATCCCTGCTTGCTCAAGGACAGCAACATTCGTCACATAGTCGGTCCCATGTACATTTAGGATTGAGTGAAGACAGTGCTGATGAAAGCGTTCGAGGAGTCGTAGGTGTTGGCGATGGGTGACCCATGTTTCAGACCCATATAGGAGAATAGACAGTACGATAGCTCTGTACACACTGATTTTGGTGCTTTGCCTCAGGTGCTTGTTGCTCCAGACTCTTTTGTGAAGCCTTCCAAATGCACTCTATGCCTTTGCTAATCTGTGATCTATCTCTTTATCAATCTTGGCGTTTGAAGAGATGATGCTTCCCAGACAACTTGAGAAAATATGGCTCTGGGAATCTCTAAATCCTCCAGCATAGTTCTGTGATCAACTTCTGCTAAGAGTTCAGCATAGAGTCACGCTCGGAGGACTTACAGATTCCTAAAGAGACCATATTAAGCAATTCGACAAATTAATCTACAAATGTCGAGGGTCAATTGTACTAGGGTTGGCAGTTAGTTAAATTTAATTGCCTTTGTGCCAATTAATTGCTGCACTCCCCACTCTGTCATCTTACTAGTTAAATTTGACTCAGTGTTTAAATCTAATGGGTTACGGTCCTATTCGTGCTTTTCTCATTGAGGATGCTTTTCTTCAATAGAAGAAAGGAAATATGCAAAGAGTCACTCAAATATATTTCTAATTAAGAATGATCCAGACTTGAGTCACTGACTAATCCATGCAGCCACTTATTGCTGCATTTCAGTGGAATGAGCAGCACTTCTACCTTTACTTTCTGATCGGAATGAACTATATGTGGTACCTGCAGAATAAATCAAGGGCTTAGATGTGAGTGGGAACGAGGAGCTGGTCACAGCAATGACATGAACAGGTGGACATGGTGATGGATGTGTAAACAGTTGCAGCAGGTTTGTTCTCGTGGGCTCAAAGTCATGGCTTGCCCAGGATTTGGGGGAAGAATTCAGATCAACCTGCAACTTTGGTGAATGCAGTTCCAAGCCACATTAAAGAGCTCTGGTCCACATTAACCCAGATCCGCTCTGTGATTTCTTTAGTCACCATGGAGCAGACTTGATGGTCCTTTGCACTAAGTCAATGTTCTTCAACCTGGGGGTCGGGAACCCTGGGGAGTTGCGAGGGGGTGTCAGAGGGGTTGCCAAATACCCAGTATTTTCTGTTGGTCATGGGGGTTCTATGTGGGATGTTTGGCCCAATTCTATTATGGGTGAGGTTCAGAATGCTCTTTGATTGAAGGTGAACTATAAATCCCAACAACTACAACTCTCAAATGTCAAGGTCTATTTTCCCCAAACTCCACCAGAGTTTACATTTGGGCACATTGAGTATTCATGCCTGGTTTGGTCCAAATCTATCATTGTTTGAGTCCACAGTGCTCTCTGAATGTAGGTGAACTACAATTCCAAAATTCAAGGTCAATGCCCACCTAACCCTTCCAGTATTTCCTGTTGGTCATGAGAGTTCTGTGTGCTAAGGTTGGTTCAATTCCATCATTGGTGGAGTTCAGAATGCTCTTTGATCGTAGGTGTACCGGATACATGGCTCTGAACTATTGGACCCATGGCCCAAACTACTACTTTTCTGCTGCTTTAGAGAGTAATGAATTCAAACTATAAGGAATGAGATTTCACCAAAACATAAGAAAAGATTCCTGATGGTAAGAACTTCCCAATGGTAGAATATGCTGCCTCGGAATCCAGTGGTGTCTTTTTCCCTGGAGGTTTTTAAGGATGGATGGCCGTCTGTCGGGAGGGCTCGGATTGTATCTTCCTGCCCGACAGAATGGGGTTGGACTAGATGACCCTTGGGGTCTATTCCAATTCTGTGGCTCTATTATTCTAACTTGCAACCTTCCAAATATTGTCAGACTCTCATCATTCCCACCCAGCATACCTGGTAGTCAGGGCTGATCAGATTTAATACCAGCGGCTCGCATTCCCTATCAGTGCTCTTAAGAAACTTGACATTCCACATAGATAGAAACTCCACTTGTCCTAGTTTCCAACAGACCACACAAGCTCTGAGGATGCCTGCTATAGATGTGGGTGCACGGTTAGGAGAGAATGCTTCTGGAACATGACCAGACAGCCCGGAAGACTGACAGCAACCCAGTGATTCCAGCCATGAAAACTTTTGCCAACACATCTCTTACTAGCACATCTTCCCCAGTGGAACCAGAGGAAGCCAATTCTTTCCCGTTGTGTCCAACATCACAAAGAAAAGGGTTAACAAAAGAAGAAACCTTGAGTTTAAAATACACATGTAAATACTTAATGCAACGTGTCCACTCAGCACACGTCTCGAGCTCCTTTGAATTCAGGAACATTTTTCTCACTCGTGCCAAGCTGAGTGCAGGGTTCACTTTTTCCCAACTAGGCTCGCTCTCCATAGCAACCACATTGAATATGTGCAGCTCATTCTTTTCTGCCTCTAAAGATTTGTGCATGAATGTTGAAGCTGCCCTTGTGGCTTCACCTGGACCCACAGGGTTTTGCATATCCATTGTTTCCAAGTCAAATAGACAAGCTGAAATGGGGAAAGAGAAGGAAGTTTGATCAGATAGCTCTTACTGGACTGCTGGATACATCTAAACCTGACATTGCATGCCCTCCAAAATCCCATGGACTTTTAAAAAGAGGGAACATGCAAGGGGCATTCATTAAAGATTTCCCCTGACCCACCTCCTGTGGACTGAAAGCAATGAAACTTGGCACAGTTATGAATCCTTCTCTCCATGGGTGCCACCTACGGACACACACTTCTCCCATCTTTTTAAGCAACTGTAAACACCTTGCCTGTACAAGTCGACAGGTTGCTCCAAAAGTCATGTTGTGACTTTGGAAATCAGAGTCTTATCACCTGAAAACTGCTTGCCCTTCAAAAATAACTTCATGTTGGAAAGACGTGGAAGTCCGATGGTGAAAGGTTGGGTGAGTAAGGGGGATGTGGTAGGATTTCAAAGCCACAGGAGCATGCTTCTTCCATTTGGGCAACAGGTGAGTTATGAACTGGTGCATTGTCTTGCAGGAGGTGGACACCTTTAGTGAGCATGCCATGTCTCTTGGTTTTATTTATTTATTATTTATTTAAAACCCTGGTAATCTTTCCTATTGCTGCTTTATTGCCCTGTCCCAAAAGCTTGGTCCCACAGCCAAGTTTTTACCATCCCTCTGAAGGACAGGAGGGAGGGGGCCGATCTGATCCCGCCAGGAAGGGAGTTCCATAGCTGGGGGGCAATCACCGAGAAGGCCCTCTCTCTCATCCCCACCAATCACGCCTGTGGCAATGATGGGACAGAGAGCTTGGCCTCCCCTGAGGATCTTAATCTCCACAATGGTTCATAGGGGGAGATGCGTTCAGACAGGTACATTGGGCCAGGGCCGTTTAGGGCTTTATTCAAACCCTTTGAATTGTGCCCAGTAGCAAACTGGGAGCCAATGGAGCTGGCATAACATGGCAGCTATATGCTCCCTGTATGCCACTCCAGTTATTAACCTGGCTGCCTCTCGTTGGTCTATTTGAAGCTTCCGAGCAGTCTTCAAAGGCAACCCCATGTAGAGAGTGTTGCAGTAGTCTATCCTGGATGTAATGAGAGGTTTGGATGGCCTCCCTCAATTTCCACAACACTGAAGCATAATGTGCCCCAGTAATCATCAATCCTACTCCGTGCTGGTCCCAAAATACCGTGAGCATGACCTTGCCTGTGGAGAATTGGGCGCATGCCTTCTTTGGAGGTGGTGAGTCAAGATGCTTCCATTGCATCGACTGGACTTTAGTCTCAGGATCCTAGTGATGGACCCAGCTTTCATCCTGTGTGGTCAGTCTGTTGAAAAAGTCCTGGTTTCCATGGCATATCATTTGACTTGTTCCTGCTTCTGAAAAGGTGTGAACAGCCGGAGGACCCAGCAAGCAGATACCTTATGCAGGTGAAGATGGTCTTGAGTGGGTTTTTTCCATGCACCCCACACTAATCTTGACATTTTGGGCTAGGTGGAGAATGGTTACGTGGCGATTTTCCAAAATGGCAACCTCCACTCGCTGGATGGTGTGTTCCTCAACAGCAGAGTGGGGTTGCCCTGGAATTGGAGCTGTTTGCACCGAAACACATTGGAATTGACAATGCCAGATCTTGACTCCATCATCTGATGGGGAATCATCACCATAAACCTCTTTCATCTCATCGAACCTCTCCTTTGGTGTGCAGCCTTTCAAGTAAAGTAACTAGAGGACTGCTCTGTATTCCACTGGGTCCATTATCATACTTCACACCACTTCAGCACCTGTACAATCAAGACCGTTCCCAGTTCTGGGTTGTAAATTGGCACGTAATGTATAGAGACTTACATCAGTACACATGTGCAGTTTCAGCATCCTGTGATAAATAGAAATTGGGTCAGGGGAAATCTTTAATGAACACCCCTCATATATCCCACCAACAACACGGGTGCAATTAATGAGGAAGAACAGAAAAGCTTGGAGAGATTGCAGCCATGGCACTTCAAACTGAGTAATTCTGCAGCCTAGACCAGGCATTTGCAATTCCCAGTTACTGGAGTTACAAAGTTCCTTCTTCCAAAGATCATAGCGAGCAACATCTCTAGCAGTTCTGTCTGAAATCTAATGGGATCCTTTTTTACAAAGTGATTCGTTTTTGAAAACGAAATATTATCTGGCACCATGACAATGAAATACAAAGAAAAAGGCTGAATAACTAGAAGGGGGAAAACGTCAAAGCTTAAAACTTGAAAGATTAATTAAAGAGAACATGCAGAGATCGGGGGAAAGCATTACTTTAGCAAGGTCAAGCTGACAGCATGTAATGGTTGGAAGATCTGATGACTCTGCATTTGGGCTGGTTTTTATACATATTAAGAGACCAAGAAAAATCAAATAGCATGAAATCTTTACAAATTAGGAGCTATGGCCCAGTGCATGGATGTTCAAATATTTTTTTTTATTTATGACATTTATATGCCATCCTTCTCACTCCGAAGGGGACTCAGAGTGGCTTGCAAGATATATATATATATACATACAATATATTATATTATATATTATTAGCATAGCACAATATCAGTATTATATATTAATATATTGTACTATACCATTGTACTGTAATATTATTAGTAATATTACATATAATATAAAATATATAATTATAATATATTATTATGTTGTATTGCATTATAATATTATAAATTTCTGGGAAATGAGAATTGGAATACCTGCTCAGCCATGGAAATTTATGGATGAGAGATCACACACTCTCAGCCTCACCCATAGCTTCTCCTAATGTGCTCTCCTGATTACTCTTAGGGTGTATCAGTATTGTAGAAGCAATGCCATTTGACACTACTTTCCTGGCCATAGCTCAATGCAATGTTCAAGGGTTGAATGAAAAATAATGCCTCCACCTTCATTACTTAGGTTTGGATGGGAGTATTTTAATAAATCAAACGCAGAAATAATCCTTAGAATGTGCTCTTTAACTTGCTTGACATTTCTCTCCGAGTGATGCGTCGATCATCCTGAATCAATCTGTCAACCTTTTGCTTGTGAAACTCGGTGGTTGCTGTCACAGGACGTCCAACTCTTTGTTTGTCACGCAAGTCAGATGTTCCCACCTCAACATCTTTAAGGACTCCAAGGACAGAAGTGAATCCATTATAGGCCTGACCTCATCTTTCCAACCACAGCAAGAGAAGTCTCTTGGATGCAAAAAATAAATAAATAAATCACATCACTCTTAGTATAGTTTTCTTTACATCTCTCTTCTTTTGTCCAAATTATTGCACTCAGAATGTTTCTATTTAGATGAAAACATAGTTATCCTATAAATAACCAATTCAGAGGGAGAATTCAACCTATTTATTTACAGTATTTATATTCCGTACTTCTCACCCCGAAGGGGACTCTGAGCAGATCACAGAACACATATATGGCAAACATTCAATGCCGATTATACAATTGTGACGGAATGAAAATCACGCAAAGTTCATGCTTTAATCAGTTCATGCTTTAATGCCAGATGACCACAAAGAACAAGAAGTTTACTGTCTTGCCAGAGGGAAAAATGCCACACAGATGACCAGCAAACTGAACAAGCTGAAGCCCTTTAACTTATATATATACCCTAGTCATGCCTTGCATTTTCAGTTAACACACTCAACAATTGATTTTTACTTGTCCTAACAATAACAAGACAGACAACATAGATAGAGGTATATATATGCTTTCCCATCATTCGGCATCTTGGAGGCTGTGCTTGGTTCTTCCCACAGAAGGTTGCTCTCACTCCATCTTTCCCGCTGAAGAGTTATTTGTTTGTAAACTTCCTCCTTTTTTGATAGAATCGCTGTGCCTAAATATATCCCCGCTTTAACACGGTACCTATTTATCTACTCACATTTCTGTTTTCGATCTGCTAGGTGGGCAGGGAGCTGGGCTGAAGGTCAGGAGCTCCCCCTGACCCGGGCTTCGAACTATCAACCTTTTGGTTGGCAAGATTTACTGCAGTTGGTGATTAACATGCTGTGCTAAAGCCTGGCCACGTTTACACATCTAAACTATATCTACACTATAGAATCAATGCAGTTTGCACCACTTGAGCTGCTATGGCTCAATGCTATGAAACCATGGGAGCTGCAGTTTTATAAAGTCTTTAGCCTTCTCTGCCAAAGAGTGCTGGTGCTCCACCAAACAACATTTTGGCTGATACCATAGCAGTTAAAGTGGTGCCAAATTGCATTAATTTTATGTTGTAGATGTACCTCTAGGCTACACAACACTGAAGTTGAACAGAAGTGACAGAATACCAATATCGAGGAGTAGCATTAGGCAGAAATGTTATGCTTAAAATACGATAGTCCAAGTCTTCATGTCTAACAAATTGGAAATATTTCTGAGAGCTCCATTGGCGCCAAATAAAATTGCTTTGGGAGACAGGCAGCTGATGAGACCTGATTTCCCATCGTTTTCCTCCTTTAATATTTTCTCAGCTCAAGAGCAGAAAGAGCGGGACTTCATTTTGCTTGAACATTTTGTTCCTAAATTGAAACCCATCTTATAAGCATAGAATATTTAAGGAAATAAATTGATTTTCATCCCAAAAGTTATTGCAACTTGGACCAGAGAGATTTGGTGTGAGATTGCACATGTTTTTGATTGTTTGCCTGTGTTTTCTACATATTGATGGCGTCTCTCTTTTCCCCCCTCTCTTTTTGTTTTATTTCACAGATAAACTTTGTATTTCTGTTCAACATAGTTAGGATTTTAATGACGAAACTGAGAGCCTCAACCACATCAGAAACAATACAGTACAGGTACGTTGAGCATTTATGATTACGTATTACTTTTTTTAAAAAATTGCATTCATAACATTTTTGAAAAGGAACAATGATGTCATATCCTTTTGGCAAATGTGAATCTCCATGAACATCTGGAGATCACCTTTTGAAAACCACTAGTCAAGGAAAGGCATGACCTTGTTAGAAGTCAACCCTTTGAAAAAGTGATGTTCATAAGCATTCGTGTTATGGCACACAGTTTACTCAGCTGTTAAACTGATAAACCATGTTTTTGAACTGCCAGGGACAAAGACGTGCCACTGCACAAAAAACATATACTTAGCAAAGTTTTGAAATGTTTCTTTGAAGTTGAAATTTCAGTTGCCCAAAACATATACTCTCCCTTGAAACCTCTTAGTTTAAAATACCCACTCAGAGGCCAAAAAACCCCTTCTTTAAAATGTAACATATCTTGTTTACTCATAAGCATCATGTATACAGACACATTTATAGATAGGATGTAGTTTCTCTGTGTTAAGAACACAAGGCATAATTCTTAGGATGCCGGCCATAGATGCAGGCGAAACATCAGGAGAGAATGCTTCTAGAACATGGCCATACAGCCCGAAAAACCCAAAACAACCCAGTGGTTCTGGCCATGAAAGCATTCAACAATAGAATAATAATAATAATAATACACTTTATTTATATTCCGCTCTTCTCACAATAGAATAATACTCAGAGCGGATGACATTACACATTCTCGGCAGACAATCTCTGCCGGTTGACATACAATTACAATACAACGAGTACAATTTAGAAGGATTTTTCTTCTTCTGGCTGCATCACAGGGTGCGGTTCCTCCATCACTACGTCATTACGTCACAAGGGGGTGCTGTTGCTTCATCCTCATGACGGAGAGCCTCTATTTCCGCATTCCACCTTCTGACAGCCGATCTTTCCTTTTATTCAGGCGTTGTAAAGTCCTTTTTGTAAAAATCCTCCCCCGCTTAGCGGTCCCTAGTTCATCTATTCACAGCTGGGCTGTTTTCGAACTGTTAGGTGAACAGTGGACAGGGCTCACAGCTGGGGTGTCCAGACCAGCAGTTTGCAGTTTAACACCACTTGAGGTCCCATGGCTCAATGCTATGGAATCCTGGGAGTTGCAGTTTTGCAACACATCTAGCCTTCTCTGTCAAAGAGTGCTGGTGCCTCACCAAACTACAATTCCCAGGATTCCATAGCATTGAGCCAGGGCGGTTAATGTGGTGTTAAAACTGTATCGATTTTACAATGTCTATAAAGTTTATTGCTTATGGCCAAAGCCCGTTGCAAGTCCAAAATAATAAAATAGTACACACATAAAACAATACATTTGAAGTGTACATAGGGCCGATAAGCAATAAAAAATATGGCATAGGTACATTAGGATTTGCATTTAGGCTGTCTTAGACCAATTATCTCCTTTACAGAGGATAGCTGTCTCCGCTATGTGCTTCCTCCCGATCTTTTTTAGTCTAAGTTCTGTGAAGGCTCGTCGGAGCTGAGCAAAGGTCAGGCTGTCAAAGTAATCCAGGTAGCCATTGTGCTGTCTGAGGCTGTGGCATAGGGGAGCACACAAAGAATCATGGGCAACCTGGAGGTCTGTAAGTGTGGTGGTTTCTAGAATTGTCTTATTTATTTTTGTCTTCCTTGTAGGATGATCTAGCCTTGTCAGTTCACTGGCCAAAAGCCCATACTTAATGGCCAGTTGTGCTGCTCCATGAACCCAGTTGTTGACAGGTAGTCCGTTATTAAGTTCCAAGAGACACTTTTTTTTGGTAATCTAGTGCAGTGTTTCCCAACCTTTTTTGAGCCGCGGCACACTTTTTACATTTGCAAGATCCTGGGGCACACCACCAACCAAAATGACACAAAATGACACTCTAACACAGTAATACATATAGTTAATATGTTTTTAAAATGTATTTATACACTTAGTGTGAAACCTGGACCTGTTTCGATGAACACAACATAGATATCCTGGCAGGAATGGCAGAAAGACACAAACTTCCCACACAGAACTCCCATAACCAAGAGAAAATGCTATAAGAGTTTGTTGGGCATTGACCTTGGGTTTTGGAGTTGTAGTTCACCTATATCCAGAGAGCACTGTGGACTCAAACAATGTTGGATCAGGACCAAACTTGGCATGAATACTCAATATGCCCAAATATGAATGCACATGGAGTTCAGAGGAAATAGACCTTGACATTTGGGAGTTGTAGTTGCTGGGATTTATAGTTCCCCTACAATCAAAGAGCATTCTGAACCCCACCAATGATAGAACTGGGCCAAACTTCCCACACAGAACCCTCAGGAGGCAAGAGGTGGTCTCTACTTGGGGAAAGGAAGGCGGGCATTCCCAATGCATGGAGTGGGAGAGACCAAGTAGACAACAGGTGGGGAGGGGGGGGGTGTTTGTAATTTTGTGCCTTTATCGAGGTAGGTTTCTTAGGGTTTTTATACTTCAACACACTAGACTCTCCCCCTCCTGGAGGTTCCAATTTCCCACGGCACACCTGATGATCGCTCACGGCACACTAGTGTGCCCCGGCACACTGGTTGGGAAACACTGATCTAGTGGTTGGCATTTCTTGGATTTTAAGCCATAACACAGGATCCTTTTATCTATTTGGCTTTATAGGGTTGGGACTACGTGACAGCTAGGGCACTTATAACCTTTAGGAGTTGTTAACATAGCAGCAAGGCTATACAAACTAAAGAACCTAATCTGCTGACTATTTTTATTTATTTATTTATTATTTTTATTTCTATACCACCCTTCCCCGCAGGCTTGGGGCGGTTTACATAGCCTAAAAAGCACAATCATAATATGCAACAATAAAACCAAATTTAACACAGATTTAAAACAGATTTCCGACCCGCACAGGGTAGTCAACATGGATTATCAGAGGTTAAAAGCCTGCCGGAAGAGCATTGTTTTGCAGGCCCTCCGAGGGTCCGAACATCCTCCGGTAAGGCATTCCAAAGGATCGGAGCCACCACCGAAAATGCTCTCTGCCTGGTGGAGGACAGGTGGAAAGTCTGAACAGAGGGTACAACAAGAATATGTTGTTCTTTAAACCATAGTGATCCCTGGGGAACATATAGGGTGAGGCGGTCTCTCAAGTACACCAGCCCTAGACCATATAAGGCCCTGAAGGTCAGCACCAGCACTTTGAACGTAATCCGGTACTCCACTGGAAGCCAATGCAGTCGCTGCAGGATGGGGGTGATATGACACCTGGCCGAGGCGCCGGCATGCAGGCGAGCTGCAGCATTCTGCACTAGCTTGAGTTTCCAGATCACGGACAAAGGAAGGCCAATGTAGAGGGCGTTACAGTAGTCTAATCTCGAGATAACCGTAGCCTGGATCACCATAGCTAGGTCACTCCTGGATAGGTAGGGTGCCAGCCGTCTAGCCTGACACAGGTGGAAAAATGCGGATCTGCTGACAGCGGAGACCTGGACCTCCATTGTCAGCAGTGGGTCCAACTAGACCCCCAGACTTTTTACCAAGGACGACGGGCAAAGTGCTTCCCTGCCCAGGTTAGGCAGCCGGCACTACCCCCCAACTGGGCGACCCAGCCATAGGATCTCCGTCCAGGCTCGGATTAGCCTCTTCGGCCACCCGAGGCCAAGGTGCCCCGTGCCGCCCCCCAGGGTGTGGAAAGCCACGCCCCCAGGGTGCAGAAAGCCATGCCCCCCAGGGCGCTGCTGTGCATGTGCGGTAGCAGCCCCGGCCGTGCGGCTTCTGTAGCCTCCTCCTCCCGCGACCAGAAGGAGGGGCCCGAGGAGGTGGATGGAAGCCGCGCGGCACCGGCCCCATGGCTTACGTCCACCTCGCGCCTTCCTTTCGGTTGCGGGAGGAGTAGGTGGGCGGAAGCCCCGCGGCACTGCTCGTGGGGCTTCCGTCCGCCGCCTCCTCCACCTCCCGCGACCAAAAGGGGGGCGCGAGGCGAGGAGGAGGGTGGGACTTCCCTTCCTCCTCCTCACGCCTTCCTTTCGGTCGTGGGAGGAGGGAGGCGGCGGTGGACGGAAGCCTCATGAGCAGTGCCGCGGCTCCGCCCACCTCCTCCTCCTGCGACCGAAAGGGAAGGCATGAGGAGGAGGAGGGAAGTCCCGCCTCCTCCTTGCCACCTGGGCCGCCCCCTTGCAAAGGAAGGAGGCAGCCAGGAGGAGGAGGAAGAAAGCCCGCCGTCAGGCATGCGTGCGCAAGCATGCATGCCCGCCGGCGGGGCGGAGCTTCCCTTCCTCCTCCTCGCCGCCTCCTTCCTTTGCAAGGGGGTGGCCCAGGCGAGGGGAGGGCGCCATTCCCTCCTCCCCGCCACCTCGCAGCGCTCTCCCCCCGCCCTCTCCCGAGGTATGATGACTCTCTCGGGAGAGGGCGGGGGGAAAGCGCTGCGAGGGGGCGTTTTTTTAAATAATAAAATTTATGTTTTCGGGGGGTTGAATCCGCTGCCCCCTAAAACCTGCCGCCTGAGGCCATGGCCTAGGCTGGCCTTATGGGTAATCCGGGCCTGTCTCCGTCACTAAACATTGAGGTAAAAGAGTCTTTTCTCATTCAGCGCCATACCCCCTATTCTCTAATATGCCATCCCCTACACACGATACTCCTTTGGCAGTCCTTGATTTTACAATGTAGATATACCCAGAAAGAGAAACTACCCCCAAAGTAATACCGGATTTCATGGGTCAGCGAGGATTTCAATGTCCAAGTCCAGCATGCCAATCCATACAACCGGCTAAAAAGGAGTGAACAAAAAAGGAGTGGTATAAAAGCTTAAAACGGAATGAGCAAATTAGGAAAGCCCTAAAGGAATAAGCACTCTCACATAGATTCATTGCACTCTCTGGAACCTGGAAAGGAGCTATTAGGATGTCACCGAGCCTTCATTGTCTTGCGTGGAAACGCCTGTGTCCTTTCAAGCCCGGATTATTTTGACAAATTTCAATCCTGCTTGCTAAATATCCATATATTTTGCCGCTTCCTCACCTTGCAATTAAGGGAGTCACTCTGGTGTCATGATTTGATTCCCCTTGCAGCCGGATAAAAACAGACACCTATTATTACCATGAAAATTAGAAACACAGACCTGTTACGGCTGAGATTGTTCTGCCAAATGTCACCTTGCAAATTCTATCTGAAATCACCCTCCTTTTTAATTACATCTCTGAGGTTTCTGTCTCCCGTGTTTTGGCTCAGCCTAAGAATATTTTGGAACCATGACAATCTAGATTTGCTGAGTGCAATGCAAATCCTTGAAGCCATATATAGTATGACTACGCTGTGAAATTAATACAGTTTGATAGCACTCTAGCTCAGAGTTTTTCATCCTTTTTTGAGCCGCGGCACATTTTTTACATTTACAAAATCCTGGGGCACACCACCAACCAAAATGACTGTCATTTTGCTAACTGTCACCATCCCCCCTCATGATGCCGCTGCTTCCGCCAAACCCCCCTCTCGCCCCCCCCTTGGGAAGTCCACGTGCGGGTGCGGGGGAGGGCTGCACTGAGTGGCCGAAGTGCATGCAGGCTCAGCTGTGCAGGACGAATAGGAATTGAGCACATGGGGTGGCTCCGAGCCTCGGAACAAACTGCGGCGGAGGTTCGCAGCCGTCGCCACCCCCAGCTCTCCTTCACAAAGGGGTTTCCCCCCAGCCCCCACACACATCCCTTTGGCTTCCCTGCTGTCGCCTTGGGGCCAGATCGGGAAGGAACCAAGCTGGGCTGTGGAGCTGCGCATCCCAGCCTCTGCTCCGCTATGCAGCGAACCCAGAGCCCAGCCAGGAGAGGCCAGGAGATGAGGGGTTGCTCCCCTTCCCTGGCACGGAGGGTCTAGAGGGCAGAAAGCCTCGCCTCGAACCTCCGGGAGCAGAGTCGGACAGGGGCAGCTCCCGCGGACTCCTCCTCCCTCTCCTCCTCCTTGCTGCCAGAAGGGAGGAGGGCAGAAGAGCGCCCAGGAGCCAGGAAGCAGGAGGAGCCACAGCCCGGCCAGAGGGAGCGGAAGGAAGGAAGGGAAGGAGAGAGAGAAGGGAGGGAGGAAAGTTCTGGATGCCAAGGGCTCTCCCTGACTGCAGCCAGGCTGGCTGGCATTGCTGCTTCAGCCAGGAAAGCCTCCTTTCCGCTGCCCAAAGTTTCCTGCTAGGTTCTCTCTCTCTCTCTCTTCACTGTAATTTCCCACGGCACACCTGATGATCTCTCACGGCACACCGGTTGGGAAACACTGCTCTAGCTGACATGGCTTTGTGCTATGGGGATCATGGGACATATAGTTTTAAAAGGCACACGCAAAATACTTTGCAGAACTACATCTCCTGGGATTCCATAACATTGAGCCATGCATGGCAGTTAAAGGGGTTTAAAACTGCATTAATTCTACAGTGTAGATGCACCCCTCAGAAGTTCCAGTTTTCAAAAATAATGACAGCTGTGACCAAAGAGCACGCAGATAGGAAAGACAAAGCAGTTGTTGTTTATTAATGCTCTGACCAATGAAAATCAGCATATATTTTAATATTTCTATTTATTTATTTACATCATTTATATTCCGCCCTTCTCACCCCGCAGGGGACTCAGGGCAAATCACAATGCACATATACAGGCAAACATTCAATGCCATAGGCATACAACATATATAGAGAAACAATGAGCTACACAATTGGTTCGAGAGCTCACCCCGACCCGGGCAGGCCTCGATCTCATGACCTTCTGGTCAGTAGAGATCTTATGCAGCTGACTCCCAGCCAGCTGTGCCACATAACTAAATAAATAAATTATAAAAGTACAACAATGTAAAATTGGCATATATTTGTATACAAATAAAAACATGCAGTATAAAAGTGCAACAGTATACTTACTTATTTACTTTGCCGATCCCTCGTGTTCCTAGTATGATGGCCTTCCAAGTGTAGTTCAATACACGACAAAGTAATCACTATTGCAACTTCTATACACACTGCTAAACCATAATGTTTAAAGGGGCAGTGTCAAAGGAATACCAAGACATAGCATATATAGGTAAAAACCACTATATTGTATGGCAGTATATGCTCAATAGCAGAACAATATTACAAACAGTACAATGTAATGCAAATAATCAATCATGTGATTAATACACAGTATGAGCATGAATCACAAGCCCATATACATGGTTGGGCGAAGGAGTATTCCACTTGGCACTGAGTAACCCTTAGTGAAGTCCTGGGTGTAGTGACCCATGGACCTGCGACTGAGTCAATAGGGGAACCTTGGTAGGTGGCAGAGCTGGTGGCTGCTATGGTGGGCAGGCGCCAACGGCTGGAGGTAAGCTGACGACACCAAGATGGCAGTTTCGCGTAACCGCTTCCTCAGGGCGCTGATCACTTCTGACCGCTCCTCCCCAGTATTGTAGTAGACCAATTTAGACTCAAAGTCGAAACGAGAGATTTCGCGTTTCCGCGTTTCAATACAGATCGCTCTTGTGAGTTATCTCCCGGGCTGCAATCAGCTGACCTCCAGTTAGAGCGTTCAAGGGCCAGGGCTTCCCAGTTCTTGGTGTCTATGCCACAGTTTATAAGGTTGGCTTTGAGTCTAGCTTTCAATCTCTTTTCTTGTCCACCAAATTCCGTTTCCTGTTCTTGAATTGAGAGTAACTGCTTTGCGAGGCGGTGATCGGGCAGTAGGAAAATGTGGCCAGAGTTGATGGCGTGGGAGCATCGCTTCAATGCTGGTGGTCTTTGATCCTTCTAGCATGCTGACATTTGTCCTCCTGTCTTCCCAAAAGATTGGTAGACTTTTTTGGAGGCAACACTGATGGAATCGTTCCAGGAATTGAGTGTGACATCTGTAGACAGTCCACGTTTCACAGGTGTATAACAGGGTTGGGAGGATGATACGTAACTTTATAAACAAGCACCTTGGTCTCCCAACTGATGTCCTGATTCTCAAACACTTTCTGCTTCATTTGGAAAAATGCTGCACTCGCAGAGCTCAGGCGGTGTTGTATTTCAGTGTCAATGTTGACTTTTGTGGAGAGGTGTCTGCCAAGGTAGTGGAAATGGTCAACATTTTCTAACGTTACACCATTAAGGTATATTTCTGGCATTGCAGAGGGATTGACTGGTGACTGCTGGAAGAGCACTTTGGTTTTCTCAATGTTCTTGTATGCTTCTACAAAAGTGTTTAGAGTGGTTTGTAGCTCTTCTTCTGAATGTGCACAGATTACGTTATCATCAGCATATTGGAGTTCTGTAACAGATGTTGTTGTGACCTTGGTTTTGGGCATTCAGTCTGCTAAAGTTAAATAGCTTGTCATCTGTCCAATAGATGATTTCCACTCTGGTAAAATGCTATACAAAGTGGCATATATTTGGATACAACTAAATAAATACAGTATAAAAGTGCAACACTATAAAAGTGCTACACAAACTCCGGCATATATCTGTATACACACACACACATATATATACACTGTATATATATGTGTGTGTGTGTGTGTGTGTGCAACATAGAACATCAGCATATAGCTCTTATTAGAATTCAATAGCATTAAATGTTAACGCATTAAATATAAGCCACAATACTATACTTCAGATTAAGCAAAGAATGATACAGTTTTAGACTTGTGAAAACTACTCTTACAGTTAGTGCTTATTTATTAGAGAAATGAGCCAAATGGTGTCACTCTCTCTGATGCGGTTTGCACCTTCGGCACCCAATTAATAATGCCAATGAATGGTTGGAAAATCGGACTCAGGTTTAATGGTGAGAAGCCATGCTTAAATAGTCCTTACTATGCTATGTAATAAAATTTGAACAAAAATCTGTTCCTGGTTTGAAATTATTATTTCCTGTTTAATTGTAGAGTTCTTACTTTGAAAGTAGTTATTATACTCCAGAAACTTTGTTTTTGTGGCTGCCACAAACTAGGTTTGATTGGTTGAGACTCGATGAGATAATCATTGAGACACCAGAGCAAAATGTGCTAAAGGATATTCCTCAAATACAACGTTTTTGCAGTTTAATAATCATATGATAGAGTCAATTAGGAGATGACATTTATAACCCAGGACCAAAAATTGTGTTACACAATTTACTGCCATTTTCTTCTCCTTCCATCTTTCTTTAACAGGAAGGCGGTCAAAGCAACCTTAGTCCTCCTGCCTCTGTTGGGGATCACCTACATGCTCTTCTTCGTCAACCCTGGAGAAGACGACATCTCCCAGATCTTTTTCATCTACTTCAATTCCTTCTTGCAGTCTTTTCAGGTAGATGAGAAAAGGAAGAGATATAGGAGACTCCGAAGGCTTGCAACATGCAACATCATTAGAATGTCTTGCATTGACAATACGGGTGGTGAACAAGCCATGCTCATGCTGTCTGAAGATTTATTTATTTATTTTATTCAGTTTGTATGCCGCCCTTCCTCGAGGGCTCAGGACAGCTTACAGAGAATATAAAAAACAAACTTGAAAACAACAGAAAGAATTAAACTCTTAACTAAAAACTATAAAACTATTTACAGCTGATTAACCAGATTCTGACCTCGAAAGCCTGCTGGAATAAAAACATCTTGCACACTCTGCTGAACTTTGTTAGATCTCTCAAAGCTCACACATCTTCTGGCAGAGCATTCCAAAGAGTTGGCGCTATGGTCATAAAGGCTTGCCATCTTCTCGATGTCAGCCGATATGAGCGGCAGCTAGGAATCATAAAAAAAATCGATCAATAGAACACCTTTGGGACTGATATGGGGTGATACGGTGTTGGGAATCAAGAGCTGTTAGGCTCAAAAATAACCCTCCTTGGAGGTGATTCCACCAAAAATATAGCAGAGTGCAGAATGCACGATTCATAAGCAACAGAAACTTACATGCAGTGAGCCAGGATTGAGTTCCATTCAAGAGGATTGAACAGGATTGCAGATCCACAAGTCATAGGATCAAAACAAAAAATTTTATTGTAAATAGAGAAATCCAATCAGGATAGGAAGGGTTACTTGGAGCTAACTAGCTTTACTAAGCTATCCACTAAGGGAAAAGAAAAAGGAAAAATAACAAAAGTTACCATTACATCTTGCCTCAGAGAGTTCAAGATGCTTCCTCTCTCTAAAGAAACAGAAGCAGAACTGGCCAACATGGATATGACCGCATGGCCAGTATAAACAATAGGACAAAAGCCTTGTAAACAGGAAGTTACCTTTTACTAAAGGTTCACATTCATAGCAGTCAAAGGGGTGGAGTTTGGCATGCAAGGTGAATGGAAACAACCCCCCTTCTAAACCCCTTCTTGAGGTAAGCTTGCTATAGGAAATGGGTGAAGGAATCCCTCACTCTAACCTATCTAGGCTAACTTCTCCTCATTGAGGACTGGAGACTTGTGCAGTCAGGGATGAAACCCAACAGACGGTCCCTCAAGTACGTCAGCCCCTGACCATATAAGGCCTTGAAGGTGATAACCAACACTTTGAAGGAGACCCGGTGCTCCACTGGTAGCCAATGCAGCTGCTGTAATATTGGTGTTATGTGAGCTCTCATCAGCGTACCAGTGAGAAGCCTAGCAGCTGCATTTTGCACCAGCTTGAGCCTCTGGATCGCTGACATAGATAGGCCAATGTAGAGGGCATTGCAGTAGTCTATTCTCGAGGTGACCATGGCCTGGATCACTGTGGCCAGATCCTTCCTGGTCAGATAGGGAGCCAGTCGCCTAGCCTGCCGTAGATGGGGGGAAAAGCCAGTCTGCTGGCATTGGAGATCTGAGCCACCATTGATAGCGAAGGGTCCAGCAGGACTCCCAAGCTCTTCACAGAGGATGACGGACACAGATGTACACCATCTAGGGTAGGCAACTGAACAGTCCCTCCACCAGGGTGACCCAGCCACAAGATTTCCGTTTTAGCCGGGTTCACCCTCAATCTGCTAGCACGCATCAGCCAGTCACAGCTTCAAGGCACTGTTGGAAATTATCAGGTACAAAGTCCGGCCAGCCGGCCGGCCATTCACAGAACAAGCTGAGTGTCATCAGCATACTGGTAACACTCCAGTCCGTAGCTCTGAACCAACTGAGCGAGAAGTCGCATATAGATGTTAAAGAGCAGGGGGAGGGGAGAGAGAGAGAATGGCCCCTCTCAGAAACCAGGTCTCCCCTCTCCATTCACTGTCCCCGATCGCAGAGGAAGGAGGATAGCCCTTTCAGGACTGTCCCCTGAACTCCAGCTACAGCGAGGCGGTAGGTCAGTAGATCATAATCGACCGTATCAAACGCTGCCATTAGATCTAATAGCACAAGCAGCGCCGATCCACTTTGGTCAAGCTGGCATCGGAGCTGATCTACGATGGCCACCAACACGGTCTCTGTCCCGTGCCCAATATGGAAGCTGGACTGGAAGGGGTCGAACCAGGAAGGAGTAACATACTGAACTACGGATAGGTTGAGATGGAGAAAGGATGACGTCCAAACTTTCTGCTAGGAAGCTCTCTGCATCCAGGGAATAATGATAACAGCACTTTATTTGTATTCCGCCCTACCTCCCCAAGGAGACTCAGGGCAGATTCCAGCATATATAAAGACACAGGCAAACATTCATTGCCTTTGAAACAATGAAACATAAATACACAGTCAAAGGCAAAGGCTTCTCCTTTCATCTCCGGTTCTGGATGCAATGTTCATTGTTAGCTCTGGGGGATGTATTCATATCCATTTCTAAGCCAAGGAGCCTGCAATGTCCATACACACCTCCCAGGTTTTGTGGCTGGCATGACTGTATGAAGTGCCAATTATTTTCCCGCTGAGGCGGTACCTATTGATCTACTCACATTTGCATGTTTTCGAACTGCTAGGCTGGCAGGAGCTGGGGCTAACTGCAGAAGCTCACCCCGTCCCGCAGATTCAAACTGCCGATCTTCAGGTCAGCAATTCAGCAGCTTAATGGTTTAACCCATTGCGTCACTGCGGCCCCTAAAATGAGGAGTATTTCTGCTTACCCTCATTTTTATCCAAAACATTTTCATTGCCATGGCTCAATGCTGTGGGATTATGGGAGTTGTAGTTTGGTGAGACACCATCACTATTTGGCAAAGAAGCCAAACAACTTGTGAAACTACAACTCCCATGATGCCTTAACCTTGAGCCGTTGTAATGAAAGTGGTGTCAATTTGCATCAGTTCCACAGTACAGATGCACACTGAACCAATGAATGATAGTAAGTCAACTTTAAAGTCAATTAACTCAGGTATTCATTTCAAAACAGGCTTACAATAAGGTTCAGACCATGATATTTGCATACTAAATTTTCCATGTTATATATATGTGCATCATTCTCTTGGACAGAAAGAAAATTAACACTGCAATTTTCTCCTTTCTTTAGGGCTTTTTTGTGTCCGTGTTTTACTGCTTCTTAAATGGTGAGGTAAGTTGTGCCGTCCCTCCATCTACGCTGTCATATAATCCAATTTGAAGCTGCATTGTGTGGTCAGTGTAGGTCAAGCATGGGCAAACTTTGGACCTCCAGGTGTTTTGGGCATCAAATCTATCTATGTATATAATAAAAGTCAGTGTTTGCGGCGGGAGGTGCGGAGGAATATGTGGCAGCGTTTCGATTGGCTGCCACTGCGGGATTATTTGCATAAAGGACTCTGATTAGCCAGCCTCAGAACTCCAACACTCTAAGGTACCAGACAGAGGGGATTGGTTGCCACTGAGGGAGTATTTGCATAAAAGACTCTGATTGGCCATCTACATTCCAACATTCTAAGGTGACACAAAGGGAAAAGGAAAGGCTTCAGGCAGGCAGTCACTGCGGCCCACAGCAATGACAGATCAGGGCCAAACTTGGCACACAGGGGCCGAATGGCCCACTTCGCAACCTGGTGTGGTTTAGGGCAGGATGGGCCACGAATGATGGGATTTGCAGTACCTTCACCTGATTCACTTCCCAAACAACACTGTAGTCCCTATAAATCACAGATCAGGCCCAAAATTGACAGCAAGCCTTTCCTGACTAGGCCTCAGCTCATGGGATATTGTTAGGCTTCCTCAACTTAATTTTCCTGACTAGGCCCCCAACAATGACAGAACAATACCAAACTTGGCACAGAGACCTCCCCAAGATGCACCCTACATCCTGGTGCAGTTTGAGGGAGGATGGACCATGGATGATGGGACTTGCAGTACTTTAATTCACTTCCTTAGAGCACTGTGGCCCACACCAATGACAAATCAGGACCAAACTTGGCACACAGAGGCCCAATGGCCCACTTTACACACCTGGTGCAATTTACGGCAGGATGGCTCACAAATGATGGGATTTGCAATACCTTCACCCGATTCATTTCCCACAGAACATTGCAGCCCCTACAAATCACAGATCAGGCCCAAACTTGGCACACAGAGTATCCATGACCCACTACGCATCCTGGTGCAGTTTGGAGGAGAATGGACTATTGGACTCTGATATGGAAGTTGTAGTTCACCCACATCCACTGAACCCATCTGACATTTATCTAGACTAAACTTGGAGCACATATAAACAATGCTTTTCTCAAATAACCCGGGCAGCGGTGGGTCCCCAAGCTAGTAATTAATAATAATAATTATTATTATTATTATGTATTTATATCCCGCCCACTCTCCCCAAGGGGACACGGGGCGGCTCACAACAAGAGGAAACAATGTACATAATATCAGTCACACTTACTGTACAATCCAAAAAAGTTACATCAAAACAAAACAAATCGAAAAAAGATAAATCACAATACATAGAAGAAAAATAAATGTACACTCCTGGGATCAACCCACACTGAAACAGCAAGTCCGATCGCATAGAAACACGACCAATAGAAATATAGGATAGGTATGAAAAATGTATTGCTTTTGACACCCAAGAGATGATGTTTCATTCCTATTTCTTATACGTACACTACACTTGCATTTATGGCAGGGTGTTTTCTCTGCTTAAAAATAGATAATTAAACCCAAATAAAGAGAAGGGTTATGGGCCCAAAATGAGCAACTCTTACAGCAATTTGGTACTAAGAACAAGAATTGAAAGGGTGGGAGTGAACATATTGAGGTCTCAAAGAGAAGAACAACCCCTCTCAACCAGGCAGGAAAGCACAGTCAAAGCCCTCCCAATAGATGGCCCTCTAGGTTCAAGTTTAAAAAAACCTCCAAAGAGGTGTGATCACTACAGAAAAGAGTCCTTATATCTCTTTTGGGGGGCGCCTCTCTTGTGCTGACCCGTGGCGAGTTCACCATAAAGTAGTATCTTTGGGAGGCGGTGGTCCTCCATCCTAAAGACGTGCCCTGTCCAGTACAGCTGTGTTCTCAATAGCATGGCCTCAATGCTGGTGATCCCTGCTTGCTCAAGGACAGCAACATTAGTCACATAGTCGATCCCGTGTATATTTAGGATTGTGCGAAGACAGCGCTGATGAAAGCGTTCGAGGAGTTGTAGGTGTTGGTGATAGATGACCCATGTTTTAGACTCATAAAGGAGAATAGACAGTATGATAGCTCTGTACACACTGATTTTGGTGCTTTGCCTCAGGTGCTTGTTGCTCCAGACTCTTTTGCGAAGCCTTCCGAATGCACTATATGCCTTTGCTAATCTGTGATCTATCTCTTTATCAATCTTGGCATCTGAAGAGATGATGCTTCCCAGGTAGGTGAACTGCTTAACGGACTTAAGCACAGATTTGCCTATGCTGACGTGGGGATGATGGTGTTCTTCCTGTGGTGCGGGCTGGTAGAGGACTTCCGTTGTCTTCAGGCTGACTTCCAGCCCAAACAGCTCTGCAGCTGTTGCAAAGCAGGATGTTAGGCACTGCAGGGCTGCTTCTGTATGGGCAACAAGGGCAGCATCGTCGGCAAAAAGCAGCTCACAGACTAGATAGTTTAGAGTCTTAGTGCGAGCCCTCAGACGGCTTAAGTTGAACAAGCTACCATCAGTACAACAGCATATATATATATGTCGTCTTCTTCTTTGAGGTCTGCCTTAGCCCTTTGGAGCATCATGCTGAAGAAGATTGTAAATAGGGTTGGTGCAAGAATACAACCTTATTTCACTCCATTAGTTATTAGAAAGGATTCCGAGAGCATCGCCGTATCTGACTTGACCACGCTGGCCCTCATGTAACAGGATAATCATTTTGAGGAATTTGGGGGGACATCCTAGACGTTCCAGGAGTCTACACTGACAATGTAATGCAGTCTGAAACTAAATTATATGGTATTGTAAGCGTGGCCCATTCCTGCCTGCATAGTCATATTAAACCAAAGCAAATGGATTTAGAACTGCACTTTCCAAAACAACAGACCCCATTGATCGCATCCTAGCCACAGCCCTGATAATATGGCTCCTACAGTGCAGTTTTGAAAAGGTTTTTTCATCTGGTGTATAAAAAGGAGAAATGATTGTGCGACACCACTTTTTATAATGTCATTTGAAAGCTGTTTTCATTGATCACGCCCACTCCGCAATTTCCCATTATGGGCTGTTTGATTTCTCCTCTCTCTTCTTTGCACTCCGGGGAGAGGTCTTCTGTCTTCCGTCTCCAAACCATTCATTATCTTCTCAGCAATTCCACTCAATGCAGCCAATGTCATCTTTTCCCCTTGTCTTCTCCCTGCACTGATCCAGAGGCCTTTTTGGAGTCCTTAATAATGATGCCATTCATTTCCGCCTCTCTTCTATATATCCGTTCCACCTTTTTGTGTGAGTGTGCGTTGACCTAACTGGCACCGGATACGACATCCCATTAGTTCAGACGATGGCACCGATGATAATAATTTGCAGATTCATTTGACTTCTCGTTCTTTCTGTGCATTTCTTAGCTTTCCCCCTGGCAAGTTAAGTAAAGCAGAGGTCTTTGGGGACTTGTTTGCAATGACCCTTCAGCGCAGCACTTGCAATTACAATTGCACTTCTGGAAACCTACAAATGCAGGCTTTGCTCTTGCTTTAAATGGCACAGAAGCTTTGCTGAAGCTGGAATGTGCCCCTGCAGAATTATTTATTTCACAGCAACTGCAGAATTATTTATTTATCGTATCAGAAGCGAACCAAGGGTACGGTTAGAATGTATTTTAAAACACAAACAAAGTTAAAAACTTGGCATTATACTAAATGTCCTTTGACCAGAAACTGGACACTTGGAGTGCTTCTGGTGTGGCTATAAGAAGGTCCTCCAATGTTCATGTGGCAGGGCTCAAACTGCATTGTAATAAGTGGTCTGTGGTTTGCTCTTCTCCACACTCGCTTGTCATGGACTCAACTTTGTGGCCCCATTTCTTAAGGTAGGCTCTGCATCTTGTGGTACCAGAGCGCAGTCTGTTCAGTGCCTTCCAAGTCACCCAGTTTTCTGTGTGCCCAGGAGGGAGTCTCTCATCTGGTCTCAGCCATTGATTGAGATTCCAGGTTTTCGCCTGCCACTTTTGGACTCTTGCTTGCTGAGAAGTTCCTGCGAGTATCTTTGTAGATCTTAGAAAGCTGTTTCATGATTTAAGACATTGCCATGCTGGCTGATATCCGAATAAAGGATGTTCAGAACTGCAGAATGAGTTGCTGTAAATTCAGAAGCGGATTTGCCAGTCTTGCTTTGGCAAATCCACCTGCCACCCCTGAACAAGGGGGTGACTCCTTTCTACCTCACTTTACCTCCATAAAGAATGGTTGACACTTGGCTTGACAGCAGTATGTGTGAAATAGATCTAGGCGTCTTAGTAGACCCCAAGTTGAACATGAGCCAACAGTTTGATGCTGCAGCTAAAATAGCCAATGTGATTCTAGATTGTGTCTAAATGTGTATGATGTCCAAAACAAGAGAAGTATTAGGGCCACTGTATTCTGCTTTGGTATGATCACGCTTGGAATAAAACTTCCAGTTCTGGGCAAAACAATACCAAAAGAATATCAACAAGGTTAAATCTTTCCAGAAAAGAGCAGAATGGGGTTGGCAGGGATGTGACAGTTGGATTTTGAAAAAATTGGCATGTTGTGGAAACAAGAATTGGCAATACAGTTTTGTTGGACACCACTTTCCCCATGATAATAAGTCTTCTAGGAGTCGATTTTCCTTCCAAGGCATAGATTTCTCTCACTTCCTGTTGTCTCACCCCATACACACAGACATAATAAAAGAGAAAAAGATGTATGTATGTATGTGGAGGAACTGTCCACTTACATAGACAGCCACAGGCTTCCACAAGCAGGCTATAATTCCAAGTGCTGAGAAGCCTCCAAAGGCACTCCCTCATCTGACATTGCAGGTTACAGTGAGCACCATTAATATGTGGCCCAAACACTGCCAATGTCCTCCCCAAACACTACGGCTCACCACCCAAGTAACGCTTTCATTCGGGGAGACTTCCATCCTACATTTAATGTGTTCCCTCTACCCCAGGCAGGCATCCCAGCGTTCCTTGTGTGGAATTTGCATGAGCCCGCCTACTACCTCTCCCTTAACCATTTCCTATGGCACACAGCAAACACAGAGGAATTCATCAGCAACTTAACAGACTGGAAAGGTTTGGGAGACTGACACAATAGATATCCAGAGCACACTGAACCCAACAACTCACGTCCTGGTGCAGTTTGGGGGAGATGGACCACGGATTATGGGATTTGTAGTACTTTCAAACACTTTGATTCCCACAGACCACTGTGGCCACCAAAAAGGACCAATACAGACCACACTTGGCCCACACAGCCCCCATGACCCACTCTACGTCCTGGTGCAGTTTCGAGGAGGGCAGACCTGGGATGATGAGACTTGAGCTACCTCTACTCACTTCCCAAGTTCGCTGCGACCCTCTTCCAATTTCTGATCGAGACCAAACTTGGCACACATAACCCCCATTACTGCCTTCACGTCCTGGTGAGGTTCGGGGGAGGACTGACAATGGATGATGGGATTTGTAGTACTTCCACACCCCTCTGTTCCCACAGACCACTGCGGCCCCCAACAAACACCGATAAAGACCACATTTGGCATGCAGAGCCCCAGTGACCCACTCTACATCCTACTGCAGTTTGGAGGAGGGCAGACCATGGATGGTGGGCCTTGCAGTACCTTCCCTCACTTTCCAAAACTGCTGCAAACCTAATCCAATGACTGATCAAGACCAAACCTGGCACACAGGGCCCTCATGACCCACTCTACATCCTGGTGCAGTTTTGTGTGAGACAGACCACAGATGATGGGACTTTAAGTACCTTCACTCACTTCCTAAAAACAATGCAACCCTCATCCATTCCCCAATACAGACCACACTTGGCACACAGAGCCCCCATGACCCAATCTACATCCTACTGCAATTTCAAGGAGGGTGGACCACAGATTATGGGACTTGCAGTACCTTCAGTAATTTCATGATACCACTGCAACTCCAAATCATGATGGATCAAGACCAAACTTGGCAGACAGAGCTTCCATGACCCACTCTACAACCTGGTGTGGTTTGGAGGAGGTTAGACCATGGACGATGGGACTTACTGTGCCTTCACTAACTTCCTGACACCACTGTGAGCCACATACTGAACTGAACTGAACTGACTTTATTATTTCTGAGTCGCCCTCCACGTTAGTGCTCCGGGTGACTTACACACAGCAATTCAACAATTAAAATGATAGAATAATTAAAATTAGATTAAAATATTCAGTGGTTAAATGCAAGGGACCAGGCTCGGTATTCAAGTTCCTGGTTCTGCATTAACCATAGATAACTGCTAAAGAACAACTATTACGTTTCTCGAAAAACCCGGGCACCACTGGGTCCCCAAGCTAGTACACACACACACACATATACACACACATACACATCTGTAGTTACACTAAAAATGTACCTGTTCCAATTTATATACAAATTAAACTTATTAAGAGTAAACCTACAGAATTTATCTTGTTCATAACTTGGGGATTGCCTGTATATAAATCCTTCTGGTGGTGCAGTGTGAAAGGTAGAGTTCACTAAGGTCTCCTGGAAAGCTAATGCCATCTCTTTGCTTCCCAAATTTGCAACCTTTTTTGATATTTTTTTATTTGATATGCCACCTTTTAACCCAGTACGAGATCCAAGGCAGCTAAAGGCTGTAACAATACTCACCTGAAAATCAATACATATCTCTGTTGAGTGGAAGTGATACTATTTCAACCACTCAGAAAAAGGAGTACACAGATCACAGTTACTAAGTATTGACCTTTCTCCGGCTGCCTCAATGGCTCTCCTGGGTACAATTTAAGATTGGCAGCAGCTTTCCAAAGAAGAAACAGCAGCATTGCTGAAGATTTCAGATGAAGCAAGCTGACTTTTTGTTGTTGTTGCATTGGTCAAATACAGCAGTGGCGTTCGACAGGCAATGGTGAGCTTCCTATTAGCAAAGACTATTCTTTGTTAGCCAGCTTAAGATCTGAAGCAGCATTTTTCAACCTGGGGGGTCAGGACGCTGGGAGGGGGTCACAACGGGGTGCCAGAGGGGACGCCAAAGACCATCCGAAAATACAGTATTTTCTCTTGGTCATGGGGGTTGTGTGTGGGAAATTTGACCAAATTCTATCGTTGGTGGGGTTCAGAATGCTCTTTGATTGTAGGTGAACTATAAATTCCAGAAACTACAACTCCCAAATGTCAAGCCTATTCTCCCCAAACTCCATCAGTGTTCACACTTGGGCATATTGAGTATTTGTGCCAAGTTTGGTCCAGATCCATCATTGTTTGAGACCACAGTGCTCTGCTCTCTGGATATAGGTGAACTACAACTCCAAAAATCAAGGTCAATGCCCACCAAAACCTTTCAGTATTTTCTGTGTGCCAAGTTTGGTTCAATTCTATCATTGGTGGAGTTCAGAATGCTCTTTGATTGTAGGTGAACTATAAATCCCAGCAATTACAACTCCCAAATGACAGAATAAATCAAACATTTACAGTATGATTGAATTGGCTCAGTATGATTCGTATGATTTATGAAGTGGCAATAAAAATATATTTATGGTTGGGGGTCAGCACAACATGAGGAACTGTATTAAGGGGTCGCAGCATTAGGAAGGTTGAGAAACACTGCACTAGAAGTTGGACAGAGAGTCCCACCGAGGGACCTAGAGATTCTTAGAGAAAACATTTTAATCAAACCTGTGAATAATCAAATCCGCAAATGTGAAGGGCCGACGGTACTCTTTCCATTGCACATTTTGTTGTGCATTTGACTGTGCAACATTGCCATTCGACATGAGGGTCACATTGGTGAGAAAACTTTAAGCCCAGAGGTGGAGATTTATGGTGGAAGGATGCAACAGAGGATCTCATCCTAGAGTTGTAGCAAATGTTGCAAACAGTGCGCTTGTCGTCATCTGTAGCCTTGAGATGTCATCTCTGACACTTCTGCATTGCCAAGCCCCAATTCACTCAACAGTAGGAGTTGGGGGGAAACTTAAGTGGCAGAGCCATCATAAAGGATCGTTTGGTTGTGTATGTGTGCATTGCATTGACAACCTTGAAAAATCTATTTCTGAAAAGCGTACCATGCAACTCTGAGACGGTCTGAGGAGCACGCAGCTCTCATCTGCTTCATTGTACACTGGGCTCTATTGTGAATTTAACAGCCCAGAAACCTGCCATAATAGCCCATTATGAAGCTCTCTTTCAGGGGGAACCATCCACCTTATCTAATCTATACACCAGTGTTGAAAAAGGGACTTTGAGTGAGTACCCTTTGTTTTGGAAGGATGCAGTTGTTATACACTAGTAAATTCGTAAACTATGTTGAATTGGTTCAGACTCTATGAGACATGAATTGGTCAATCTATTGCAAAATGGGTTGCAGGATGTCCCTCTTGCAGAAGCAAATGTGTTTTTTTTATTTTAATAAACTCCATGTTATTTTATGATAGAACCAATTAGGAAATGACATTTCTCATCCAGGAACAAAAATCGTGATTGTCCTGCTTCTTGGAAGGGATTAGACTGGATAGCCCACGAGGTCTCTTCCAACTCTATGATTCTATGCATAGCGTAATGAGCTATTATGACAATGAGGGTTTTGGACTTGCTAATTTCATATATTGTTTTTGTTTTTAAAGCAATTATGATTTCAGTATTCATTGCGTGTGCAAGCGTGACACACCTCGCGCCAAGAACAACATGCAGGCACAATTGGTTGGATAAAAATGGCCACAACTCAATTTATTGAAAACAGGAACATAGGGTTGGCGGCCACGCATGGATCCTGGGTCAAGGTCGGACAGTCCCCACGAAAGTCCATAGGTGTTTGCAAGCCTGGGGTGCGAGCGGCCCAATGGCTATCCATGGAAACTCAGCACCCCAGGGGGCCTGGGCGTTATCCCCCTAACAACCAAGGGGCAATAAGCCAGCCTGATCCAGGGGCCATGCCACATGCCACACGCCAAACACGGAGTTGCGACAAAGAACATAACAAAACGTAAAACCATGAACAGAGCAACAATAAACTGCAGAGAATAAAAGGCACCAACAAGCAATGCAATGGGTAGGGAGGGTGGGAGGAAAAACAAGACTGCCTCTGCACGTGGCGAGGCAGTCCCCGGGCAGCCTTAAGTAAGCTGCCCAGGCGGAAGTGTGGGCTGGCCGGAAGCAGGGAGGGGGCGGGGTGGAGCCAGCCCCCTCATTGGCCGGCCGGCGTGTGGCAGGAAACCTTCCCGACACCCCAGGGGCTTCTGGGGGGGAAGAAGCCCCTAGGCGAAGAAGATGGCGTGAGGGCAACGATGCCCCGCAACCCGCTTGGCCGGTAAGTCGGCCAAGCCCATTTACAGAAGTCGAGGGAGCATTATGCCTGCATGCAAGGACTGCTAAAGCTTGCAACTCGAAAAAGAAAAATACTGTTTTGGACCATAGCTTCCAATGTTCCCTTCCAGCATAATAGTAACAACAATAGCAGCAGCAACAACAACAATTTATTTATGACCTGCCTCTCCTTATAGTTCCCTAGGGCAAAGGGTCAAGTTAAATCAAAGATTCTGGACATTCCATTATAAAACACACACGCTAGACCAGTGTTACACAACCTTCCTAAAGCCGCAACCCCTTAATGCAGTTCATGTTGTGGTGACCCCCAACCATAAAATTATTTTCATTGCTACTTCATAGCTGTAATTTTGCTAATGTTATGAATCATAATGTAAATATCTGATAAGCAGGATATATTTTCATTCATTGGACCAAATTTGGCACAAATACCTGATAAGCCTAAATTGGAATACTGGTGGGGTTAGAGCAGGGCTGCCCATGAAGTCGATGAAGAAGGTCGATCCCAGCCGGATGGGGTGCTTCTCAGAGGGGGTGGAGCCAGGCCGCACCAAGCCCCGCCCCCTCCCCAGCTTCAGCACTCCCAGCAGCTTCTCCAGGCTTGGGATGGCAATGCCAAGCCAGCCTTGTGCTAGCTATGTCACCACTGGCTTGGCATTGCCATCCTCAGGCCTGGAGAAGCTGCTGGGAGTGCTGGAGACAGAAGGGGCAGAGCCAGGCTGTGCCAAGCCCCGCCCACTCCCCTCTCCAGCCTTGAGGAGGTAGGTAGATCTTTCTGACTTGGTTTTATTATAAGTAGCTGACATGCTGAAAAAGTGTGGGCACCCCTGGGTTAGAGGAATTGATTTTGTCATTCGGGAGTTGTAGTTGCTGGGATCTATAGTTCCCCTACAATCAAAGAGCATTTTGAACTCCACCAATGATGGAATTGAACCAAACATGGCACCCAGAACTCCCATGACCAACAGAAAATACTGGAAGGGTTTGGTGAGCATTGGCCTTAGGTTTTGGTGTTGTAGTTCACCTACATCCAGGCTGCACTGTGGACTCAAACAATGATATATCTGGACCAAACCTGGCACCAATACTTAATATGCCCAAATGTGAACACTGGTGAGGTTTGGGGAAATAGACTTGACATTTGGGAGTTGTATTTGCTGGGATTTATAGTTCACCTACAATCAAGGAGCATTCTGAACCCCACCAACAATAGAATTGGGACAAACTTCTCACACAAAACCCTCAGGACTAACATAAAATACTGTGTTTTCTGATGATCTTTGACACCCCCTCATGATCCCCCCCAGGGGTCCCGACCCCTAGGTTGGGAAACACTGCATTAGAATCTAAATGAAGTACATTGGGAAGGATGGAGGATGGGATGGGATGGAGAACCTTGCAGTTTGTAGGGAAAATGAGCAAAAATTCTCCACCCTTCTTGTATGGTGTAAACCTTTACCCGTGTGGTCATACCATAACACCCTTTTGCTGAATGTTGGAATTGTACAGCTGGTTGTGTCTCTGTCTTAATGTCTTGTCATGAACTGCAGTGTCCAGTGGCCTTAACCCCAGTGAAGAAAGTGGTACAACAAAGGCAACAAGAAGTAGAATAGTAATAGGATCTTGGAATTGGAAGGGGTCCCAACGCATTCTCATCCAACCCCATTCTGTGATGTGGGAATACAAACTAAAGCACTCCTGGGAGATATCCATCCAACCTCTTTAAAGACCTCCAGAGCTTGCACTGCAAAACAACAAACAACCCTCCAAAAATACAACAAGGAATAGAATAGCAATAAATATTTATTTATTTATTATTCGTTCTTGTATGCCGTCACTCCCCGAGGGCTCGGAGCGGCTCACAGCAGGCCCGGATTGTCACGATGCAAGACCTTGGCCGGCCCCTTAATCACACACACAGAGACGATAATCAGCTAACTACTTTATTGAAGAATAAGAAACAGTTGAAAAGGTAATTGTCCATAAAAATATCAAAAGTAATCCAAAAGCAAGGTAATGTCCAGAAGCAATCTTAGCATGGAAGTTTCCAAAGACTTGGCAGGGCTCCGCTCAGCAAAAGCGGCTCAGGGAACAAAGCAAGGTACAAGATCCAAGATACTCCTTGGCAGGCCACTAGCCTAACTTAGCTACGTGGACTTGGCTCGCTACACATCTGTATAGGATAGACGTGGCCAAGGTACTGAGGATCCGTTCCCACGGATCCTATACTTAATCCCCTTGGCGAAGCCCCCGACGCTCTAGGCTTCTCCTCCTCCAATCTGTGCTGCGAGACCGCGGCCGGTCTTGGCTGTGAAACCAGCCCCTTCTGCTAGCCTCGATGTTCCGTCTCCTATCAAAGGTTCGTCCTTCCCTATCTTCATAAGAGTCTGACTCCCTATCAACTTCCCGGGCTTCCTCCTCCGTGGTTTCCCACATTCTTTCTTGCGAACCTCGGCCCCCCGGCCGTTCATAATCTTCACTATCACTGCTTACAGAATCCATCTGGCCTTCCAAATTCTCGTAAGGATCAGGCCAGCCAGGATCCCACGCTAGGCTCTCTGTGGGGGAAGAAGGCCCAGCTAACTCAAAATCCCCTTCTTCCAGCCCCTCCAAATCCTCCTCAGAATCCACCTCAGCTCCAGCTGGCTCTAATGCAAGTGGGACCCCTGGTGATGCCCCTTGCCCTCCAGGCACGAACAAGAACTGGGTTGCTACAGGATTGACACTTTTTGCACTCTAGGCCACACTTTGGAATTACGCCCCCACACACACACACACACACACACACACACCACTCAGACCCACACTTGGCTGGCTTTCGCCATGGTGCCTCCGGAGCAGAAGAGAAAGGCGAGTAGGCACCATCCCGCCACCTCCAAGGTCCCCATGCATTCCCATTGGATAGAAAGCTCCGCTGCGCTCTGAAGGTCTCCTCGGGAGTCAGAAGGCTTGGGGAGAGCAAACAGCGAAAGGCAAACTCGCGCCAACAGAGAGAGAGAGAGTGAGACAGAGAGAGAGAGAGCGCGCGCACGAGAGAGGGGGGAGGGAGGGGGAGGGAGCAGACTTTGCCGGGAGAAGGAGCGAGGAGGGGCATGAGAAAGGGGGAAAGAGAGGCGCGGACCAGGTTTTTTTTTTGGGTCCATGATCTGCCCTCCCCCTTCCGGCTTGCAGCCCTAGGCCATGACCTCGTTGGCCTTATGGGTAATCCGGGCATGGCTCACAGAACAGCATAAAACAACATAAAACAGATAAAACAGCAAATAAGCTGACTAAAATTAACCAAGCTAAGCTAAGCAGAACTACAGGATTCCCAAAAGGGTTTTATGTGAGCACCAGGAAATGTTAACATAGAGGTTCCTAGATGCGCAAGAACCTTGTATTGTTTTGTTTTTAGTGTTGTGAGTTGCTCTGAGTCTCATTTATGAAATAATAACTACAATTCCAGCGGGGATCTTGTGTGCGTGTCTGAATAAAACAAAGTATTTCCTGAACACAAAGCAGTCTTTTCTGCTTAAGCCATAATCATGCTCCTTTCTGTGCAAAATAATGTGCCATTCTGGTTTTGATCAGAATAAATCCCTAACTATGAATAATCTTCACACTCTGTGCAGTTTTGAACCACTTTTCTCCCAGTGAGAAAAATTGCAATTTTTCCCCATTTCTTGGGAAGGCTGCTAGCTCCGGGAACGCGGGATGAAAAGCACACTTTCCTTACATACTTAATGGAGAGGAAAGGAGCCCTCGGGGAGCTTGGGGCTAATAGGATTTAAAACGGCTTAGCCTTGGCTGGGTTCTGCTGCAAAGAGGAGGGGGGAATTGAAGCAGTTGCGTGAATCTTGGAATCGGCGACATACAGTGGCGGCATGTAAAACTTCTGTTTAGAAGACCTTCCAACTCCGGATACCCCATTTCATCCCTCTGTGGTTTTCAATGCTTCCATCCCACATCAGCATTTCACATTCACTGAGTATGTTCATTCATCCTTTTGGAAAATGGAAATCTCCAGACCCTTCTGGAGATTTTATGATCTTTGGAAAGGGATGATCCTGTTAGTTGGAATATGTCTGGAGGAGGCGACTAAAATGATCAAGGGTCTTGAGAACAAGCCCTATGAGGAGCGGTTTAAAGAGCTGGGCAAGTTTAACCTGCAGAAGAGAAGGCTGAGAGGAGATATATCATGTATCAAGATGTGAGGGGAAGTCATAGGGAGGAGGGAGTAGGCTTGTTTTCCGCTGCCCTGGAGACTAGGACGCAATGGAACAATGGCTTCACACTACAGGAAAGGAGATTCCACCTGAACATGAGGAAGAACTTCCTTAGTGCGAGAGCTGTTCAGCAGTGGAACTCTCTGCCCCGGAGTGTGGTGGAAGCTCCTTCTTTGGAGGCTTTTAAGCAGAGGCTGGATGGCCATCTGTCGGGGGTACTTTGAATGGTATTGTTCTGCTTCTTGGCAGGAGGTTGGACCAGATGGCACACAAAGTCTCTTCCAGCTCTATGATTCTATGTTCAGCAGTGGAACTCTCTGCCCTGGTGTGTGGTGGAGGCTCCTTCTCTGGAGGTTTTTAAACAGGCTGGATGGCCATCTGTCAGGGGTGCTTTGAATGGGGCTGTCCTGCTTCTTGGCAGGGGGTTGGACCGGATGGCCCACAAGGTCTCTTCCAACTCGAAGATTCTATTATTCTTTCTATGATACTACCTATGAAACTTGGTAGGACAGGGAGAACAACGCTCAACAGTGTGGTAGAGTCTTGCAGCTTATCTAGAAGGTTAATTGTTGCTCCTGGAGGCTTCAAAACAATCCAGCCATCCCTGTTGTGACAAGAAGAGGACACATGGGGTCCCTCACTTGTGTTGTCTATGCTGGTAGTAATGTTTTATTCCCAATAGAGAAGCATGCCAAGGTCAACTCTGTGGTCACCTCCTGCCTCTCTTTCTCCATCCAGGTCCGTTCTGCAGCCAGGAAAAGATGGCACCGATGGCAGGACCACCATTCCTTGAGAGTACGGGTCGCCCGAGCCATGTCGATCCCCACGTCTCCAACGAGGATTAGCTTTCACAGTATAAAACAGACTGCAGCTGTGTGAACAAGCCTATGCCTTCACCGTCTGCTGCCTATGGCGTTCTGTTCTCTTATGTCCTTTCTACTCCGCTTTCTCTCCTTTTGCAATCTGTTTTTCATTTTGACCCTTTCCCCGTTGTTTTCATCTTGTGGATACCTTCCTGTTTGGATGTAAAGCTGGCTTTTTGAGAATGCCAACCAAAAACAAACAAACAAACCTGGGGAGAGGTGGAAGGAGCAAAATTACAGAAGACAGAAGCCAACAAGAAGTTGTCCTATGTTGCCAGAAACAATTATGTGTTGGAATGAAGACCTTTTTTTCATTTCATCACTTCTGGTTATGGAGTTTGGTTAGATTGTTGATGTGCTTCTTTGGTCTTGCTTTGGTTTCAGGTGGCCATCATTCCATTGACAAAGTTTGTCTCCTGCTAGCACGTGTGTCCCTTTGCTCTTTGGTATTTTTTGCTTCCCTACCCAACATCCAAAGACATCCTCCCAAACTCACCATTGCGTTGCAGTAGTCCCCAATCACAACCATTCCATTGTTTGTGGGAAACGAAAGGGTTGGAGAACCATCTGTCAAACAGAGGACACTGATACCATTGACTTTGACCTCTGGAGGACACCTACAGATCACCACAGAAGATGTCCTTGGTCTGTCTGACCATGGGGGTATGTCTCCCATAGCCAAGCACTTCTCCAACCCCATGCCCTGCTGTCCACCACCCACAGATGGTCAATCAGGGATGGAGTCTTGGAGGTGGAGAGCAGAGAGCCATTTTGGAGCCTTACTCGTTAATTCCTATGCTTTGGTTGACCATGTAGGACCTCAACACATGCCATCACCTTGACACAAGAGCTGACTCTCCAAATTTGCAAATTTAACTTTTGTAGATCTGATAATTTGCAGATTCAGTGTGTCCTCTCCATAATTCACTAGGCCCTCTAATGCGTACATCAACATACTGTACATCAGAAGTTGACCACAGAGTCAGTCTAGACTAGAGCAAGCATTTTCAAATTTGGGCCCTCCGGGTGTTTTGGACCAACTCCCACAATTCCTAACTCCCAGCTGTTAGGAATTGTGGGAGTTGAAGTCCTAAACACCTGGAGCACTCAAGTTTGCCTATGGCTGCTCTAGACATTCCCAGAGAGAACAGCTTTCTGGAAATTTCAGGGCCTTCTAGCAAAACACATAAGTGCAACATGCATAAAAGTTGGTCATAGAGACACATGGAGAGGTGCTGGGGTTTGTATTCATGGTTTTCCCACTTGTGTCGGTTCTGTTCCCCTAACTCCAGGAAATATGGAAGGTTGACCATTCTCAAGCACTAAATTTGATCCACTACTGCATTAATACAATAATGTTCTCCATTCTTAGTCAACAAAGGGTTTTCGCTGAGGTTTTCTGATGGTCCATAAGTGATCTGTTGGCTCTTCAGACAGAACCTTCAGGAAACTAATCACCTCAGGTACTTTTAAGAAGAAGTAAATCCCAAGGAAACATATCACGATTTGAACCATATTGGTTGTCCCAAAGCCCCTCTGAAACATCTGTCATGCTTCAAATTCAGATATTGTCAAAACGAAGGTCAAAGCTTCCATAGAAATGGGTAGTCGAAGGTTTTCATGGTCGGAAACTGATGAAACACAAACTACAAAGCTATCTACAGAGCCACTAAGAAAATCCAACAAATGCTACATTCAGCAAAGGACAAGAGGGATCCTCTCACTTCTGTAGGAGTCTATTGTATACCATACAGCTGTGGACAATTCTACATAGGGACCACCAAGCACAGCATTGCCCAGACATGAATCAAGGAACATGAAAGGCACTGCAGGCTAATTCAGCCAGAGAAGTCAGCCATAGCAGAGCACCTGATGAACCAACCTGGACACAGCATATTATTTGGGAACACAGAAATCCTGAATTACTTTAATAACTACCATGTCAGACTACAGAGAGAAGCCATTGAAATCCATAAGCACAGAAAGGAAGAAACCATGAAAATGAATGAAATCTAGGTAACTACCAGTATTTTAAAAATCTAAAATTATAACAGTAAATGAAGAACAAAACTCAAACACAGGAGAACTCCAGACAAGAAACAATCAGGGACAGCTAATCACCGCTCAACAAAGGATTACCCCAGGCAGTAACAAGCCATACCTAAAAACTGTCAAGCCATCAAATGCTAATCAAGGTGGCCTGTGCCGTTGCACCCGGTCTGTATATACTCGGGAAGGGCGAAGTTATAGATTCTCTCTACCGGGGGATTGCTTCTTGCCTTCCTTTAGAGGCTTGGGGCTCCCAAGGACCAAGCTGGACACTTTAGATAACTCAGACAGGCTTTATTGCTTAGAACATGAGGTATCTGCACTCAGGCACTTTGCTTTGTTCCCCAAAGGATAAAAGAAAAATACTTTACAGTCTCTTAGTTGCTTGGGTCCAGGAAGCTTCAGCCGGATGGCTCTTCATGTCCCCCTTGTCTTTGTGGTCTTGAGGTAAGGACACTCGAGACCGCAGCCAGCTGGCCTATATTGAAGGTATGGGACCTTCCTCTGGATGCCAGCCGACTAGTTTGAAGGTGCCTGGGTCTCCTCAGAACTACCCAACCATCTGGTATGTTGGGCTTTCCGTATGAGACCCAGGGAAAGTCTATTGTCTTGTGTTGAGAGATGGCCTGACCAAGGCTGACCCTGGCAAACCTTCAGATATGTCATCTTCTGGAGAGATCCAGGAAAGCTCTGTAAACAAAATAGCTAGATTTCCAAGTCCCTAGGAAAAGGGGCGGAACAAACTCAATTGGGCTCTGTTAAACAATGATTGACAGGTGTAAAGAACCAATCAATGCAACCAAACCTTTGCAAAACTAAACAGGCTTGCAGAAACGCAATATAACAGTGCAAACCTTAGCGACTTAAAGTTTTACATACAAGTGGCGCTTGCTGCGCCGTCACGTGGCCAATTGAAGCATTCACACTTAGCTTCAACAGACAAGAGTTCTTTCACCCACCCTGGTCTTTCCACAGATATATAAACCCAATTTTCCTAGTTTCCAACAGACCTCACAACCTCTGAGGATGTCTGCCATAGATGCAGGCGAAACGTCAGGAGAGAATGCTTCTGGAACATGGCCATACATCCTGAAAAACAACCCTTCAATAAAAAGTCAGGTTGGGGCAACAGATGACTCCCTCCTGGAAAAGGGGGTAAATGAACAGGACAAAAATGACCTCTGTTTCTGCTGCAGTTGTCCATCCTTACAAAGTTCTGACCTTAAGCTTGAAAATGTACTCGTGAGCTTTCCTCATTGTTCCTTCCCTTGGGTTGGGAAGTTCTTGGATGAAGAATTTGCTTTCGGTGCAATGTGTTGGTCCCGCTGATAGGCAAAACTTGAATCACCATCTGAGTGGCACACCTCTATCCATTTCCCCACAATTATTGTCTCGTTTCGTCACCTGCACTTTACTGACTAGCTTTGAAAGGGTGCTGAACTACTTCTTTGCTTTTACCTGGGAAGGCGACAACCAAGGGATTCCTTTTCTTTCTCTTGCCAACAGCCTCAAACTGATGTTTGTTTCACAGCTTTCTTTCTTTCTTTCTTTCTTTTTTAAAGGGAACCTTTGTATAATAAAATAAAATAATATAAAATGATGCTGAATCAACAGCGGCGAAGACGGCAACGCAGCGATAAAAGATTGCGTTAATGCAGCAGACTCTCTGGGGCTTTTTATGTGACATTGAGATATCCTGTAAATATTTTCAATAATAAACACTTCTGGTTTGGATTTCTATTGATTTCGAGAGCTGTGTGGTTATGTTGCGAGGAACAGCTAGGGATTCTGGGATATATAACATCCCCAAGCACTCATTCCTGTTTTTGTTTTGTTTTTTATCATGCCAGAAGCAAATTCAGTAGGTCTGGTTAGGTTCATTGGAATGCTCATAAAATTGGAATGAATCCGAATTTATTTATTTACTAGCTTGGGGACCTGGCGGTGCCCGGGTTATTTGAGGAAGGCATTGTGTGCCATAGTTCGTCATTGGTGTGGGCCACAGTGCTCTAAGGAAGTGAATTAAAGTACTACAAGTCCCATCATCCATGGTCCATCCTTCCTCAAACTGCACCAGGATGTAGGGTGCATCTTGGGGGCTCTGTGTGCCAAGTTTGGTCTTGTTCTGTCATTGTTGGAGGCCTAGTCAGGAAAATCAAGTTGAGGAAGCCTAACAATATCCCATGAGCTGAGGCCTAGTCAGGAAAATCAAGTTAAGGAAGCCTTGTTGTCAATTTTGGGCCTGGTCTGTGATTTATAGGGGCTGCAGTGTTGTTTGGGAAGTGAGTGAGGTGAAGGTACTGCCAATCCCATCATTCGTGGCCCATCCTACGCTAAACCACACCAGGTTGTGAAGTGGGCCATTGGTCCCTTGTTTGCCATGTTTGGTCCTGATCCATCATTGCTGTGGGCCGCAGTGGCTGACTGCCTGAGGCCTTTTGCTTTCCCTCTGAGTCACCTTAGAAGTGTATTGGGTGAAGGTACTGAACATTCCATTTCCAACAGAAAAAACTGTCAACTGGCTAACTTCAACTCCAGCCTCAGGCCCTTTCCTTTCCTCTCTGTGCTGTGTTGGAATGTTGGGTGGCTGGCCAGTCAGAGCCATTTATGCAAATAATCCCGGAGTGGCAGCCAGTCGAAACGCTGCAACATATTCCTCCCACCGCTCGGCTGCAAACACTGACTTTTATTATATACATAGATTTGTTCGAATTAATTCGCCACCACTCCCCGTGGCTCGGGGCGGCTTACATATAGACACAAAAATACAGCAAGATACAATTAAAAACAGCTAAAATATCACCATTAAAACATCGCATTAAAATATCACATATGCACATCACGATTAAAATCACCAGGTAACACAAACAATGCAAGATGGCGATTACAACAGAAGAAAGGACCACCACTATTCAGGCCCCAAAAGCCTACCGAAACAATAAGGTCTTGCAGGCTTTTCAAAACGATAAGAGGCTCTGAAAGGTGCGGATGTCAGAGGGCAATGCATTCCAGAGCACTGGAGCTATGATCGAAAAAGCCCTTCGCCGGGTTGCAGTCAAGTGGTATACTTTAGGGCTGGAAACGACCAGGAGGTTTTGCTCTTGGGAGCATAGGGATCTGGTGGGACGGTATGGGATGAGGCCGTCCCGTAAGTACACTGGCCCCAGACCATTTAAGGCCTTAAAAGTCAAAATTAACACTTTGAAGGTAATCTGGCATTCTACAGGAAACCAGTGCAGCTCGCGCAGAATCGGCGTAATGTGACAGCTCACCGGAACTTCGGCAAAGAGTCAAGCTGCAGCGTTCTGCACCAGCTTAAGTTTCCAGATCACTGACAAAGGAAGGCCAATGTAAAGAGCGTTACAGTAGTCTAACCTCAAGATGACAGTAGCTTGGACCACTGTGGCCAGTGGTTAAATTCACCTTGGAAGCGGTTTTGAAGTGATGTAAGCAACCCGGAAGTAAATTTACCATTTCGAAGCCACTGCTGCCATTTTTGGAAAGGAATTGGCGGGTTTCCCTTCCCTGGCCTTCCCTTCCATGTGCGGCTCTCGCCCCAGTTCTGATGCAAAGAGAAGGACCTCCGTGTCCAAACTGGGTGTTTAACCCAGTTTGGATGCAGATGCCTTTCCTCCACGTTAGAACTGAGGCGAGAGCCACACGTGGTCATTCAGATTCAAACTGCTAGCGCCCCCTACATCCACAACTAGTTTTGAACCATTTTTTTCCTTGATCAAACAGACCTAGAATTCAAAATATACTGCAATTTAAAGATCCTAATTTGGATAAACTTTTCATTTTTTTCCACAACTGCAGCTAGAATAATTTTTGCTAAATTTTGGAAACTTGAATTAATTCCTTCAAAGATACAATAGATTGATAAAATAATGGAAATAAAGGATATGGACAAATTAACTTTTTTTAAAACCAGAACAAATATAAAGGTGTGAAAAAGACGGACTGGACAATTTTTGAGGACTATTTAAACAAAGAGGTGTAATGGAAGTATTTATTTATTTATTTACTACATTTCTATACTGCCATTCTCAGCCTGAAGGCAACTCATGGCGGTTTACAAAACGGTTAATACACACAGGAAGGCAAGTCAAAATGTAAGACTATATCATGCGCAGCCTGAAGAATTAGCACAGTATCTGAATTTCAAAGCATATAATTGTATCAATTTTATTCATATATATTCATTCATATAATATATCAAAGATACATACGTATAGGTACAGACGTGATACCCAGCCGATTCATAAACACACTGCTCGCAATGTAAACACACTCTGACTTACAAAGTTAAAGGGAACCAGGGATATCCGAGGCAAATACGATGTCCGCAATGAAGAAAAGATATATATATATGTCTTGAAATAGTATGAGTTATCCCACTGTGGAGTAGTAGTTTGTAAATTCAAAATGTAAAAGGATAGTCCGGAGTCTCCGTGAGAATGCGGGTGTATTTGTTTTCACCCAAGTGCAACCGCGACTCTCCTCCATTTACAAAGCAGGACAATTCGATGCCCGAACAATATAAAAACACAAAACATTTAAACATAGCTAAAATTTTCAATTACATATAAAAACATAATAAAACCATAAATCCTCCACATTTCATTACCAAATCATTATCCAGTCGCTGTAACGACTCTCCAACACACGGTAGGGATCACACGAAGATGGTATCTTGGTCCAACACGATTTTATTGAAGGTACGAGACATGTGAAGCTAAAGCACCGGCCCGCCACCCAAACACACCTTTATACCCCCATAGCCCCTCCCCTACCCATGCAATGTCCAGGCAGGGTTACATCAGCTCCAAGTGAGTCAGCAATCCCAGTAATTCAAGGGGCATGACCCCAGGGGTCATGAAGTCAGTGTCACAAGTCCAATTGTCCAATGCCCTGGCTTGGAGGAGTTACCTCACTTCCCTCTCAAGCACCTGGAAGTTGCATCACTCCCAGTCAGACTCAGCAGTCTCAGTGAATCTGGGACAAAGGTCACCCCAGAACTAAAGCGAAGGTCGTTGCTGCCTCATGACAGGCTGGGAACCTGGACTTCTTCAAGCTCAGGTTTCCCAATCCTGACATAGCGGTCTCCTCCACCTCGTCCTCATCCTGAGGAAATAAAACATTATTCAATCTAAAGGAGGAAAGGGTTCACATATTTCTTTAAAAGACTACAATGAAAGGTGGGATGCACCTTTCCCAAACTTTTAGGCAGCAGGAGGGTATACGATACTTTATTCACAGCTCTTTCAATCCTAAAAGGCCCAATATATTTCGGACTCAACCCCTTCGACTTGTAACCCAACTTTAAATTCTCCGTCGATAACCACACTAAGTCCCCCTCGCTATACTCCCCCCTTCCTGTCTCTTGCGGTCCCCAAACAGTTTATACGACTGCTGCGCCTTCTTAAAACTTCCGTCACCTCCTTCCACTCCTCCCGGGCTCTTATCCTCCACTCACCCCCCCCCCTTCTTTCCCAAAATCCAAAACCTGGGGTAAAGGGCCACTTCTTGTCCGTATACTATCTCAAAAGGAGACTTCCCAGTGGAAGAATGTACGGAGCTATTATATGCCATTTTGGCATAGGGCAGGAGGTCGGACCAGTTGTTCTGCTCCTTATTACTAAACATTCGCAAATATGCCCCCAAGGATTTTTGCACTCTCTCCACAGCGCCATTACAGGAAGGGTGATAAGCAGTAGTCAAACGCCTGAGCCCCCAATGCCTCCAAAAATCGGCTCCAAAACTGAGCCGTAAACTGAACTCCACGATCACTCAACACCTGCTCAGGACACCCATGCAATCTATACACATGCTGAACATAACTCAGCCAATCGTTCTGGGCAGAGGGCAACCCCTTCAAAGGAATGAAGTGGGCCTGCTTTGAAAACATGTCCAGCACAGTCCAGATGTAACGATAACCTCGACTTGAAGGCAGCTCCCACAAAATCCGACTAACATGTGTCCACGGCCTCACCGGCTCAACCACCACTTGAATCACCCCCTGCGGCTTAGCAGAAGGAACCTTTATTTCTCGCACACACCTCACAACACTCCACATAACGCCTCCCTTCCGCCTTCATCCCAGGCCACCAAAACCTCCTCTTTATTGCCAAAAGAGTCTTCACCACCCCAATGACCCGCAGCCTTATGGTCATGGTGCAGCCCTAACACTTTTTGCTCTCAAACTTTGAGGAACATAAATCTTACCTCCAATAATCCACAGACCATTCAACAGCTTGCATTCCTCTCCATGTTCCTGTAACCACTTGTCTCCTACATAACTCCTTTGCAACCCAAACTCCACTCATCCACGATTTCATCCTATCCTCTTTTTCACTCCCACCCCCCTGTGTGAGACCTGGTTTGCACAGCCAAACCCCAATGCTCTTTAGCAAAACCCCCTTCCGCTTTATGCAACCCATTCTCTCCCACACTGATACTGGGACAACGCATCATCAGCCACCACATTCTCTTTGCCTTTAATATGCTGCAGCTTGAAATTAAATCTATTGAAAACTGAGACCACTCACCAGTTTCGAGACAACTTTTGGGGATTCCTCAAATATTGTAAATTCTGATGGTCTGTCATCACTATAAACGGAAAAAGTACCCTTCCAGGAATTGACGCCAGGTCAACAAAGCTGCCCAGACAGCAAACGCCTTTCTCCCACACCGCCACTTCCTTTCATGCTCTCCAAACTTTTTTGAGAAATAAGCACATGGAAAACTCAGAAATGAAAGCCCGATAAAAATTCGCCAGCCCTAAGAAAGCCTGCAGCTGCCTGCGAGTACGTGGAGCCTCCCAGCTCAACACATCCTCCACTTTGGCAGGATCCATTTCAACTCCTTTCTCACTAATTCTATAACCCAAAAATCAATCTGATTCTTACCAAACTCGCACTTACTCAGCTTTACATACAAACTTGCTTGCCTCAACCGCCTAACACCTCTCGCACTCAACTGCACATGTTCTTCCTTTGTAGTTGTCGCGATCACAATGTCATCTAAATACACAAACACTCCTTTATACAAAAGGGGTGCAACACCTCATTAATCACTGCATAAAATACCTGGAGAGCCTGCTAAACCGAATGGCATGACGACCCATTCGCATACAGCCCAAGAGGGCAAGAAAAAGCTGTCTTCCATTGATCGCTTTTTCTTCACCTCACCATATGGAAGGCATCAATCAAGTCCAACTTGGTAAAACCTTACTTCCTCCTAGTTGACCTAACAAATCCTTGATCAATGGCAAAGGGTAGCAATTGGTGGTACTGACAGCATTCAACCCTCTATAATCAATACACAACCTCAATTTCCCATCTTTTTTCTCGGAACAACACTGGTGCGGCAATGGGGGACTCAGACCTTCTAATAAATCCTTTCTTCAGATAATCGTCTATTTGTTCCCTCAAAGCCAACTTCTCTTTAACAGTCATGGCATAAATCTTGGGTTTAGGCAGTACAGCTCCTTCTTTGACCTCTATGCTACATTGCACATTCCGAAGGGGGGGAAGGTTCTGAGCTAATCTGGGGTTAAACACATCTGCATAGTCCTGATACTCAGCTGGCACTCCCTGCACTTCACTTTCTACCCTTTCCTTCACATTAGGAGTACATTGTATAGTCCCAGCCTTCCAATCTATTTTAGGATTCACCTGCTCCAACAAAGGCATACCTAACACCACCTCAAGTCCTTTTATTGGGGCCATTATAAAATCAATATTCCCCCTCCCAGGGTCCTACCTGCCCTTTAGACCTTTTGTCCCCACAAAGAACGGTCCTCCCTCTATAGACGACCCATCCAACTGAGTAAAAGTAACAGATGTCTTCAATGGCTTTGTCTCACCCCCCCCACTCCTTCACTAATTTGAGGGACATCATATTCTCTGAGCACCCACAGTCTACCAAAGCTTTCCTCTCTACAATTTCATTCCCTTATATATCCCCAGGGTACATTGATATTAGGATCTCTGGGACAAACAGCGCAACGCCTCCTTCGCCTTGATCCGCTCCAGCGGATCCCGAAACCGATTCCGGATTGCCCGCAAGAACGCTCTCACCGATCTCAGACAAGGGTCCCGCCGGTCGTGGCATTGCACATACCACTCTGCTGCTCGACCCTTGAACACAGCTCCAACGGCCCTCACTTGGCTGCCTTCGCTGGGATAGAGATGACCGTAGTCTTCCATGTGGTCTTGCACCGCTGCGATGAAGAAGGCGACTTTACTGGCTTCGCCTCGAACTCCACCCGCAACGGTTCTTTCTTCATGCCCACCGAACTCCTGGGAAACCATTCCTCTCCCTGAAAGTCCTCGACCAGAGATGCCTCTTCCCATTCCTACTGGCTGCGTAGGTCGCCTCGCCTCCGGACTGGGCTCACTGGACCTCCGTCTCTGTTCCACACACTCCCGAAGGAGATCTAGGACGCCGACTGATGGTCCACCATCCATCCATGAATAATAAGTGAAGTCCCTCCTCCCGGGCCTTCCACATCGATTCCTCTCTGTTCTCTCTGGAACATCACCTGAGACATCCGTGTGACCGTGTGCTCGACCGCTTCCATCTGGCAACTCGAGACAGCCCGCCTAGAGGGTGACTCAGGTTCTGGGGGCTCACTACCCCTTCCGCCAGGTCCTTCTTGACCTCCTCTGGCACCGCACACCTCCGGGATCCTCCCTGGCCACTGCCAGATGAGCGCTCCCACGCCCTCCGGTCTGCTGAGCGCTCCTACGCTCTTCGATCTGCTGAGCGCTCCTACGCCTCCGTCTGCTGAACGATCTCACGGCCCTTCCTCCGGCAGGTCACCAATCGGCTCACCTGAGCATTCCACAACCGCTCCCTTCACGGAGCTCTCTCCATTTCACTTCCCGATGCCATCGCTGCCCGGAATCATCCGGGACTCCCACCTGGTCCAGAGTGGTCCAATCCCACTCCTCAACTCTCCGGACTTCATCAGGATCCACCATAAACTGATCCAAGTACGCTTCATGCTTCCAAGCCAACCTCTCCATTGCTGGGATAGTTGGAAAGGGGCTTTAGCTTCTGTAATGACTCTCCAACACACGGTAGGGATCACACGAGGATGGTATCTTGGTCCAACACGATTTTATTGAAGGTACAAGACATGTGAAGCTAAAGCACCGGCCCGCCACCCAAACACACCTTTTATACCCCCATAGCCCCTCCCTACCCATGCAATGTCCAGGCAGGGTTACATCAGCTCCAAGTGAGTCAGCAATCCCAGTAATTCAAGGGGCATGACCCCAGGGGTCATGAAGTCAGTGTCACAGGTCCAATTGTCCAATGCCCTGGCTTGGAGGAGTTACCTCACTTCCCTCTCAAGCACCTGGAAGTTGCATCACTCCCAGTCAGACTCAGCAGTCTCAGTGAATCTGGGACAAAGGTCACCCCAGAACTAAAGCGAAGGTCGTTGCTGCCTCATGACAGGCTGGGAACCTGGACTTCTTCCAAGCTCAGGTTTCCCAATCCTGACAGTCGCGTTGTCCAGCCATTCCAAGATCAGAGTTATCAGCTACACTGCAGGAAACGCCTGCTCAAATAACCAGGTCTTTACTTTTTTACGAAATGTTAAGATGATGGGGGCCAATTAATGTCCCTGGGAAGGGCATTCCACAGCCGAGGGGCCACTGCTGAGAAGGCACTGTCTCTTGTCCCCACCAGCCGCATCTGTGAGGAAGGCAGGACCAAGAGCAGGGCCTCCCCAGAAGATCTTAAATTTCTAGATGGTTCATAAGGAGAGATACGTTCGGACAGACAGGTAGAGCCAGAACCGTTTAGGGCTTTATAGGCTAAAGCCAGCACTTTGAATTGTGCTCGGTAGCAGACTGGCAGCCAGTGGAGCTGGCACAACAGAGGAGTTGTGTGCTCCCTGAACACCGCTCCTATTAGCAACCTGGCTGCCGCCCGTTGTACCATTTGGAGCTTCTGAACAGTCTTCAAAGGCAACCCCACTTAGAGAGTATTGCAGTAGTCTATACGGGATGTAACCAGAGTGCGTACTACCATGGCCAAGTCAGACTTCCCAAGGTACGGGCACAGTTGGCGGACAAGTTTTAATTGTGCGAATACTCTCCCAGTCACTGCCGAAATCTGGGGTTCCAGGCTCAGCGATGAATCCAGGATCACACCCAAGCTGCAAACCTGCGCCTTCAGGGGGAGTGTAACCCCGTCAAGCACAGGCTGTAACCCTATGCCCTGTTCGGTCTTTCGACTGACCAGGAGTACCTCTGTCTTGTCTAGATTCAGTTTCAATTTGTTTGCTCTCATCCAGACCGTCACAGCAGCCAAGCACCGGTTCAGGACCTGAACAGCCTCCTTAGTAGAAGGTGGGAAGGAGTGACAAAGTTGGACGTCATCTGTGTACAGATGATACCGCACCCCGAAACTCCGGATGAAGTAAATATCGAGGGAAAATCTTTTTCCTAACTTAGATTTGAAATACAATGGAATAAGGGGTAAAAGGAGGAAGAACAGAAGTCTAATAATATGTGTGTGTGTATAATTTTATTTTTTCTTATTTTTTAGTTGCTCTTGTTGTTTTGTTGTTCTTTTCCTATACCTTTCCTGTTTTTCTTTAATGCTTTTGTTCTCCCATTTTACATGTAAAGCAGTTCATTTCTTTATTTTAGTTGAATAAAAATCTTTTTTTTAAAAGTAATATACTGCAAGTCGCTTCTGGTGTGAGAAAATTGGCCGTCTGCAAGGACGTTGCCCAGGAGATGCCTGAATGTGTTACCATCCTGTCGGAGGCTTCTCTCATGTCTCCACATGGGAAGCTGGGGCTGACAGATGGGAACTCACGCCGTCTCGTGGATTCGAACCTCCGACCTTCAGGTCTTCAGATCAGCAGTTCACCCGGCACAAGGGTTTAACCCATTGTGCCACTGCAATGCCAGAAAGGAAGCTGGTTTGTTGAAAGGAACTCTATTTCAAATTGCTATTCTTATTATTATTATTGCTAATAAATATAAATTAATTATATTTATATTGAACGTGGCCCCAAATTCAAGGGGGACTTGTAGTCCAAGAATTCAAAAAGGCACCAGGTTGGGAGAAGGATAACTTACTGAACTATTCATAGGTTAAGATGGAGAAGGGATGTTGTCCAAACTTTCTGCTGTGAAGCTTTTCTGCATCCAGGGAATTTTGGTTTCCTTAATTTTTATCCAAAACACTTTCATTGCCATAGCTCAGTGCTATGAAATCATGGGAGTTGTAGTTTGGTGAGCCACCAGCATTCTTTTGGCAAAGAAAGCAACTCCCAAGACTCCATATCAAAAGGCAGTTAAGGTGGTGTAAACATTCATTACGCCTACAATGTAGGCATAAAGCTAAAGCCCTCGGAAAACTACAACTCCCAGGACTCCATACCATTGACCTAAGGCAGTTAAAGTGGTGTAAAAATTCATTACTCCTACAATGTAGGCATAAAGCTAAAGCTAAAGACCTTGGAAAACTACAACTTGCAAGACTCCATACCATTGACCTAAGACAGTTAAAGTGGTGTAAAAAAATTGATTACTCATACAATGTCGGCATAAAGCTAAAGAACTTGGAAAACTACAACTCCCAAGATCCCATACCATTCACCTAAGGCAGTTAAAGTGGTGTAAAAATTCATTACTCATACAATGTAGGCATAAAGCTAAAGACCTTGGAAAACTACACCTCCCAAGTCTCCATACCATTGGTGTAAAATTCATTGCTCCTACAATATAGGCATACCCCTAGTTTTTTTTTAATCATGTCAGAAACAACTTTACTTATTTACATTATTTCTACCCTACCCTTCTCACCCCCGGGGGAGGGGACTCAGGGCGGCTGACTTGAGAAACTACAAGTTGCTTCTGGTGTGAGAGAATTGGCCCTCTGCCAGGACGTTGCCCAGGGGACGCCTGGATGTGTTACCAATACATCCTGTCCCTGCATGGGAAGCTGGAGCTGACAGACAGGAGCTCGCCTCATCTCGCAGATTCAAACTGCCAAGCTTTAGTTCAGCAGTTCAGCCGGTACAAGGGTTTAACCCATTATGCCACCGTGACTCCGTATAGGGGACTTCCCAATATATATAGTTTTTGTTCCAATAGTCTAAATAGGAGGGAAACTGACAGCAGATGGCTCTTTAGTTTTCAAACATCTGCAGCCATGAAAAGGAAGCATCCTCAGAGCATCGTCTCCACACAAAATGCCTACTTTTCTTATAGTTAATGCTCATTGCCATTTCCTGAAGTTATTGCCCTTCTGGAATTTCAAAACAGAGAGATAAAAGCTCTCCCTAATAAAAGCAATCCTTTTCCATCCTCCTTCGACTGCCCGCACCAAGTAAGTTGCGGACACCAAAATTAAATGCCAGGGTCTGATGGATTGCAGCAGACCTTTTGTAGCTTCCCTGGAATTTGTCTCCAGCTGCTCTGTTTCCAAATCCCCTTTTTCTCCTTCTCTTCCAAAATGTGATCTCGCATATGATTTAAAGAGAATAGCATTAGAAGTTTTTCTATAAGAAGGCCAAAGATCGTGGAAACTACAACTCCCAGGCTTCCATAGCATTAAGGTGCCATCAAATGGCCTTCGCATGTATTCTAACGTATCTGAATCCAGTCCTTGGTAGAGATCGTTTGGGGCAGGAATATGTTTCTGTTTTTATTTTCAACAGCTTATAATGAACCTATAATGAACCAGCTGTTTGGACTGGAAGTCAGCCTGAAGAAAACAGAAGTCCTCTACCAGCCCGCACCACAGGAAGAACACCATCATCCCCATGTCAGCATACGCAAATCTGTGCTTAAGTCCATTCGCCAGTTCACCTACCTGGGAAGCATCATCTCTTCAGACGCCAAGATTGATAAAGAGATCACAGATTAGCAAAGGCATATAGTGCATTCGGAAGGCTTCACAAAAGAGTCTGGAGCAACAAGCACCTGAGGCAAAGCACCCAAATCAGTGTGTACAGAGCTATCGTACTGTCTATTCTCCTATATGAGTCTGAAACATGGGTCACCTATTACCAACTCCTACGACTCCTCGAACGCTTTCATCAGCGCTGTCTTCGCACAATCCTAAATATACGCTGGACGGACTATGTGACGAATGTTGCTGTCCTTGAGCAAGCAGGGATCACCAGCATTGAGGCCATGCTATTGAGAATTCAGCTGCGCTGAGCAGGGCACGTCTCTAGGATGGAGGACCACCACCTCCCAAGGATACTACCCTATGGTGAACTCACTACGGGTCAGCGCAAGAGAGGCGCCCCAAAGAAGAGATATAAGGACTCCCTGAAACACCATCTCAGGCTTGGCCAGATTGATCCCCAACAATGGTCCAGCCTGGCCTCACATCGGGAGGCATGGAGACGCACTATCCACAATGCTGCGGCCTCTTTCGAGAAGTCATGCCGAATGAGTCTCAAAGAGAAACGACAACGCAGAAAGAGCCGCAATTTGGAAACAACATCACCCAAGGAGACTTTCTGCTGTGCTTTCTGCAACCGAACTTGCCTATCTCAGATTGGCCTTTTTAGTCATCAACGCGCTTGTAAAAAGCGTGGGATGAGTCCTTCCTAAGAATCTTCATTCGCAAAGAAAAGCCAAGAGAAGAATGGACCTTACACTATTATCAGTGTTTCTCAACCCTCCAAATGCCTCGACCCCTTAATACAGTTCCTCCTGTTGTGGCGAACCCCAGCCACAACATTATTTTTTGTTGCTACATCCTAACTGTCATTTTGTTACTTTAAGAACATAAGAACATAAGAAGAGCCATGCTGAATCGGACCTCAGCCCATCTAGTCCAGCATTCTGTATCACACAGTGGCCCACCAGTTGTACACGGGGATCTCGAGCAGAAGGGAGGGCAAAACCCTGACCTGCTCCCGACCCCCCACAACCAGTACCCAGGGAAATCCTGCCTACCTCAACCAACTCCGAGGTGGCACTTTTATGAATCGTAATGTAAATATCTGATATGCAGGATGTATTTTGATTAACTGGATCAAATTTGGCACAAATACCCAATACACCCAAATTTTAATACTGGTGGGGTAGGGGGGGGGAGGTTGATTTCATCATTTGGGAGCTGTAGTTGCTGGGATTTATAGTTCACCTACAATCAAAGAGCATTCTGAACTCCACCAACAATGGAATTGAACCAAACATGGCACACAGAACTCCCATGACCAAGAGACAATACTGGAATGGTTTGGTGGGCATTGACCTTTCGTTTTGGAGTTGTAGTTCACCTCCATCCAGAGAGCACTGTGGACTCAAACAATGATGGATCTGGACCAAACTTGGCATGAATACTCGGTATGTGGAAATGCAAACACTGGTGGAGTCTGGGGAAAATACACCTTGACATTTGGGAGTTGTAGTTGCAGGGATTTATACTTCACCTACACTCAAAGAGCATTCTGAACCCTAACTATAGAATTGGGCCAAACTTCCTACACAGAACCCCCCATGACCATCAGAAAATATTGTGTTTCTTGATGGTCTTTGGCGACTCACCTGACACCCCCTCGCAGCCACCCCCCCCCCCTCCTTAGTGGTCCCGACCTCCAGGTTGAGAAACAGTGCACTATATGCTGATGAGCTGCCATTTGCCGTTTAATGAAAACCTTTCTGCAGACTATAATCCAGTTCTAGCCACTGGAATAGAGACGGGGCAAAATAGCACAAGGTACATTTATATAGGCTACCCAATGGCTTCCAGCTGCATCTTGAAATGTAAGATATTTGAAAGTTTTCCCCCAATGAGCTTTAAAGAGGTACTATAATGCTGGCATTATGCTATCTGAGCACCAAGAGAGAGTTGCCTGCAATTGCTTGGGGGCTACTTGGCAGATTATAATAAATGCCACAGAAACGTTCAGAAAAGAAGCTTAAAGGCTCTAAAGCAGACCGTTCTTGGATCAGTGTATATAAGTTGAAGAAATCAGATCACGCACTATCTAACTCTCCTGGTTTGGCACAGACGGTTCCAGTTTATCCTCCGTTGTCCCACTTTTTCGGCTGTCTCTCTCCTCCCATTTTTCAACTTCATGCTCCACTTACTTCTATTACTGCAAACTGAGTTCAAAACCCCAAAAAAAAGTAATTTGCACTCAACCAACTCAGGGTGCATTTAGACTGCGGAATGAATGAAGTCTGACACCACTTTAATATATAATTATTATAATTATAATCAGGGGCGGTCCTACAGGTAGGCCAAGTAAGCGGCCGCATAGGGTGCCATCTGGGAAGGGGGCGCCATCCTGGCCGCATGGGGTGCCATCCTGGCCCTGCCGATGTTCCTCAGGCAGCGCCGCAGCTGCCTGCTTTTGGGCCCCGGCCTTGTGCGCTCCGACGCCACTTCTGGGCATGTGCGGAGGTTTTCGCGCAGGTGCAGTTGCTCTGTAGCTGAAGTTGAGCGCAGGAGCAACTGCACATGCGCGAAAACCTCCGCGCATGCCCAGTAGCTCCCTTGTGCAGGAGTCTGTAAGCAAAGCACTCCCTATTGGGCAGGCAGGGAGTGCTTCCCCTCTCCCTTTGTCTCTGCTGCACGCGCGTTTGCAGGGAAGGAGAAAAGAATCAGTGAAGGAAGTGTTAGTGAAGGAATGAATGAAGGGCTTTCCTCCTCCTCCTCTGTGACCTCTTCTCTCCCTCCTTCCTTTCTTCGGCTCTATTTCTGTCTAGACCTGAGGGGCCTGAGGCTATGAGGAGTTGTGGGAGTTGGAGGCCAAAACACCTAGAGGGAGGGAAGGAGGGCCCAAGTTTGCCCAGGCCGCGCTGCCTGTATTCAACCTCATTTGAACATTTTGGCTGTTTTTCTATTTACATTTACATTGGGATCCTAATTTTGGACTTATGGGAGACTCCTATGGATTATGAGACGGGTGGTAGGTCATATATTCTGATTTTGATGCATTTACATTGCATTTCTTGTTGATAATTATACAGTTCTGCTTAATATTGTCATACAATATAATAAAAATACAATATAACAATAGAATAATGATATAGTTTATATTACATGTAATATTACAAACAATATTGCAGTATAGTGGTATTGTACAAAATAGTAATATATAATATTTTATTTTACTTTATTTTGGGTTATTTGAGTTTTATAGGAGTAATGAAAATATTTAGTAGAGGATAATTTTATTTAAATAAATAATTTTATTTATTATTTTATAATAATAATATAATAGAATATTATGTTATAATGTCAATATATTATAATATATTATATTGTAATGTAGTATAATATAATTATGATATAATATAGTATGAATATGGTATAATAATATAGTGTATATACATTGATACAATATAATACTACTAATGGTATTGTGATATTATAATTGTATATTTGTTTTACATGGGGGCAAAATAATGTTTTTTTGAGGGCGCCAAAATAATGTTCGCTTACCATTTAAAATTACCTTAGACCGCCCCTAATTATAATAATACTTGATTTATATTCTGCCCTAATTTCCCAAGAGGACTCAAAGCGGATCACAGTACACATACACGGCATATATTTAATGCCAGTTTGGATAGACAGGACAGAGACAGATACAACAGAAAGGAGGTACGTTGTGTATATGTCTAGGTTTTTGGCACCTTGGAGGTTGTGCTCGAATCTAGCCACAGGGGGGTGCAGTTGCACCATCCTCTATGATGAGAAGCTATCAGGACTTCCGTTTGTTCGCCGGGCATTTTCTGATCTTTTCCTTTATGGCAGGGGTTGGGAACCTATGGCTTGGGAGCCAGATGTGGCTCTTTTCATGATTGCATCTGGCTCTCCAGAGCAGCCCAAACTTTGGTTTCCCAGCATGCAGCAGGGAGGAGTGATGCATTCTCCATTCCCCCTCTTCCTTCCTTCCTCTTCCTTTCTTTCTCCCCCTTCACCTTCATTCTCCTTTTCTCCTTCCTTTTGCCTCCCTCTCTCCCCTTCCTTCTTTCCTCCATTCTCCCTCCCTCTTCCTTCCTTCCTTCCTTCCTTCCTCTTCTATCCTTTTCCCCCAAGTCTTCCTTTCCTTTTGCTTCCTTTCTTCCTTTTCTTCCTTTCTCTTCACTTCCCTCTCTCTCCTTTCTTTTCTTCATTTCCCTTCATTATTTTACTTTTTCTCACTCTCTTTCCTTTCTTTTCCCCACCCTTTCCTTTCCTCCCTTCCCATTTCCTTCTTTCTTTTTCCCTCCTTCTCTCTCTCCTTCTTTGCTTTTCTTCCTTTTCCATAGTTTGTTCTTCTTTTCTTTCTTCCTCTCCCCTCCCTCCTTTATTCCTCCTGTCTTTCTTTCTTTCCCCCTTCCTTCCATCTTCTCTTCCTTCCCAGAGTCCTGAGCATGCCTTTTGCAGAACCAGGTCTGAAGTCCCCCGTCATTCTGCCGGAGGAATCCTTTTCTCATAGTATGTACGTACAGTATATACTCACATTCAGTTGTAAAAGATATTATATATATTATATGGCTCTCACTGAAAAAAAATCCAAATATTTTGCTTTCATGGCTCTCTGAGTCAAATAGGTTCCCGAGCCCTGCTTTATAGTGTCGTAAAATACTTCCCCCGCTTGTTTTAGCGTTACTGTCGTACTCCAGAGCAGAACCACCTTGACTTTAAACACAACAGCAGCTGGGCAAATTTTTGATGTTTTTGTTTATTTGTTCAGTCGCTTCCAACTCTTTGTGACCTCCTGGTCCAGCCCAGGCCAGAGCTCCCTGTCGGCCGTCACCTCCCCCAGCTCCTTCAGAGCCAAGCCAATCCCTTCAAGGATACCATCCACCCACCCTGCCCTTGGTCGCCCCCTCTTCCTTTTTCCTTCCTTTTTCTCCAGCATCATTCTCTTTTCCAAGCTTTCCTGTCTTCTCATGATGTGGTCAAAGGACTTCGTCTTTGCCTCCAATATCCTTCCCTCCAGTGAACAGTCGGGCTTTCTTTTCTGAAGTATGGACTGGTTGGCTCTTCTCACAGTCCAAGGCACTCTCAGAATTTTCCTCCAACACCACAGTGCAAAAGCACCTATCTTCCTTCGTTCAGCCTTCCTTATGGTCCAGTTCTCACATCCATAGATTGCTACAGGGAATACCATTGCTTTGACTATGAGGATCTTTGTTACCAGTGTGATGTCTCTAGTCTTTACTCTTTTATCGAGATTGGTCATTGCTCTCCTCCCAAGAAGGAAACATCGTCTGATTTCCTGGCTGCAGTCTGTGTCTACATTAATCCTTGCGCCTAGAAATGCAAATTTTCTCCCTTTATTTTCCAGTTATCGATCAGTCCGATTGCCATATTAGCAAGCAGTTTATTTCATCATCATCATCATCACTGTATTACTTATTAATCACCCTCCACCCAGAATGCTCTGGGCAATTTACACAAAACTATAAAAACATAACACAGATCATAGATATAAAAGTTAAAATTACAAGTCAAATGCTCTACTGCAGTGTTTTTCAACCTTTTTTGAGCCGCGGCACATTTTTTACATTTTCAAAATCCTGGGGCACACCACCAACCAAAATGACACAAAATGACACTCTAACACAGTAATACATATAGTTAATATGTTTTTAAATGTATTTATACACTCAGTGTGAAACCTGGGCCTGTTTCGATGAACACAACATATATATATATATAACTTCCTCTCACATACTTATACATGGCTATCATGTCTTCTCTCAGCCTTCTCTTCTTCAGGCTAAACATGCCCAGCTCTTCAAGCCGCTCCTCATAGGGCTTGTTCTCCAGACCCTTGTGAAATTTCACCCTGAGTGAAACTTGCTTCCAGTTAACTATGGATGTCATGAAGCTGTTATAAATAGTTCCTTGGGGGTGAGGGTGGGGGAGGCAACTCTCGAAAAATCCAGTAAAATAGTAAAAAAAAACCTAAAATATTTCCAAGCAGAGAGGCTCAATTTGCTTCTTGGAAACCTGTGAATGCTTCAGCCTCCCGATGCTCCCAGGTTCGCTCACTGCCCAATTCACCAACGTGGAGCTTTCAGCTTTGGCTGTTCTCGCGAGAAATCCAAGCCAGCACGAAAACGCCGACTCAATCACTTCCGCCCAGTGCTCTGCTTTTGCGGACGGAGGAGGGAGGCAGTGAAAGAGGCCACACAGATCAATGAAACGTATAGAGTATGGAGCCATGCTGAGTCGAGGCTCCTGAAGGCTTCCTCAAGGCGGGCCTGGGCCTGGCATTCGGCGGAGCCCTTCCTTTGCCTTGGGGAAGATCTTTGGGGAGGGAAAGAGGGAGAAAGAGCTGCTAGGAGGGGGAAGAGTGCCATTTTCCCACGGCACACCTGATGATCGCTCACGGCACACTAGTGTGCCCTGGCACACTAGTTGGGAAACACTGCTCTACTGAATAGCCAAGTCTTGAGTGCCTGGGTAAAAGGCCACATGTCGCACATAGCTCTCATATATGGTGGCAGTGAGTTCCACAAGGCAGGGGCATAGATTGAGGGCTGTCCAACTTCTACCGGCCCTATGCCTTGTGCTAACCCCCAGCATTGCATAAATATACAATTACATATTATATTATTTAAATAAGGGGAGAGGAGGGAGGGATGGAACTCTGGGACCTGATATGTAAAGCAGATTATGTTGAGAGGGTTGAAGCGACCACTGTTGGCCATAGGAGCAAAGGCAGTCTCTGAGGTATGACGGCCCCAGTCAGGACCAGCATCTTATAAAGAATCCGATATTCTGTTGGCAGCCAATGCAACTGTTGAAAAGTTGGTGTTATGTGGCATTTCATGGGTGTTTGTGTAAGTAGCCTGGTTGCCGTGTTCTGGACGATGCGAATCTTCCAGGTCGTAGACATAGGAAGGCCGATGTACAGCACATTACAATAGTTCAGCCTAGATGTAACTGTGGCATGAATGACTGTTGCCAAGGCCTCTCTTGTGAGGTATGGTGCCAGCTGCCTCGCCTGGCGGAGATGAAAGAAGTCCAGTTTGCTGACAGTGGCAACCTGGGCCTCCATTGTCAGCAGTGGATCCAAACAACACCCAGACTCTTGACGGTGGTAGACGGCACTAGAGGTGCACCATCGAAAGTGGGGAGGGGATGCATCACTCCTTGCAGGCGGCCAGGCCACAGGATCTCGGTCTTTTCCGGATTAACCTTCAGTCTACTAGCATGTAACCATTTCGTTACTGCTTCCAGGCATAAGATGAAATTGTCCGGTATTGCAGTTATCCCAGGCTCCAGGCGCAGAAGTAACTGTGCCTGGTGTCGTCAGTGTACTGATAGCACTCCAGGCCGAAACTCTGTACCAGGCTGGCCAGCCATCGAACATTTATGTTAAAAAGTAGAGGGGAAAGAATTGCATCCACACAAAAGGGGGGAGTTTTCAGAGACTTGGGCCGAACACTTCACACGATGTTTCCGGTTACGGAGAAATGAGTCGAGCCATTTGAGGGCCAGGCCACGGACTCCCGATATGGTGAGACAAGAGATCAATAGGACGTAATCAACAGTATCGAATGCTGCTGAATATATTTAATAATATAAGAAGCTCAAAACAATAGAAAATAATCCACAATAAAAAGAAATCCAATTGATATAAAAAGAGCAAGGAATAAAGAATCCAAAGACATCCATGAAACTAGGCACTTGAATTCATAAACAATACAAAAGCAAAGGCACTTGAATCCATGAACAGAACAAAGGCAACTTCCGTTGGAGTCTAGCCGAGAGCCTTAATTGTTGTACTGACTGTCTTTGTTGACTGCAACAACTATCCCTGTTCAAGGCCTCACTCCCCTCATTAACTTCTGCACTTGGGAGCTCGAAATCCACTTCATTTCTAGATAACTGATCAGAAAACTAGGGCGCATTGAGAATCCTCTTGCAGCAACTCAGGTCTCTGTGATCTGTCTTTTACATTTCATTCAGGCCTTTGCAGCAATTCAGGCCTCTCTGGCCTCTCATCCCCAGACCCTGGTCCAGCAACCGAATCAACATTCCCATTCCATTCAGGAACATCTACATGGACATCATCCCCATTCCTGTCATGAAAATCAACCTTTACAGGAACATCAACCCCATTCCCACCATCCAAATCAACATGACCATCAGACACAATAACGGGTACCTATTTTCTCTACTTACAGCTCAAGCTGTTTTCGAACTGCTTAAGTCAACAGTAAGCTGGGCTGACAGTCGGGAGCGCACGCCAACCCAGGGCTTCAAACTGGCGGTAGATCTTATCATTGCTGGTGATTTACCAGCTGTGCTAAAGGCCCTGCTAATTTCCATAGCCCAATTCAATGGAATCATAGGAGTTGTAGTTTGGTGAGGCACCAGCACTTTTGGGTAAAGAAGGCTTAAAGGCCATGTAAAACTAAACTATAACTCCCATGACTTCATAGCATTCGACAATAGCAGTTAAAGTGGTTTTAAACTGCATTCATTCTGCAGTAAAGATGCACCATGATGTGAACTATGACTTTGGAGACCAGGATTCAGATCCTCGCTTGAATACAGAAGCCTTCTGGGTGACTTTGAGCAAGTTACACTCTCTCAGCCTCAGAGCAAAGCAATGGCAAACCTCCTTTGAATAAATCTTGGTAAGAGTGCTGACTATATATCTATTCCAAAACCAACCCCAAATCCAAAACTCTTCTGCTCTGATCTGGATTTCAGATGAGGACTATTCACTCAGTATCCCATTTTCTACTAGATCTGTTCTTCATTTTCAATTTCTCTCTTTTCCAACAACAGTTAGCACAATTTCTCATCCATCAGTGCAGATCATCTACGCATATAATATTGGACACTCAATTTGCATCAATTATCAGTATCACCGCCGCAAAGCAATAACAACCCTGTTCATCTCTTCCCTGGTGCCAAATAATGACTCAGTCTTCTTGCAAGTGAATTCTGCTCATTATTATTCATGATCTCAAAAATGGTCTGCTTTCCTCACCATTCCCTGTATGCAAACACTGATCTCTTTGCTTCTAGTTTGGAAGTCCTATTTCATTTGTGGCGACACACACCCACGCTACATCTATATGTTGAACGAATGCAGTTTGACACCATTTGAACTTCTTTGACACAAGACTATGGATAGTTGGGAGTTGTAGTTTTATAAGGTCTTTAGCTCTTTCCTTTGTCTTTTTAGTTACATGCAACTTGGTATTCATCAATTGGGGTGATTACCAGGACATATTTAAACACAAATGAATAGTCTAATCTTACTTCCCCATAAAACTACTAATATCTATTTGGGTAGATGGCCATCTGTCAAGAAGCTTTGATTGTGTCTTCCTACCTTAAGGCAGGGGTCGGGAACCTATGGCTCGCGAGCCAGGTGTGGCTCTTATGATGAGTATATCTGGCTCACCGCCATTATTGCCTCAGGGGGCTTCTTCTTCCCAGAAGACCCTTTGGTAGGCGGGAAAGTTTCCCGCCGGCCAGCCATATGACCAATGGCCAGATGACCACGCCTCACCTTGGGACAGGGGGGGTGCTGGCCTCTCCTCCCCTCCTAGGCATCTCATTTAAGGCTGCCCCATGCTTCCCAAAAGGCACTTTGCCTGAACCGGCCGATGAGGAGCAGCCCCATCAGCCTTTGTTGAACGAGGAAGCCTAGGATCAACTGAGGAGGAGGGGCAGGAGCAGTGGCAGTTTGGGGCCGAGGAAGCTTCAGGGAATGCACGGTTGGATAACGGGCCTTGGGCCCACTCTCCTTTCTTCCACGTGGCCTCCCCCCTTGTTGTTCCTTCCACCATTTCCCCCCCCCCCTCCGCCGGGTCCTCAGGCTGACTCTTACCAAGCGCCGCTCCGGGTCTGCGGACTTGGCAGGAGGGGTTTTTTCCCTGGGCTTGCCTGGGCTTGCTCGGCCCTCCCAGCTGCCATTCCGAGGCCCATCGGCCTCTCGGCAGCAGGCCCCTCCTTTTCCCAGTTGGGAACAAATTTACTTCTCGGCCCTCTCGGCGGGCCCCGTCACCCACCTGGGTGGCCACCGTGCTCAGGCCCTGCTGGGATGTTTAGGATTGGCTGCCAGGCCAGGTCCTATTGGGCCTCATGGCAGTAGGACTCCACCTTTTTCCCTGGTAGGGAGCCTCTTTCAGTGGGTCTTTCTGACCCTCCTGGCGGGCCTCAGGCACGTCGCCACTGACGCCATGCCTAGGCCCTGTTCGGCCTCTAGGCAGCAGGCCCCCCCTTTTTTCCCACAGGAAGTGTCTTTCAGCTGGAGTTCTTGGCTCTCCCGGCAGGGATTAGGTATGGGTCTCACGGCAGCAGTTCCACCTTTTGCCCGGCGGGGAGTCTCTTTCAGCGGGGCTTCCCATCCCTCTTGGCGGGCCTAGGGCATCCCGCCGTGGCTACCATAGCCTTGGTCTACGGATTCTTCGGTTGGGCATACGCACCATCATTTTGCCGGGGGAATCCTTTTCTCATAGTATGTACGTATATACTCAAATTTAGTTGAATTCACTCTTAAAATATATATTATATATTATATGGCTCTGACTGAAATAAATTTCCAGATATTTTGCTTTCATGGCTCTTTGAGTCAAAAAGGTTCCTGACCCCTGCCTTAAGGGAACCCTTTCAAATCTTTAATTCTATGACTTTATAGTTTTATCTCTCCAGAAAAGTACTAATATGTATGAAGGTGGTTGGCCATCTGTTGAGAGGGCTTTGATTTGTCTTCCTTCCTGGATGACGTAGGGCTGGACTGGATGACCTTTAGGGGCCCCTTCCAACTCCAGAAATCTATGACTCTATAGTTGTTTTCTGCAGAAACTGTAGAGTCTGAGGGTGTATGAGGGTGGGTGGCCATCTGTTAAGAGGGCTTTGATTGTGTCTTCCTTCCTGGCAGAACTAGGGTTGGATTGGATGACCTTTAGGGATGCCTTCCATCTCTAGATTGTTATGATTCTAAGGACACCATCAGAGAAATGGTATCTCAACCTAAAAATACTTTGTCAGTTATATGTTTGAATCTCACATAACTAAATACTATGGAGATTTTAGAACAAGGAAACCCAGCAAACCCCTGATTTCCACTTCTGAAAGCTGAAGCCAAGGTTCCCATTGCTCCCGCTTGACTTGCAGCCGAACAATGGATATTCTTGAGTTGACACAAGGCAGGTCATCTCTGCAACGCCCGCAGACAAGAGCGAGGAAATATTATGTAAAGGACTGGGAATGACATTTCAGACAAAGACAACATTCAGCAAAATGTTCAGAGCTTTGAAATGTGGAAGAAGTAGGTAAGAATAGAAACTAGGTCAAAGAACTCCAGGCGGAGGTCTTGGTGTGCAAAACACTTACAGAATTGCTGACCCCAGTGGAAATAAGCCTTGAAAAGTGGCATCCTTTTGCCTTTTTTTGCAATAATTGATTTCAATATTATGCAGCGATGAAAGCCATTAGATCAAATAATAGTATCTCGTCGTTGCTTTAAACAGGACTGGAGGTTATTCTTTCTCTGACATTTTGTTCTCTCAGAGCATTTGGAACACAACTTTTTTCCTTGCTATTTGTATTTCTTCTCGATTAGAGTTACAGGATTCTCCAGTTACCCAACACATCAACAATGTCGTGATTTAGACCACCTTAAAGGAGCCAAGCCCAATAAAGTAAACAGTAAAAAAGTTATTAACAAGTCACAAGCTTCCAAAAGCTGTTCAAAACTGCCTAAAGGCACTGAAAAGCTGAGCAAATGAACTCAGACAAACAAAAACACAACCAGCCAGGTCAAAAGAGTCACACAAGGAAAAAGCAGATTAAGCCACCGGAAAACCCGCGTTACTCAAAACTCAGCAAGCACGGGGAAATGGGAAGCAGCACGTTGTCAGCCAATCCGTTGTCGTCAAACTGGGAGAGACGCAAGCAGTACGAAGTCATCAAAGCAGTCCTGGGTCAAGCCGAAAAGGAGAAACCAGCAAAGTAGCAAAGTCAAACCAGTCCGGAGTCAAACAGGAAGGCAGCCAAATCTAGCACACAGGGATTTAAAGTGGTGCAGCCAATGAGAGTATACAAGATGCGGAGCCCACCAAATACCAAACCATTGTCCAGAAAGAGAGTCCAAGGTCCAGAAATCCACATCCAACTATCAGTCCAGCAGCAATCCAGCAACATAAGGCAGAGCTTGGAGGGCAAGTACAACTCCTTGCCAGCTGCAAAGAATGATTATTTGCAAGCCCCCTTTATTCAAAACTCTTCCTCAGAACTTAATTGAACTGACGCCCCGTTATCATTCCTCTCAGCTGCCAGCACTTCTTCCCGTGCTGCTCTTTGCCTCTCAGTCCAAGCCAGACGCCTTCTACAACGACTTAGTTCACCCCAGCAAGAAGCCTGATTCCCATCACTCCAGTTCCTATCTCCTGTGAATCCCACAAATGAATCACTACTAATAGGTTCTCCACAAAGGTCCCGTATCTGTTGCACCTTAGTCCAATCCATGTCACTAGACACCTCTTCAGAGCTCTGTGAGTCCCCAACCCCATCTCCTATAGACTGCTCCTCATCACCACACCCATCATCCTCTGAAAACCCTAAAAAAGTTTCATCCTCTGAAGTCTGGTTAAGTATTTGCCTGATTCTCTTCCTTTCTTGCTCCTTGTCTGACTCTTGCTCACGCTTAGACCTTTTATTATTTCTGGCTACAGTCTCTTCTTTCTCAGCCTCAGGCTCAACTACAACAAACAATGTTAACTAAGAGTGCATCTACTCTGTGGAATTCATGCAATTTGACACTACTTCAACTGCTAGTGAAGTTCAGAGGACGATTCAGTGGATTTTAGTGTTCAGAGGACTTGTAGTTGATGAAGCAACGGCACTGGAGTCTCCTTTCCTAGAGTTTTAACATGTCGGAAGTGAATTGAGAATAGTTATAATGTATAGAAAAAACCCCAAACAAAGTTTAAAAATTGGCATTTTACTAAATATCCTTTGACAAGAAACTGGCCACTTGGTGTTACTCTGGTGTGACTGTAAGAAAGTTCTCCATTATGCATGTGGCCTGCATGCCAACGTCTTAAATCATGAAAGAGCTTTCTAAGATCTACAGAGATACTCGCAGGAACACCTCAGCAACGGAGAGTCCAAAACTGGCAGGCTAAAACCTGGAACCTTAATGATACCAAATGAGAGACTCCCTCCTGGGCACACAGAAGACGGGGCAACTTGGAAGGTGCTGAACAGACTGTGCTCTGGCATCACAAGATGCGGAGCCAACCTTAAGGAATGGGACTACAATGTGGAGTCTATGACATGCGAGTGTGGAGAAGAGCAAACCGCAGGCCACCTATTTCAATGCATCCTGAGCCCTGCCACATGCACAATGGAGAACCTTCTTACAGCAACACCAGAGGTACTCCAAGTGGCCAGCTTCTGGTCAAATGACATTTAATAGAATGCCAAGTTTTTAAACTTGGTGCTTTTTAAATATATTACAACTGTACCCTTGGTTCGCTTCTGAAATGATAAATAATAACAAGGAACATATCACCCCCTGCTATGCCAGCTCCACTGGCTGCCAGTCCATCTCTGAGCTGGTTTTGACCTATAAAGCTCTAAACAGTTCTGGCCCAGCTTACTTGTCTGAACGCATCCACCCCTATGTCCCACCCCGAAATCTAAGATCATCAGGGGAGGCCCTACTCTCGCTCCTGTCAACAGGTCAAATGCGCCTGGCGGGGAAGAGAGACAGGGCCTTCTCGGCGGTGGCTCCCCGCCTATGGAACACACTCCCAACTGAGATAAGATCGGCCACCTCCCTCCTGGCTTTTCGAAAGAAATTAAAGGCATGGTTCTGGGACCAGGCTTTTGGTCAATAGATGTAATGCAGCACTTTAAAGGGACGTATTGCAATGACGATACGATTAGCGAGACTGGTTTACTGTTTTAATGTTGGCTTATGTATGGTTTTTAATTATGTATTGTTTTAATTATGATAGGTTAATTTGTGACATGAGGAACTGTATCTTCCATTGGAAAGATTGAGAAACACTGATCTAGACACAATACTCTTGCTTTGCTTTTGATGCAGTCTAGAATCGCATTAGCTTTTTTAGCTGCTGCATCACACATTTTGTGAAATCCGTACTTTTCTATCCTTCCTCCATCCACAAAAAGCCCAACATCCCTAATAACCTGGAAGGACCCACTAGTCTACAACGCTGAAGGACTTTGTGCTTCTATCTAGTTCCCATAGAAGCCACTGCTATCGTTCTTCATCCCACCTAAATAACTATTTTTGTCCCGAAGACTGGAACTGGGTAATATTAATAGCATACTTGTTCCCCCCCGTGCCTCCAGATTAGCTGTGGGAAACCTCAAAGGCCATATGATAATTGCACTGCTAATCTTGGGGGGAATACATAATAGCTCTCTGCCAATCTCTCCAAGAGAGGGGCGGGGGGAGCTTTGGTGTTTCATTGTTTTCCTTTCCTTCTTTATGGCAAGTGCAAATGCAAGCGACAGCTTCTCTCTCCTTGACTTAATCTGAGATAAAATGAGAGGATAATTTAGTTGCCATCGCTGCGGGTGAATGCCTATTGCTGCTTGGGGTGCCCAAGAAAGAATGGAGGAATTCAAAGTGTGATAAATCCAGACACCGTCTGGAAGAGCTCTGATTTAATTCTCTCGATAGCATGCATTTATCAGGAGGAAACTCTTGCAGTGTCTTGTGGAGATCTATGGTGTCTTCCAAACTATTAGTTGGGCTGTAAATAACTATGAGATGCCTGGCATCCTGTTAGTAACACAGGCAGACATCATTCTACATTATGCTGGTGTTTTTACTTTGCTGGGTATATAGTGCAACTCAGGGTCCTGGCAGAATTGCTTGTACCATGGTACTCTATGCCTGGAAGCATAAGGACATTATTTCCCAGATCTCCAATCTCCAGCACCTCATACAACAAGAACTGTAAGGGAATTTGGGGTTTTGGTTGCAGAGCCCACGAGGTGGAAGAACTCAGTCAAGACCGGTGAATCCAAACAAGACTTTTAATTTCAATCTGATCAGTATTGAGACGATAGCCTTTGACCATGCAGGTCAAGGACCAAAATGGCTATCGGCCGGAACTGCGCAGTTAGAAAGTATTTATACTCTTTCTTATCAGCAAGTAGCATTCTTCACATTAACCCTTAATATGGCTCTTTCTTTCTTCTGCTGTCTCTGGGCAGATTATTGCTGACATACGGGACCTTGGAGTGTCTCCTCCCCTGGGGGGGGGGGGCACTTTTTACTTTTTACCTCCTTCACAACAACAACAACAACAACAATCAGAAGAGAAAACTGGCAAAAGAAGGCTCTCCATGGACAGTTCCTGGGGAAAATTGAGAGCATAAGAACATAAGAACATAAGAAGAGCCATGCTGAATCGGACCTCAGCCCATCTAGTCCAGCATTCTGTATCACACAGTGGCCCACCAGTTGTACACGGGGATCTCGAGCAGAAGGGAGGGCAAAACCCTGACCTGCTCCCGACCCCCCACAACCAGTACTCAGGGAAATCCTGCCTACCTCAACCAACTCCGAGGTGGCACTTGAATGTCCTTTTCAGTAACTACCGATACACTTGGTATCCATGAATCTGTCTAATCCTGCCTTGAAGTTGTTCAGGCTGACAGCTGTCACAACCTCTTCTGGAAGTGAGTTCCATAACCCAATGACCCTCTGGGTGAAGAAATATTTCCCTTTATTAGTCCTAATTTTCCTACCTTGGAGCTTCAGGGAGTGCCCTCTAGTCCTAGTGTTTTGTGACAAAGAAAACAGTTTTTCTTTATTCACCTTTTCTATCCCATGCAGGATTTTATACACTTCGATCAAGTCACCTCTTAAACGCCGTCTTTCAAGGCTGAAAAGACCAAGGCGTTGCAACCTGGTTTCATAAGGGAGCCGCTCCATCCCTTGGATCATTCTTGTTGCCCTTTTCTGTACCTTTTCCAGTTCCGTTATATCCTTCTTAAGGTGCGGAGACCAGAACTGTACACAGTACTCCAAATGTGGCCTTACCATCGATTTGTAGAGAGGTAATACAACATTTGCTGACCTATTTTCGATTCTCTTTCTGATCATGCCTAGCATAGAATTTGCTTTTTTCACTGCTGCTGCGCACTGGGTTGACATCTTCATTGAGCTGTCCACCAAAACCCCAAGATCCCTTTCCTGGTTTGTCTCGGAAAGCTTTGACCCCATCAAAGCTTTGACCCCATCAGAGCAAAATCGACAAGGAAAAAAACATGGATGTGGCTCACAAATGGAATAGCAAGCATGGTCATGGTCAGCAAAGAATATATTTATTTACTTACTTACTTACTTACTTACTTAATTACTTCATTTCTATTCCACCCTTCTCACCCCGCAGGGGACTCAGGGCAGATTACAATGTACACATTACATTTAGACACACAAACACACAAGACAGAGGCAATTTAACATCTGGCCACCAGGAGGAGCTGTCATACTCCTTCTTTCCTCAGCATGTTTCCTGGAGATCTTTTTTATGGCCTCATAAATCAGTTAAATTAAGCCTCCCCACTAAGTGGTACCTTAATTTCCTACTTGACAGATGCAACTGTCTTTCGGGTTGCAAAGGTCGACAACAGGTTACACAATAGGTCGAGAACCCACCTTGACCTGGGCAGGCCTCGAACTCATGACCTTCTGGTCAGTAGAGATATTATGCAGCTGACAGCCAGCCAGCTGCGCCACATTCCTGATGACAATCCACTACTCATGACACCCGCATAGTGATGTCGACAGACTTTACCTGCCCAGAAAAACAGGAGGCAGAGAGAGGGCTTCTGCAAGTGAAACAAATGGTAGAAGAAGAGAAACATGCACTGGCAGATTATGTAAAAGGCAGTCAAGAACCAACATTGAGGGAAGTCAATAGTAGTGAACTGCTTAAAGTGCAAAAGACAAAGAGTGAATACCGTAAAAACACAATCCAGAGCAGAAGAGAAAACTGGCAAAAGAAGGATCTCCATGGACAGTTCCTGGGGAAAATTGAGAGCCAAATTGACAAAGAAAAACATGGATGTGGCTCACAAATGGAACTTTGAAAAAGGAGATGGGGGCCTGATTCTGGCAGCCCAAGAACAAGCCATTAGAACCAATGCCATCAAAGCCAGAATTGAAAAGTCGACGACAGATCCCAAATGTAGACTCTGCAAGTAAGCAGATGAAACAATAGATCACATCCTCAGCTCTGCAAGAAGATTGTGCAGACAGACTACAAGCAGAGGCACAACACCATTGCTCAGATGATACCATCTGCCTGCGACAAAGAACTGGTGGGATTACAAGCCTGTAAAAGTTACAGAGAATGAACACGTCAAGCTACTCTGGGACTTCCGAATTCAGACTGACAGAGTTTTGGAGCACAAGACTCCTGACCTCACGATCATGTTAAGAAACCAAGTATGGATTGTCGATGTCGCAATCCCAGGCAAGAGCAGGATTGAAGAGAAACAACTGGAAAAGCTGACACAATATGAGGATTCAAAGATCGAACTGCAAAGGCTCTGGCACAAGCCAGTCAAGGTGGTCCCAGTGGTGATCGGCACACTGGGTGCAGTGCCTGAAGACCTTGGCCTGCACTTAAAAACAATTGGCGCTGACAAAATTACCATTTGTCAGCTGCAAAAGGCCACCCTACTGGGATCTTCATGCATTATTCGCCGATACATCACACAGCCCTAGACCAGGGGTGCCCACACCTTTTTAGCATGTGAGCTACTTATAATAAAACCAAGTCAGAAAGATCTACCTATCTCTTCAAGGCTGGAGAGGGGAGGGGGTGGGGCTTGGTGAGGCCTGGCTTCACCCCCCTTTGGCTTCAGCTCTACCAGCAACTTCTCCAGGCTTGAGGATGGCAGTGCCAAGCCAGGCTTGTGCTAGCTATGCCACCACTGGCTTGGCGCTGCCATCCTCAATCCTGAAGAAGCTGCTGGTAGAGCTGAAGCCAGAGAGGGCGGAGCCAGGCTGTGCCAAGCCCCGCCCCCTCCCTGCTGGCTTTGGAGCTCCCAGCAGCTTCTCCAGGCTTGAGGGTGGCAATGCCAAGGCAGTGGTGGCATAGCTTGCACAAGGCTGGCTTAGCAATGCCATCCTCAAGCCTGGAGAAGCTGCTGGTAGAGCTGAAGCCAGAGGGGGCGGAGCCAGGCTGTGCCAAGCCTCGCCCCCTCCCTGTTGGCTTTGGAGCTCCCAGCAGCTTCTCCAGACTTGAGGATGGCAGTGCCAAGCCAGTGGTGGCATAGCTAGCACAAGGCTGGCTTGGCCCCGCCTTCCCCAAGCCTGGAGAAGCTCCTGGGAGTGCTGAAGCCGGGGGAGGGGGCAGGGCTTGGCGCAGCCTGGCTCCGCCCCCTCTGAGAAGCAGCCCATCCGACTGGGATCGACCTCCTTCGGTCCTGGGATCAATTGGTCGATCGCGATCGACTTCCTGGGCAGCCCTGCCCTAGACACTTGAGAAGTGCCCGATGTGTGATCAAATAAAAAGCCAGCATAGTGATCTTGTTTGCTCTGTGCTAATCTTGTTGTGTATCAAATAAGAATAATAATAGCATAATTGCTATACAGCCCGAAAAACCTACAAACCAGTGGCCATGAAAGCCTTCGATACATCCTCCACAGATATTTCTAAACAGAATGGTTTCCCTGAACGTTTTGGGATGTGCAAACCCCAGGGGGGACTCATACAGACATCTCACCACGGAGTTATTCTTCCCACTGGGCTTTCTCAAATGTCAAGAAATCAATTTTTCCCAGCCAAACGCTCCTCCCGACCTCAATGCAAAGGAATCCCAGCAATACTGGGGGAAGTAGCTTAGGTTTCCTTTCTGGGGGAGCCCTATTCTGCCTGGGTGGTCTTCCAAGCAGGGAGGGTGGCCGGTGGGGTTTGTTAGCAGCTGCTGAACTCATTAATGTTTTTAATCAGTTTTTTTAAGCACAAAAAAAGCAATAGTGAAAAGACTTCTCAGCTTGCCATGCTGCTCTGAGTAGCAATGCTGCTAACAGGAGCGTTTTCTGCTTCGTGGTGCTCATTGGTAAGGGAGGAACCTCAGCCGTAACATGAATACAAGCAATACGATCATTTTGTGTAAATTTTCCTTCCGCTCAAAATATCCGCACTTTTATGCACCCGCTTTTAGCATCCTTGGATAAGTCACATCTAGATCTTAACACATTAGAAGGTGTAAAAACACTTATCAGCATTTATCAATTCCGTAGTGTTCCTTTCCATCTCTGCTCAACCTTGGTAATATCTAGGGATGCATCTACACCAGTGGTTCTCAACCTTCCTAATGCTGCAAGCCCTTAATATAGTTCCTCCTGTTGTGGGGACCCCCCACCATAAAATTAGTTTTGTTGCTACTTCATAACTGTCATTCTGCTACTGTTATGAATCGTCCTGATATGCAGGATGTGTTTTAATTCACTGGACCAAATTTGGCACAAATACCTGATACACCCAAATGTGAATATTTGTGGGGTTGGAAAGGGGGATTGATTTTGTCATTTGGGAGTTGTAGTTGCTGGGATTTATAGTTCACCTACAATCAAAGAGCATTCTGAACTCCACCAATGATGGAATTGAACCAAACTTGGCACACAGTGCTCTCTGGATGTAGGTAAACTTCAACAGAAAATACTGGTAGGGTTTGGTGGGCATTGACCTTGAGTTTTGGAGTTGAAGTTTACCTACATCCAGAGAGCACTGTGGTCTCAAACAATGATGGAGCTGGACCAAACTTAGCACGAATACTCAATATGCCCAAATGTGAACACTGGTGGAGTTTGGGGAAAACAAATAATAACTGTTTATATTCCGCTCTTCTCACCGCGAAGAGGACTCAGTGCGGATTACATTATACATACAACAGACAGTCCCTCTCAGAAGGCATATAAATGACAATACACAATACACAGTGCAATTTTTAGAAGATTCCTTATTCCTGGCTGCCTCATAGGGTGTGCGTAGCTGGATGTGAATTGCTCCATTACATCATTGTTGTTATGTCATTGCGTCGTTATGTCACAAGGGGGTGCTGTTGTTCCATCCTCATGACGGGAGCATCTGTTCCGCATTCCACCTTCCGCACAACCAAATTTCAGGCGTTGTAAAGTCCATCTGTAAAAATCTTCCCCGCTTCGCGGTTCCCGGTTTTATCTATTCACAGCTGGGCTGCTTTCGAACTGCTAGGTGAGTAGAAGGACAGGGCTTCAACAGCTGGTTGTCCAGGCCAGCTAGGGGAATCGAACTAGCAAGCTTCATGTTGCAAGCACAGCTGTGTTACCGCTGTGCTGTCTCCCCGGCCCTTGGCATTTGGGAGTTGTAGTTGCTGGGTGTAAAGATGACGCAGCCTTCGTGCATGCGTCACCTTCACTGGTTGTTTGAATCTCTGCACCTTCAAACACTCTCGCTGCCACCAATAAATTGTGAGGAGGCTTGTGTTTTCCAAAGACGTTATGGAGAGACTTGGTTTAAACAGGCTTGAAATGTTTATTTTCACAATAGCGTAGTGGTTACAGTATGTTCAGAGCTTATTTGGTTTCACATCCGAAGAGGAAAATCTTATGGTTACTTAAACTACTACAGGGTCCTGTGGTACCAGACTTTAACAACTCTCTTAGTTGCTCTCCACAAGTCTTTACCACAAGGAACACCTCTCTAAATGCTACAGACAAACTCTGCCTTCTCCAAAGGCTATATACTAGCTGCTTCTCCCACAGCTACTTGCCAACTCTCTGGCTAACAGCTACTGGCCAACTGAAATTCTCTAACTGCGGCTGGCTAACTGTCAAAATTTAAAATGTGCACCTGCACAAGCCAATGCCAGGCTCACTCGAACATTCCGAGAGCTGTGCACTTCAATAAATCCTGTTAGCCCTTTGCAGACTGCTTAGGATTTAACCATACAATTCATTAATAAACACAAACAAATACAAATAAACACAACACTCATAACACATACATTGACCGCACTACACTGGGATTTATAGTTCACCTACAATCAAAGAGCATTCTGAATTCCAGCAATGATGGAATTGAACCAAACTTGACACACAGAACTCCCATGACCAAGAAAAGATACTGGAAGGGTTTTGTGGGCCTTGGGTTTTGGAATTGTACTTTACCTACATCCAGAGAGCACTATGGACTCAAACAATGATGGAACCGGACTAAACTGGGCACGAATACTCAGTATGCCCAAATGTGAACTCTGGTGGAGTTTGGGGAAAATAGACCTTGGCATTTGGGAGTTGTAGTTGCTGGGATTTATAGTTCACCTACAATCAAAGAACCCCACCAATGATAGAAGTGGGGCAAACTTCCCTCAAAGAAGCAGCTGAAGGGGAAAAGGAAAGGGCCTCTTAGGAATTGTGGGAGTTGAAATCCAAAACATCTGGAGGGCCAAAGTTTACCCAGAAATGGTGTAGAGCTATACAATACAACTGTATCGAACAGCATCATATGAGTCAACACTGATCCATAGATCCAGCCATTGAACCATGGTAGTTAACGTGATGCTAAGACGTCCTCAAAATATGGTCCGTATTTTTAAGACACCCCCTTTTCCAGTCCAGCAAACACAGTTTGCTTTGCTTGGTTTTAAATCTCTCTCTCTGTCTCTCTTGGCTTCCTGCCCTTCCAAAACCTATTCCAGCTACCCTCTGTAGCTATTATTAAGGGTTGACAGAAGATTTGTGCTATTTATTTAATTCTGTGAAATATTACTATTCCTGACCTGTTTTGAAATGAATGTGAAAGCTCCTTAGTCTAATCCATCTGCTAAAACTGGGAAAGTTTGTGTTATTGCGAAAAATGTTTGTGTTATCACAGGATTAATAGATTAATTTTATTATTAGTATATTTTGTTGATGGCTGCAGAATTCCAAAACAGGAAATGCCTCCTTCATTATTTTTTTGCGTCAATGTGCTTTAGAATGGTGTCAAAGGGGGTAATATTTATTATTATTATTATTATTAATTTACCACATTTCTATCCCATCACTTCTCAACCCCCGAAGGGAGTTGAATCAACCCCCGAAGAGAGTTGTAGTTGCTGGGATTCATAGTTCACCAACAATCAAAGAGCATTCTGAACCACATCAATGATTGAATTGGGCCAAACTTCCCACACAGAGCCCACATGATCAACAGAAAATACTGTGTTTTCTGATTGTCTTTGGCGACCCCTCTGAAACCCCCTTGTGACCCCCAGGTTGAAAAATGCTGGTCTATATCAAGGGAAGTGAACTACGAGGCGGGTCAATAAGTCCGTGACTTTTTGAATTTCCCACCTCTTAACTGAAATTGCAGCACTGCTCCTGTCAACAGACATCTGTCAGTTGACTCCTGTCAAAATTTGAACAAGCTGCGTCATTTAGTTTGTGTTTGACAGCCATTGATAGCAGACTACTGCGTGATTTGAGGAGAAAATGGAAAAAAGTGAATTTTGTGTGCTCATTAAGCTTTTTTTTTCAAAACAGAATGGTTTTCCTGAACGTTTTTTGCGGGGGGAAACCATCACTCAAATGGAGGCTAAGCTTGATAAATACTATGGGGACTCTGCACCATCAATTTCAATGGTAAAAAAGTGGTTTACTGAATTTCCTTGTGGCTGTACAAGCACGGAAGATGGCGAACGTTCTGAACACGCAGTTGAGGACTCTACACCCGAAACAATTGAAAAAAATCACAATATGGTGTTGGCCAATTGGAGATAGAAAGTGCGAGAGAATGTGGAAGCCATAGGCATCTCACGTGGCTCAGTGGTTTCAATTTTAAATGATCACTTGGGTATGAGAAAGCTTTCCACAAGATGGGTGCCGCGTTTGCTCACAATCGACCACAAACACAATCATGTGACAATTTTGCAGGAGTGTTTGGCATTGTTCAACCACAATATGGATGAGTTTTTGCGCCATTTCATAACCGTGGATGAAACATGGATCCACCACAACACACCAGAGACCAAACAACAGTCAAAACAGTGGGTTTCTTAGGGTGAATCGGTGCCAAAGAAGGCCAAGGTGGGTTTGTCAGCCAATAAAGTCATGGCGACCGTTTTTTGGGATGCACGCGGTATAATCCACATTGACTACCTTCAAAAGGGTAAAACAATCAATGGCAAATATTATGCCAACTTACTGGGTCAATTTAATGAGGATTTGAAGAAGAAAAACGACCGCATTTGGCCAAGAAAAAAGTTTTTTTGCACCAGGATAATGCAAAGGTACACACATGTGCAGTTGCCATGGCAACAATCCATGAATTGGGATACAAATCGCTCCCTCATCTACCCTATTCTCTGGATTTAGCCCCGAGTCACTATTTCTTGTTTCCAAACCTGAAGAAATGACTCGGCGGAAAGAGATTTGACTCCAACAATGAAATCATCTCACAAACAAATACCTATTTTGATGACCTCGACAAATCTTATTTTTTGGAAGGGATTAAAAAATTGGAGAAACGTTGGACAAAGTGTATAGAGCTCAAAGGAGACGACGTTGAAAAATAAAATGATTTTTTATCCAAAAACCTGTGTTTCATTCAAAAAGTCACAGACTTATTGACCCGCCCTCATATATTCCTACAACCTATCTAATTATCCTGTCCACAACAGGTAGACCTGAAATGGAAGTCAAATGTTCATAAACCGTCTCCTCCATCGTGCCTTAGACCTCTGCCTTTTTCGCCATCACAAACTGTTGCCGAATCTCATGCAATGTTCCTCTGATTTGATGCCAATGAAGTCTCGTCATTGGTTGATCTCCCTGATAGAAATCGTTCAGAGATGATAATGAAGGCGCACGCCCTACGCAGCTGGTAGCTAATTAACTAATAATGCCTGTAAAGTACCTGCGGGCCTCAGGTGCCAGGAGCTACAAAGATGCAGTCGAAACAGTCTTCTGCATTTCATTCCAAAGGTAAGGACAGAACCCAGAATAAAGATGCCCATTTTGCACCCAAAAGCAAAATAAGAGTATCGCTTAAAAGGTACAGCATTCAATAATTTATAAGGGTGTCTCTGTACTTGCAGTTGTGGCTTTTGCTTTTTGCCATTGTGCAATCGATGTAGAGTTGGCACTCCACGTTTACTCATTTAACTTTTGAGAATTGGATTTTTTTTGGTGAATTTAATTAGAGATGGAAAGGTAGAGAAGGCTAAATACTTTGGAAAGCTCCCAGGATATTCTTGCACAGCATCGAATCAGAGTTGGAAGGGACCTCATGGGACATCCAGTCCAACCCCATGCCAAGAAGCAAGAAAATCGCATTCAAAACACCCCTAACAGATGGCCATCCAGCCTCTGCTTTCAGGCCTCCAAAGAAGGAGCCTCCACCACACTCTGGGGCAGAGAGTTCCACTGCTGAACAGCTCTCACAGTTAGAAAGTTCCTCCTAATGTTCAGGTGGAATCTCCTTTCCTGTAGTTCGGGCCTGTCCAACAAGCGGCCTGCGAGCCGTACACACCAGCTACACAAAGGATTTTGATCTCAATGCGATATCACGCCTGCGTTGAGATCGAAATCCCGTGTGGCTGGCGTAGTCTCGCGATACTTGCTCCGGTTGCTGAAATCTCGGCTACTGAATCCCTGCGGCCCACACAGACGCGATTTGGTCGTCGCCTCTCTCATGGTCCGGCTACTGGAAGGTAGGCTGAAGAAGAGGGCTGGTTTGCTGGGGTGGGCTCCTTCCTTCAATCCTTCCTTTCTTCCTTGCTTTAATTCTTGCTTTTATGTTATTTATTTGTATTTTTATCCCTCCCTTTTTTATTCCCTCCCTCCATCCATGTCCCTTTGTTATTATTATATATTTTATTAATGTATGTATATTCCCTCCCTCCATCCATGTCCCTTTGTTATTATTATATATATTATTAATGTACAGTATGTATATTCCCTCCCTCCATCCATGTCCCTTTGTTATTATTATATATTTTATTAATGTATGTATATTCCCTCCCTCCCTCCATGTCCCTTTGTTATTATTATATATTTTATTAATGTATGTATATTCCCTCCCTCCATCCATGTCCCTTTGTTATTATTATATATTTTATTAATGTATTTATATTCCCTCCATCCATCCATGTCCCTTTCTGTTATTATTATATATTTTATTAATGTATGTATATTCCCTCCATCCATCCATGTCCCTTTCTGTTATTATTATATTTTATTAATGTATGTATACATCACTGATCACCTGGGGTAGAGCCGGGGAGGGGGCAGAGCCGGGGGAGGGGGTGGGGTGGGACGGAGCCGGGGGCGGAGGCAGACCCTTTGGCCCCCCAGGTGATCAGTGACCGGAATTCCGGCCTTTGGGCTGGTAGAAGTTGAACAGCCCTGCTGTAGTTTGAACAAAAAAACAAGCCTGCTCCCTGCTACCCATGACTTCCCCTCTCATCTTGATCCATGGCCCTCATAATGTCTCCTCTCAGCCTTCTCTTCTGCAGGCTAGACATGCCCTGCTCTTTAAGCCACTCCTTTTAGGGCTTGTTCTCCAGGAGCTAGGCTCTCTGCTTAAAAACAGGAAGTAGGCTAATTGCTTCCACCTGGCAGGAGGGCTGCTGTAGCAGGCCCCGCCCTTTCAAGGAATGTGCTTAAGGCAATTTGGATGGGAAAAAGAACCTCTTTTAGCTGCTGCTAAAAACTACCTTCTAGCAGCTAATACTAGAAGCTAAGACAACAAATTTACCCAGGAACTTACCAGTGCTCCTTATTTTCTTATTAGCAAGTAGTCTGCTTTAAACTGCTCCTCACAGAGACAGTTGGCTGACTGATTTAAAAAACAGGAGCTAGGCTCTCTGCTTAAAAACAGGAAGTAGGCTAATTGCTTCCACCTGGCAGGAGGGCTGCTGTAGCAGGCCCCACCCTTTCAAGGAATGTGCTTAAGGCAATTTGGATGGGAAAAAGTAATTTGTGAGTAATTACTGAGTAATTTGCAGCTTTGCTCAATTGCGGCTCAATCAGATGTTGTTCTAAAAAAGGTGAATTTGAATCACTTAGCTTTTTTTTTCAAAAATATTCCATATATATATACAGAGAGAGAGACTACAATACCAAAATCCGTGGATGCTGATGTCCAATTATAATTCTCAATGTTCTGCTCCAAACTGCAAATCCCAAGATTTCAGTCAGTTGAAGTAGTTTTATTATAAGTGAATAATGGTTAAGAGACTCAAGATCCTGATCTACAGATCTAGAAATAGGTATTAGAAGGAGGAATTTCTATTGTACAATTATTTTAAAGCACTGTGTGCTTTGAAAGGCACATTTATTGATGGCAAAATGACTCCAGGCTATTGATTTTTTATTATAGGAGAAAAATGAAGGAAAGGAAAAAGAATGTGGCAGATAGAGAGGGAATGGATATATAGAATTGTTATAGCAAGAGCTTAGAAAAGTTTCTTCTGAAAGTTGCACAAAAGTTGCTTAAGGTGCTGGTGTCACACCCATTGTGTACAACAGGGATACATTATGGCGGGCCTGCCCAACAGGCGGCCCGCGGGCCGCACATGGCCCGCCAGCCCCTTGGATGTGGCCCGCCTACCCAGGCCCGGATTAAGGCGTTTTGCCGCTCTAGGCCACACTTGGGAAGCAGCGCCCCGGGGGGCAGGGCTTCCTCCCTCCTTCTCTCCATGACCGGTCACGGAAAGAAGCAGAAAGGGACGCCCCGCCCCCGGAGCGATGCTGGGCATGCGCAGCAGAGCCCGGAGGCGGAGCGTCCCTTTCTGCTTCTCTCTGTGACTGATCATGGAGAGAAGCAGAAAGGGACGCCCCACCCCCGGAGCGATGCTGGGCATGCTTCCCTTCCTCCTCCTCGTCGCCGCGACTGCCTTCCTGGTTCGGCGACGAGGAGGAAGAGGAAGGGAAGCTCCCACGGGGCATGCCCAGCAGCACCCTGTGGGCGGAACTTCTCCTCCTCCTCGCCGAACCAGGAAGGATTGGAAGAAGGGCGCGAGGAACTTTTTCACATTGCGGCCCCCCAGGTGATCAGTGACCGGAATTCTGGCCCTTGGGCCGGTAGAAGTTGGACAGCCCTGTATTATGGGAATAGCTGTACACAAACTAAATACAGTGGGTCCTTGTTATCCGCTGAGAATTGGTTTCAGGGCTCTCCAAAGCTCTTGGATACTCAACTCTCAATATATACAGTACAATGGCTTAGTAAAATAATGTCCCATGTATAAAATAGTGACCTCACAGTTTTTGTTTTTGTTGTTTTTTGCTTTTTTGTTTGTTTGTTTGTTTTATTTATTATTTGGACTTGTACGCCGCCACTCCCCGAGGGCTCGGAGCAGCTTACACATATAAAAGCATCACAGGAATAAAACAACATATTAAACTAGACCAATAAAGATTTTCCAGCTTAGCGATCAAAGGCTAGCCGGAAAAGGTGGGTCTTGCAGGCCTTGCGGAAAGAGAGTAGATCATGCAAGGGCCGCACATCACTTGGAAGGGTGTTCCAGATTGACGGCGCTACTACAGAAAAGGCTCTGCGCCGGTTGATGTGAGGCGAATTGCTTTAAAAGTTGGCACTTCCAGGAGATTCATTTGTTCGGATCGAAGTGACCTCTGGGGTTGGTAGGGGAAGAGACGGTCCCTCAGATACAGCGGCCCCAGACCATGCAAGGCCTTGAAGGTTAACACCATCAACTTGAAGGAGATACGGTGCTCGACCGGAAGGCAGTGGAGCTGATGGAGGATAGGTGTTATGTGACATCTCACTGGAGTCCCAGTGAGAAGTCAAGCAGCGGCATTCTGGACGAGCTCTAATTTCCGGATCACTAACAAGCGCAGGCCAATGTAAAGGGTGTTACAGTAGTCCAGTCTCGAGATGACCATGACTTGGAGCACCGCAGCCAGGTCGTCTCTGGATAAGTAGGGGGCCAGGCGGCTATCTTGCCGCAGATGGAAGAAAGTGGTTTTGCTGATGGTGGAGACCTGGGCTTCCATCGACAGCAGCCGGTCTAAGACGACCCCAAGGCTCTTTACTGAGGATATTAGGCATAATGCCTCGCCATCCAAGCTAGGCAGTCGGACCTCCCTACCCACCGGGCGTCCCACCCACAGTATCTCCATCTTTGCTGGATTCACCCTCAATCTACTGTCCCGCAGCCAACCAGAAACAGCTTCAAGGCACTGTTGGAAACAAGAGGGTAGGAGTCCGGTCGGCCTTCCATTTTCAGAATGAGCTGGGTGTCGTCAGCGTGCTGATAACATTCCAGCCCAAAGCTTTGGACCAAACTAGCAAGTGGTCGCATATAGATGTTAAATAATAAAGGGGAGAGAATGGCACCTTGAGGGACCCCACAAGTAAGTGGAGCCCTCTCGGAAACCATACCACCCCTTTCCACTCGCTGTCCCTGGTTGTAGAGAAAGGACAACAGCCATTTCAAGGCTGTTCTCCTGACTCCAGCAACTGCAAGCCGGTGGGCCAAAAGATTGTAATCGGCTGTATCAAAAGCTGCTGTGAGGTCCAATAACAAAAGCAGCGCTGAACCGTCCTTGTCCAGTTGGCAACGAGGCTGATCTGAAATGGCGACCAACACAGTCTCCGTCCCGTGTCCCAAGCGGAAGCCAGACTGGAAGGGATCTAAACCCGCTGTGTTTTGGAATGTTCAGGAACAGATAGTTTCAAACCAAGGTTAGTTGAAACTGTGGGTGCAAAATCCATGGATACAGAGTGCAAGCTGTACTACAATACACCACAACAGTATACAATACATCAACATGGGATACTATTATTCCAGGTGAGGTATGACCAAAGCAGTATAGAGAGGAACTATGATTTCCTTTGAGCTAGACCCCTTCCTTTCCCCCCTCAGCTGTTTAAGCTGAGGCTGTTAGGAAGTCCAAAACACCTGGAGGGTTGAAGTTTGCCCATGCCTGAGCTAGATACTATATCCCTATTGATGCAGTCTAGAATCACATTGGCCTTTTTAGCTGCAGCATTACAAACAATCAAAGGCAACTTGTGGCTTCCATGTCAGTGGAGGCAATGAATCCATTCTGGACTTGAGGAGCTATCCATGGTGCTGAAGTTATTTCCCATAGATTGGAAATGTACTTGAAGCCACACAATAAAAATGCCCATGTTCAATGCCGAACCGGCATGGAAATTACTATCCTCCACTGATTGCAATGACAAGCAACAAGCAATTGATAATTCCACTGTAGGTAATGCATAAGGCAGGTAAACTGGGTGCTTCTCTTGGTTGAAGGCATCCGTGCTGTAATGATATCACAATTTGAGAGAACTATATATTCTGCAGCTGTAATATTATAATAAGTAGTTTCACCTGCATCATCAGAAGCAGAATTATATTAGCAGTTTGCCATCTAGTGGTACAATGGGGAACTGCAACCTATGTGCAAGTTAATTGCTAAATACAAGTTGCATATACTTTATCCAAAATGCTTGGGACAAGGATTATTTGGGAATTTGGGTTATTTTTTTATTTTGGAATACGTATATTTGTATTTAATTACATAATGAAATATCGTGGAGATGAAACCCATGTCCAAACACAAAATCCATGTATGTCAGGCATGGGCAATCTTTATAATTTGAGGACCGTGTTTATTTATTTATTTATTTATTCCAGGCATTTCTATCCTGTCCTTCTCACCTCCAAAGAGGGACTCAGGATGGCTTACAGCAGGCAGTCATTAGATGCCAAAAAAAAACCCCAACAATACGTTGGAACACAGTGTTACAATTAACACAATTAAAACAATTATAAGCATTCAATTAAAAACAGTTCATCGGTTCAAAACACAATCCAAATCAGTCCTTTGAGGTCCACTAAAACATTATTTTCCCATGATCTATTTATTGCACAAACTCTTGATCCCAAAGCCAGAATTTGAGGTTTTTTCAGAAGATCAGGACGGAGGGGGCGGATCTAATATAATTGGGGAGAGTGGCCGCCCCAGATAAGGCCCTGTTTATCATCCCCACCAGTCGCTACTGCGAAGGAGGTGGAACTGAGAGCAGGACCTCCTCAGATGATCTTAATGTCGTTGGTGGTTCGTAGAGGGAGATCCGTTTGGACAGGTGAACTGGGCTAAAGCCAGCACTTTGAATTGTGCATGGTAGACTACAGTGGGGGTGGGCAGGCCGGGAAGGAGGGGGTTCTCCCCACATCCTCTCCCTGCCCTTTCCTCCCCTTCCTCTTCTCTTTTGGGGGCAGAAAGTGAAGGAAAGACGGGGAACGTTTGGATCCCAAAAGGCCTGGTCTTGGTCAGGATGAGATGGTGGACGGGAGGGTAAAAGTGTATCTATTAGACCCCATATTGTCTACTTCTGATATAGCATCCTAGAATCCAAGAGTTGGAAGAGACCTCCAAGAGCCATCCAGTCCAACCCCCTGCCATGCAAGAAGACACAACCAAAGCACTCCCGATAGACAGCCTCTGCAGAAAAGCCTCCAGAGAAGGAGACTCCACCACACTCCCAGGCAGCCTAGGCCACTCTCTAGGAAGTGCTTCCTAATCTATTCAGTTGAATCCCTTTCCCTGCCATTTTGAACCCATTGCTCAATTGTGCCTGGTCTCTAGAACAGCAGAAAATTTGTTTTCCCAGTCCTTCTCAATGGGACATCCTTTGAAATCTTGAAACATGGTTCTCATGTTCCCTCTCTACCTTCTCTTCTCCCAGCTAAGCTTCCCATAGGAAGAAAGGAGGAAGGAAAAGGAAAATGAGGGAGGAAGAGGAGGATGGAAGGAAGGAAGAGGATGGAGGGAGGGAGGAAAGAGAGAAGGAAGGAAGAAAGGATGGAAGGAAAGAAAGGAGGTAGGGAGAAAGAGGGAATGAAGGAAGGGAGGGAATGAGGGAGGAAAAAGAGAAGGAATGAAGGATAGGATGTTGAGAAAGAGCAAGGTCCTGAGAAAAGAGCCCAAGGGTCCGCATCCGGCCCCCAGTCCTGGGTATGCCCATACCTGATGTATGTACTTACTGGTCAGTATATTATATCTTAATATATTTTTAAAAGGAGCTGTCGTCGTTAGGCTGAAGTAAACAAAAGAACCACTGAACGGAATCACACCAAATTTGGCAACACAATGTCTCACAACGCAAGGTGTGACCAACAATAATAAAAAAAACAAAAAAGAACTTACAAATCCAAAAAAAAAGAAGATGCCACTGGGCATGCACACAGGGAGGGGGTATGTGTGTGCGCACAAACACAGGAGAGCTCCACATGGTGGCGCCTGTGCCCGCAAGGGCTAAGAGGAAGAAGAGGAGGTCCAATTTAGTAGCAGGAAGGGAAGAGAAGGGAAGGGAAAGGAACTTCCATTTGAATGCTCTGCCATTCTAATTGCAGTTCAAACTCTTTACCTTTCCTTTTTCATCTCCTTCCTTCCTTCTTCCCCCTCTTCCTCTCTCCCTCACTTCTCTCTTCCCCCCATTTCCTCCATACCTTTCATTCTTCCTCTCCTCCCTCCCTCCTTCCTCTCTCCTTCATCAGTAAGCCCCACCCCTAACGAAGCAGAGTGTGCCGGTAGAGTTAGAAGGGACTCCACCATGGTATTGGAGGAGAACAGACAGGAAGGAAGAAGAAGGGAGGGAGGGAAAGAGGGAAGGAATGAAAGAGGGAAATGGGGGAGGAAGGAAAGAGAGAAGGAGGGAGGGAAAGAAGGAAGGAGGGAAGGAAGGAGGTACCGAAGGAAGGAAGAAGAGGCATTAGAAAGGAAAGAAAAAGGAAAGGCAGAAAAGAGGTAAAGAAGGAAGGAAGGAGAAAAGGAAATAAAAAGTGAAAAAATGAAGGAAACAGGGAGGGGAGAAAGGAGACAGAGGAAGAAGTAGAGAAAGGGGGAGGGAAGGAATGAAAGAGAGAAGGAAGGATGAAACCAAACAGTGAAAGAAGGAATGAAAGAGGGAGGGAGGGAGGGAAGAAAGGAAGGGAAGAGAGAAGGAAGGATGGACCCGAAGAGCGAAGGAAGGAATGAAAGAAAGAGGTACAGAAAGGAGAAAGGAGGGGAAAGGGAAGAAAATGGAGGGAAGGAATAGGTAGGGACCTCTCTTTCATAATAGTCCAGATAGCTACCTCTGCTTCAAAAATTCTTACTATAGGCCACAGCAACGCGTGGCAGGGCACAGCTAGTACCTTATATAAAAAGCCCAAAGGTTTCAATAAACCATGTTTTGTGCATTGAATATTGCACCATTAAAAACTACAACCCCCACAATTCCATAGTATTGAGCCTTTGCAGTTAAAACAGTATTAATTCTACAGGCCAAAGTTTCTTTCCCACTGAAACAATCACCTGTGTGTCTGTGTGCCTTTCAGCTTGAGGTTTACATGATTCCCTCCAAGATCGTTGTCACAATCGCGAGAAGCAATTACAAATGACAGGCTTTTTTCTTCCAGCCGGCAAGAGAATGCCCATAGTTACACTTCGCCTCCTGGAGCACCCTGCTTACTTACATAAAGAAACCCTGATTCTAACTCATAATTGCCCTAATTTCCCATGCAATATTCCAGAGAGTGGGCGTAATCAACAATAACACTAATGAAATCTTTTGTTATCATCTACCATTCATTATGCTGAGTTGTCTTTAATTGTTGGAAGTGAACAGCAGAGAAGTGATTGCCTTTCCCTTTTCTTCCTGCCTCTCGTCATTACTCCTGGCTTTTAGGCTGATTTCCCAAGGTCAAATAGACTAATTCATCTGTCAGCTTCATTCCCCAGAAATGATCAAGTAATGCAAGAAGGGTTTTCTTCCAAATGCAAGCCACCCTATCCGACGGAGGACGGAGATTTGGAAAACTCCCATGAGCTATGTGCTGCCTTAAATCACACATTGTGATTATGTTCCAGGGCTCAAATCTATTATATAAAGGAGGTCCCGTCATGGAACGACCGTCCTAGGCAGAGAACCCTTACAAGGCAGAGACACCAAACTTGGCAACAAAAATAGGCCTCAGGCAAGGTAGGTTTTTAGCAAAGAAACTCCCCCCCCCCCAAAACCTAGAAGGCCCCCAAAACAATGATACAAAAAACCTACTTTTCCCAGCATCCTCCGCGGCTGACAATGAATCTCCCGGCCTCTACATTCTGACAACATGATTGGCTGCCAATGAGGGAGTATTTGCATAACGCCTCTATTGGCCAGCCAACATGAACATTCCGACCCATAATAAACTGGCAGAGGAGGATAAGGCAAAGGCCTGAGGCAGTCGCCAACACAAACACCCAATTCACTTCCCACAGAAAATTTAAAACCCCTACAAATCACAGACCACGCCCAAAATTGACAGTAAGGCTTCATTAACTTGATTTCTCTGACTAGGCCTCACTTAATGGGATGCTGTTTACTAGGCATGAGAAAAAAGTTATGAAAATGAAATGATTCGGAAGAAATTCGTAAGAAATGCTACTTTTGAGTATTTCCGCATCTGGAACGCCAACCAGGAAGTGGGCTTTCTTTATAGAACTTCGGGGGCCAGGATTTTCTGATGTGGCTTGATTAGGTCGTAGGGGGGGCACCCTCCTTCTCTCTCACCACCCTCCCGCCTCCCTTGCCAATAAGTATTATGGCAAGGCAAGCCCTAAACTCGCTCCTTCTTTCGGCTGGAAGCCTGGAAAAATGTAAACAGAGAGGTTTACTCAAGTAAATCTGCAAGGAGGGCACTTTGGATGAAGTGCCCTCCTTTGTGGATTTACTTCTGAGGAAACCTCTCTGTTTACATTTTTCCAGGCTTCCTGCCTTTCCTGCCTGCCAGGATCTAAAGCATCAAAGAGTATTGGGGTGAGAAACCAACCTAATGTATAATAGAATGAATGCTACTGTAAGTGCCTAATATTATAAGTAATCCAACTGGTCATATACCTACATTCCATGCACATGCAATAATACAGCAGTAATAACAATGGGTATAAGAAGAGGTAAAATTCAACCCGAAGTACTCTGACTGTGGTCCCTCCTCAAGCGGTGCAAACTGCAAAAGGCTTCTCTATGAGCCCGGGAAAGCCAAAAACCCGGGCACAGCGTTTTGCTGCCTGGGTGCACACACATACATATTCTTGGGGGGGATTTGCTGCAGAATCCCGGGCTCATAGAGAAGATTCTGCAGCAAATCCCCCAAAGAATATGTATGTGTGTGCACCCAGGCAGCAAACGCTGTGCCCGGGTTTTGGCTTTTCCCGGCTCATAGAGAAGAGCCTTTGCAGTTTGAGGAGGGAGCACAGTCAGAATACTTTGGTTTGAATTTTACCTCTTCTTATACCCATTGTTATTACTGCTGTATTATTGCATGTGCATGGAATGTAGGTATATGACCAGTTGGATTACTTATAATATTAGGCACTTACAGTAGCATTCATTCTATTATACATTAGGTTGGTTTCTCACCCCAATACTCTTTGATGCTTTAGATCCTGGCAGGGCAGGAGGAGTGGACCTCCCTGCCCCTTCTGCCTGCCAGGATCTAAAGCCTTGAAGAGGCTTCATGAGGGGCCAACTTCAGCCCTCCAGGTGTTTTGGACTTCAACTCCCACCATTCCTCACAGCCTCAGGCCTCTTCCTTTTCCTCTCAGCCTGGGCAAACTTGGGCCCTCGCTCCCTCAGGATCGGGGTGAGAGAGAGGCAGCGAGGAGCGAAGGGGCTCCTCCTCCTTTTTGCTGCTTCCAAGAATAGAATACCCCCATCCCTCCCTCCTTCCTATTTGGAGAGTCCCATCTAGAATTCAGTGTGATTTATTCAAGTTTTGGCCTACAACTCCCAGAAATCCCAGCCAATTTACCAGCTGTTAGGATTTCTGGGAGTTGTAGGCCAAAACCATCTGGAATGCGCATGCGCTGGCATACGAACTACTAATGAATTTCGTTAGTAATTAAGTTACATTTTAGAAATTTTTGGAAAATTTTTTGTAAGTCTTTCTATTACTAATTTAAAAAATCCCCCCCCCCCCCAAGTTGATTTTAGAATCACGATTTTTGGGTTCGAAACCATGCCTACTGTTTACGCTCTGAATTGACAGTAAGTCTTCATTAACTTGATTTTCCCGACTAGGTCTCAGCTCATGGGACATTGTGTATGGCCTGAATTTACAGTAACCTACCTTGGCACACAGAGCCCCTATGACCCACGCTACATTCTACTGCAGTTTGGAGGAGAGCACACCATGGTTGATGGGATTTCAAGTACCTCCACTCACTTCCAAAGTACCCCACCCACACCTCTACATCAACCTCTACATCAACACAGCAGACGGAAAGACAAAAAACATTGTATATCCACAAGCTATGCAGAACGCCAGCAACACCACACACCAACAACTCCACAGGACTTCAACATCCCACCCACCAGAACAACCCACAACGACACAGCCATGACCCTACCAAGACCATAACTAACATCAATTCCAACCCTTACATACTCAGACTTTCTCGCATCTCCTAAATAGGGCACAGCAACGCGTGCCGGGTACAGCTAGTTATATATAAACGTATGCATGTATACTTGTTTGTACTACAAAGGCTCCTCCGTGGCTTGATGAATCGGGACCAAACTTGGCACATAGCCTTCATTGATTCAATTTAAAATAATTGCAGGGTTTAACCATAAAGAGTCATCCGTCCCAAGCCCAGAGCAGAGAGAAAGAAAGAAAAGAAACAAATTGGATTGGCTGTTGATAGGTGAAGTGGCCCTCTGTCATGTGACTGGGAAATAAAGGCTGTGAAGTTTGGTAGAGGCAGCAAGGTCCCATGTGGATGAGGGGAAAGGAGGGAGGGAAGGCGGGAGGAAGGCAAGAAAAAGGGGGAAAGGAAGGAAGGGGGAGAGAGAAAGAAAAAGGAGGAAAGAAAGAGAAATGAAAGAGGAAAAGGTATGATGGGAGGAGAGGAAAGGAAAGAAGAGGAAAGAAGAGCTGACAGAAGAATGAAATAATAGATGAAGAAAATGAGGAAAGAGAAAAAGAAAGGAAGTGAGGGAGGGGGAAGGGAGGGAAAGGAAAGGAAAGGGAGAAGGTGTATGCAATAAAGAGGAAGAAAGGAAGGAAGGAAGGAAGGAAGGAAGGAAGGAAGGAAGGAGGGGAAGGGAAGGGAGGGAGGGCGGGAGGGTAGGAAGAAAGGGAGGGAGGGGAAGGAAAGGGAGAAGGAGCATGCAGGAAAGCAAAGGAAGGAAGGAAGGAGGAAGGAAGGAAGGAAGGAAGGAAGGAAGGAAGGAGACAAGAAGGGGACGGGGAAGGGAAGTAAATGAGAAGGTGCATGCGGGAAAGCAAGAGAAGAAGGAAATGAAAGGAGGGAGGGAGGAAGGAAGGAAGAGAAGGAAGAAAGGGAAGGGGGAAGGAAAGGGAACATAAGAACATAAGAAGAGCCATGCTGAATCGGACCTCAGCCCATCTAGTCCAGCATTCTGTATCACACAGTGGCCCACCAGTTGTACACAGGGGATCTCGAGCAGAAGGGAGGGCAAAAACCCTGACCTGCTCCCGACCCCCACAACCAGTACCCGGGGAAATCCTGCCTACCTCAACCAACTCCGAGGTGGCACTGAATGTCCTTTTCAGTAACTACCGATACACTTGGTATCCATGAATCTGTCTAATCCTGCCTTGAAGTTGTTCAGGCTGACAGCTGTCACAACCTCTTCTGGAAGTGAGTTCCATAACCCAATGACCCTCTGGGTGAAGAAATATTTCCCTTTATTAGTCCTAATTTTCCTACCTTTGAGCTTCAGGGAGTGCCCTCTAGTCCTAGTGTTTTGTGACAAAGAAAATAACTTTTCTTTATTCACCTTTTCTATCCCATGCATGATTTTATACACTTCGATCAAGTCACCTCTTAAACGCCGTCTTTCAAGGCTGAAAAGACCAAGGCGTTGCAACCTGGTTTCATAAGGGAGCCGCTCCATCCCTTGGATCATTATTGTTGCCATTTTCTGTACCTTTTCCAGTTCCGTTATATCCTTCTTAAGGTGCGAAGACCAGAATTGTACACAGTACTCCAAATGTGGCCTTACCATAGATTTGTAGAGAGGTAATACAACATTTGTTGACCTATTTTCGATTCCCTTTCTGATCACGCCAAGCATAGAATTTGCTTTTTTCACTGCTGCTGCGCACTGGGTTGACATCTTCATTGAGCTGTCCACCAAGACCCCAAGATCCCTTTCCTGGTTTGTCTCGGAAAGCTTTGACCACATCAATTAGTATGTGAATATGGGGTTATTTGCCACCAAGTGCATGACTATACACTTGTTTATGTTAAAATGCATTTGCCACTTTGTTGCCCATTCACTCAATTTCGAGAGATCTTTCTGGAGCTCTTTACAATCAGTTTCATTTTTAACTACCCTGAACAATTTAGTGTCGTCTGCAAACTTTGCTACCTCAGAATTCACTCCTACATCCAGATCATTAATGAATAAATTAAAAAGTAACGGACCCAAAACTGAACCTTGGGGTACGCCAGTTCTCACCTCTTTCCACCCAGAGAAATGTCCGTTTATTACCACCCTTTGTTTCCTACAGTTTAGCCAGGTTCCAATCCAGGACAAGACCTGTCCTCTGATTCCATGGCTGAAGAGCTTATTTAGGAGCCTTTGGTGAGGGACTTTGTCAAAAGCCTTTTGAAAGTCAAGGTAAACAATATCAATTGGGTCCCCTTTATCTATGTGTTTATTTACACCCTCAAAGAATTCTAACAAGTTAGTAAGACATGATTTGCCTTTGCAGAAACCATGTTGATTTTCTTTCAGCAATGCCTGTTCTTCTATGTGCCTAGTAATTTTTTCTTTAATAATGGTTTCCATCACTTTGCCTGGAACTGAGGTTAAACTGACTGGTCTATAATTTCCTGGATCACCTCTGGATCCTTTCTTGAAGATCGGTGTTACATTTGCCTCCCTCCAGTCCTCTCGTACAGTGCCTGATCTTAGAGAAAGGTTGTATATCTTAGCTAGAAGTTCAGCAATTTCACACTTGAGTTCCTTAAGAACTCTGGGGTGGATGCCGTCTGGACCTGGTGATTTGTTGACATTTAGTTTAGTAAGGCATGTGAGAACATCCTCCTTGTTTATCTCTATCTGTTTTAATTCTTTTGATTCCCTCCCTGAAAAAACTGACTCAGCTGAAGGCATATGTTGTCTGTCCTCCTGTGTGAAAACGGAGGCAAAGAAGTCATTTAGCCGCTCAGCAATTTCCTTGTCTTCACTGATTTTCCCTTTCTGACCATTGTCGTCAGTGGCCCAACTGCTTTTCTAGTTGGGTTCCTGCTTCTGATGTACTTAAAGAAGGTTTTGTTATTTTTTTTTAATATTCTTTGCTATGTGTGCCTCAAAATCTCTCTTGGCTTTCCTGACTGTTGCTTTGCATATAGTTTGCCAGAGCTTGTGTTCCTTTCTGTTCTCCTCAGTAGGAAGAACCTTCCATTTCTTAAATGAGTTTTTCTTCTTTCCAATCACATCTTTTACTTCATTTGTAAGCCATACTGGTGTCCTTTTGGACTTTACATGCCTCTTTCTTTTTTTATCTAAAAAGACCGCCCTTTTTATCATCTGTATAATCAATACCCTGGTTCAGGGGAATGCTATAGTATGCGATATGATTTTAGTCTCGGGATTTATGTTGCATTTTTATGTTTGTATTTTACTGTATGGCGACATGGATGCCACATGCCAGCCTAATTTTATGTTGTTATCCGCCCCGAGCCTGCAGGGAGGAGCGGAATACAAGAAGGAATAATAAATAAATAAATAAATAAATAAATATTGGAATGCATTTTAGTTCGGCCTGTTTTAAGGTATTTTTAAACAGTTTCCAAGCCTTTTGGAGGGATTTGATTTTTTTACTGCTCCTTTTAGTTTGTTCTTTACAATTTTTCTCATTTTGGTGAAATTCCCTTTGTGAAAGTTTAATGTCTCCGTGTTCGTTTTCACTGACAGTTTGGTATCCAAACCTAAGTTGAAGGTTATTGTGTTATGGGAGAAGGTGCATGCAGGAAAGCAAGGGAAGGAAGGAAGGAGAGAAGAAGGGGAAGGAAAGGAGAAGGTGCATGCAGGAAAGCAAGAGAAGAAGGAAAGGAAAGGAGGGAGGGAAGGAATGAAGGAAGGAAGGAAGGAAAGGTGGGAAGAAGGCAAAGGGAAAGGAAAGGAAAGGAGAAGGTGCATGCAGGAAAGCAAAAGATGGATGGAAGGAAGGAAGGATAAAGAGAGGGAGAATCTGTATGATGGAAAAAGAAATGAAAGAAAGGGCCAAAAATAATGCCTTCCCACCATTGCAGAGCATTGGCCATGAAGACCTTGAGCCATGGCAGTTAAATGTTTTGCCAAACTGTGTTAATTCTCCAGTGTAGACCCAGCCAAAGAAATGCTTGCCTCTGGAACAAAGATTTTGTTGATACTGTGTGTCATCAAGTTGTTCCCAACTATCACAGGATATACTTGGCAATATTACCTCAGAGGAAGCTTTGCCTTTGCCTTCCTCTGAGGCTGGGAAAGTGTAACTTGCCCAAAGTCACCCAATGGATTTTCATGGCTGATCAGGGATTCAAGCTGAATGCTCTGCATTTGTGTTGCTTTATTTCAGACTGATGGAGTAAAGAAATGCATTGCTTCCTAGGGAACACAAATGAACCCAGAGTCCTAGCCGCATAAGTCATGACTTGAAATCTGCTGTTGCTTTAATGGACATGTAATCACTGCTCTGGATTTTGGAACCTTTCTCCAATAGTTTGCTCCTTATGCCAGAATGAAACAGGCATTGCATGCAAACACTGAATCATCAGTGGACTCGTGAGGAAAGCTTTTTGTTTGCCTAATATTCCCATTAATTGATGCTCTCTGCAAGAGAGAGAAAAACCTCGAGGACCACTTGAAGGGCTCTACATTTAATAAGCACTTTCCACATTTAAAAAAAAACTCAATATTTTCTCTTCTATTTCACAAATTGCCAAAGAAAACTTCCAGCCCAAAAGAGTTCTTAAATGTCTGGCTTCAATCTAATCAAGTGCTTTGTTTTTCCTACCAATTGATTTTAGAAATAATTGGGATGGAGTAATAGAACAGCACTCGTCAAAGCTTCTAATATAGCGTGGCCTCTTGCTCACACTCCCAATTAGGAATGGCTGGGAATAAAGGAAATTGGGCTTTTGGGTCATTATATTCCAATGTTGAGTGATTTCAGCTATCACTAAGCCATGGGTTCGTGAGCCTGGCATGTCACGCAGCCAGAAGGTCAAATGAGATGCAGATGGGTGTGAAGTCTTTTAATCTCAGTGGCCAAAGAGCATATCCGCAGAGTTAGTGCTCAAAGTACTGACATCTCTCGGCATTACTTCGCAAATGAAGATTCTTAGGAAGGACTCATCCCACGCTTCCTACAAGCACGTTGATGACTAAAAAGGACAATCTGAGATAGGCAAGTTCGGTTGCAGAAAGCACAGCAGAAAGTCTCCTTGGGTGATGTTGTTTCCAAGTTGCGGTTTTTCTGCGTTGTCATTTCTCTTCGAGACCCGCTTGGCGGGTCTTCTCAAAAGAGGCCGCAATATTGCGGATAGTGCGTCTCCATGCCTCCCAATGAGAGGCCAGGGTGGACCATTGTTGTTGATCAATCTGGCCAAGCCTGAGATGTTGTTTCAGGGAGTCCTTATATCTCTTTTTGGGGGCGCCTCTCTTGTGCTGACCCGTGGCAAGTTCACCATAGAGTAGTATCTTTGGGAGGCAATGGTCCTCCATCCTAGAGAAGTGCCCTGCCCAGCGCAGCTGTTCTCTCAATAGCATGGCCTCAATGCTGGTGATCCCTGCTTGCTCAAGGACAGCAACATTAATCTCATAGTCAGTCCAGTGTATATTTAGGATTGTGCAAAGACAGCGCTGATGAAAGCGTTTGAGGAGTCGTAGGTGTTGGTGATAGGTGACCCATGGTTCAGACCCATAAAGGAGAATAGACAGTACGATAGCTGTCTTTCTACACACTGATTTTGGTGCTTTGCCTCAGGTGTTTGTTGCGCCAGACTCTTCTGTGAAGCCTTCCAAATGCACTATATATCTTTGCTAATCTGTGATCTATCTCTTTATCAATCTTGGCGTCTGAAGAGATTATGCTTCCCAGGTAGGTGAACTGCTGAACTGACATAAAGCATTGAAAAATACAGGTCATGTTTATTTACTTTGGCAGCTATTTAGAATATCTGCACCAGCCTCTGATTGGCTCAAAACTCGCCCGGTTAGGATCCAGGCTCTCATTGGCTGGGAACTCTGTGCAGCAGCTTCTGTGATTGGTCCTCCTGGTAGCAGGAAATTCAAGGAGCTCTCGTTGGTTGGTTTAAGTTTGAGTTTGTTAGTGGCATGAGAACTAGGAATGCGGTGTAAAAATGTTTTAAAAGCCTTGATTGGCTCAATAGCTTAGAGCAGGTGAGCATAAAGAGCTAGTCCAGTAAAAGCAATAAGCAAATGACGTGATCAACAGTTCAGTGGGTTAAGATTCACCTGCAAACATGTGTTTGGATGCCTAGCAACAAATAGTCTAGATGGCATCAATGCAAGCCAGAAAAATCCCACAATGACTGCAGGAAGTTTTAGTTCAGCCGTTGATTGTGCCTACACCCGATCTCTTTGGGGATTCTGGGCCTATTGGGTATTTTGATGATGACACTGGGGATTCTGGGTCTGCAAGTCAGCAGGAGAGCCAGCAAGAGATTTTAAACCCTGAAAATGAGTGGTCTGTGTTAGAAGGCTACATTCCTGAAAAGCAGTTTGCTTGGGAAGCAAGTTCAGGAAAGATCTCAGCTCAGAGGTCAAGATGCCTGTTAATCAAGAAGTCCTTATCAGTTTCCCAGGGGAGACGGCATAATTTTCTTTCTGTATTAGCTAGCCCAGCAGATGGATCTGCCAGTCCAGGTAATGGTGGTGTTTGAGTACAGATCTATTGTCAAGTCAAGGGGTTTCTAGTTCCATGTTTCCTTTTGTTCATGTCTCATGATTCCAAGTTTTGAGGGCTGTTCCTGAATCTCATATTTTGGATTTATTCTGCTTTTGTATTCTTGATTTTTGATGCTACTTGTGACAGCACGGCAAGTGCCCCTGCTTTGTTAAGATGTGTTTTGCAGCTTGCACCATTTGTTAAAGGTGAGGTTGCATTGATTGGTCCCTAGTACCTGTCAATCATTGTTCACAGATCCCAGTTGAGTTTGTTCCACCCCCCTTTCCCAGGGTTCTGGGAAGAATGCCATTTTTATACTAATTAAACCACCAGGATTTCTCCAGAGAGGACGTGACTGAAGGTTTGCCAGGCCAGGCCTTGGTCAGGCTATCTTCCAACACCAGACTGACTTTCCTTGGGACTCATACAGAAAGCCCAGCATACAAGCGCCTTCAAACCAGTCAGTTGGCATCCAGAGGAAGGTTTCATGCCTTCAAAATAGGCCATCTGACTGGGGCTTCGGGTGTCCCCTCACCTCGAGGCCATAGAGAAGGAGAGGACTTCCATGCATTGTGGTACATTACAGACTGATCTGTTCAAGCAAACTTGAAATTAATGTGGTTGTTCTGCATTAGAGAGAATGTCCAGCTGCATCTATGGAAAAATGCAATCAGGTTTCAGATTGGTTTTGTACCTTTCTGGCCCACACTTTCCCCTAAAAGGGAAATGCCTGTTTTGTGGATTCATTGCACATCTCTTGTTTGAAGGCAATCGTACATATAACATATCAGACAGATGGTGATACTTTGGGACTGAAGAAGAGAGAAAAACACTATATTGTAGAAGGGAAACAAGCGGAAGGAAGGGGATAAATGTCTTTCATGTCCTCCGCTTACTCAGATTTGGGTCCCATTTTTGCATCCTTTGAGGATGTCCCTATAGAAGATGAAAGTCCCACGAAGCCTCTCCATTTTTTGGGAGATGAAAAGCTGCTTTGAACTCCTACTGCAGTGGATGAAACTACATGGCTGCCCAGAGAAATATCATTTTCTTATTAACCCAAGGACATATCAATATGGAACTAGGGCCTCATATATTTCAACTATAGCAGCCAGCCAGATGACCCCATGAAGCTCAAAACCATGGAAGAGCCAGACTTTCAAACATGATTCAAATACTATCACAAATTAGTCATTCCTTTTAGAAAATTAACATGGTAGTGTTGCTCATCATTCTACAATTAAATTTTCACAGATAGAGGGCACCTTTATCGAATTTGCAATTTACAAGGGGTGGCCGATACCCCAGGGGACAGGTTGGAATTCATGAGAGAAATGAGCCAAAATGAACAAAATGAATCTCATTGCCTCCTGTTCATAAAGGACAAAATCAGGAGCATCTTCTATTGTTAGGTAATCACGACTGCATTCGTTGTCCTTTATTCTCCGCTGCTTAGACTAAACGCTTTTCTTGATTTCCAATTCATGGCAAATTAAAGACCAAACAAATGACTGTGTCAATATGAAAGAGTCCCAGAAAAATGTGAAGTGGAAGCCGGAGACACTGAAAAGTCTGTTTGACTTAAGTATTTTCATCATAATAATCCAATTCATATAGATATATAACAAGCACGGGCCAACTTTGGCCCTCCAGCTGTTAGGAATTGTGGGAGTTGAAGTTCAAAACACCTGGAGGCAGGACCGGAGTTTGCTCATGCCTTATATAAAGTTGCAAAAGACCCCAAGGTCATCTAGTCCAACCCCCTTCTTCCAGGCAGAAAGACACAGTCAAAGCACTCCCAGCAGATAGTCATCCATCTGCTTAAAAACCTCCAGACTCCACCAACCTAGATATAGATAGATGGGATGGGGGTGGGGGTGGGGGTGGGGATGGGGATAGGGATGGGATAGATAGATGATAGATAGATAGATAGATGATAGATAGAGGGATGTGGATGGAGATGGTGACGGAGATAGAGATATAGATAGGTAGATAGATAGATAGAGGGATGGGGATGTGGGGATGGGGATGGAGATGATAGATAGGTAGATAGATAGACAGACAGAGGCATGGACATGGAGATGGATAGATAGATAGATAGATAGATAGATAGATAGATAGATAAAGGAATGGGGATGGAGAGATAGATAGATATGGGGATGATGGAGATGGATAGATAGATAGATAGATAGATAGATAACAGAGGGATGGAGAGATAGATAGATATGGGGATGATGGAGATGGATAGGTAGGTAGGTAGATAGAGGGATGGAGATGGAGAGATAGATAGATATGGGGATGGAGATGATGGAGATGGATAGATAGATAGATATGGAGAGATAGATAGATAGATAGATAGATAGATAGATAGATAGTAGGCATGAGAAAAATGAAACGGAAATTAAAAGGATTCGTAAGAGATTCGTATGTAATGGGACTTTTGAGCTTTTACGGATCGCTGCCGCAAACCCGGAAGTAGACTTCCTTTTCAGCTTCACACACACACGCGCGCGGGTTCTCCTCCTCTCTCTCCCTGCGCTCTCTCAGATGCTTCTCTTCCCCGTTGCTCTGCTGCCATGCCCCATCGCAGGGGCCAACTTCAGCCCTCCAGGTACGTGTTTTGGACTTCAACTCCCACCATTCCTCACAGCCTCAGGCCTCTTCCTTTTCCTCTCAGCCTGGGCAAACTTGGGCCCTCGCTCCTCAGGATCGGGTGAGAGAGAGCAGCGAGAAGCGAGGGGGGGCCTCCTCCTCCTTTTTTTTGCTGCTTCCAAGAATAGAATACCCCCTCCCTCCCTTCCTCCTTCCCTCCCTCCTTCCTATTTGGAGAGTCCCATCTAGAATTCAGTGAGATTTATTCAAGTTTTGGCCTACAACTCCCAGAAATCCCAGCCAATTTACCAGCTGTTAGGATTTCTGGGAGTTGTAGGCCAAAACATCTGGAATGCGCATGCTCTGGCATACGATTACTAACGAATTTCGTTAGTACTTAAGTTACATTTAGAAATTTTTGGAATTTTTTTTTTTGTAAGTCTTTCTTTTACTAATCAAAAAAAATCCCCCCCCCCCATTTGATTTTAGAATCACCATTTTGGGGTTCTAAAACATGCCTAATAGATAGATATGGGGATGGAGATGGAGATGGAGATGGAGAGAGAGAGAGAGAGAGAGAGAGAGAGAGAGAGAGAGATGGGGATGATGGAGATGGGTAGATGGATAGATGGATAGATAGATAGTAGGCATGGTTTCGAACCCAAAATGGAGATTCTAAAATCAAATGGGGGGTTGATTAGTAAAAGAAAGACTTACAAAAAAATTCCACAAATTTCTAAAATGTAACTTAATTACTAACGAAATTCGTTAGTAGTTCGTATGCCAGCGCATGCGCATTCCAGATGGTTTTGGCCTACAACTCCCAGAAATCCTAACAGCTGGTAAATTGGCTGGGATTTCTGGGAGTTGTAGGCCAAAACTTGAATAAATCACACTGAATTCTAGATGGGACTCTCCAAATAGGAAGGAGGGAGGGAAGGAGGGAGGGAGGGGGTATTCTATTCTTGGAAGCAGCAAAAAGGAGGAGCCCCCTCGCTCCTCGCTGCCTCTCTCTCACCCCGATCCTGAGGGAGCGAGGGCCCAAGTTTGCCCAGGCTGAGAGGAAAAGGAAGAGGCCTGAGGCTGTGAAGAATGGTGGGAGTTGAAGTCCAAAACACCTACCTGGAGGGCTGAAGTTGGCCCGTCATGAAGCCTCTTCAAGGCTTTAGATCCTGGCAGGCAGAAGGGGCAGGGAGAGCCATCCACTCCTCCTGCCCTGCCAAGATCTAAAGCATCAAAGAGTATTGGGGTGAGAAACCAACCTAATGTATAATAGAATGAATGCTACTGTAAGTGCCTAATATTATAAGTAATCCAACTGGTTATATACCTACATTCCATGCACATGCAATAATACAGCAGTAATAACAATGGGTATAAGAAGAGGTAAAATTCAAACCGAGTATTCTGACTGTGGTCCCTCCTCAAGCGGTGCAAACTGCAAAAGGCTCTTCACTGCGCCCGGGAAAAGCCAAAACCCCGGGCACAGCGTTTGCTGCCTGGGTGCACACACATAAATATTCTTGGGGGGGGGGGGGTTGCTGCAGAATCTTCTCTATGAGCCCGGATTCTGCAGCAAATCCCCCAAGAATATGTATGTGTGTGCACCCAGGCAGCAAACGCTGTGCCCGGGGTTTTGGCTTTTCCCGGCTCAGAGAAGAGCCTTTTGCAGTTTGAGGAGGGACCACAGTCAGAATACTTCGGTTTGAATTTTACCTCTTCTTATACCCATTGTTATTACTGCTGTATTATTGCATGTGCATGGAATGTAGGTATATGACCAGTTGGATTACTTATAATATTAGGCACTTACAGTAGCATTCATTCTATTATACATTAGGTTGGTTTCTCACCCCAATACTCTTTGATGCTTTAGATCCTGGCAGGCAGGAGAGGCAGGAAGCCTGGAAAAATGTAAACAGAGGTTTCCTCAGAAGTAAATCCACAAGGAGGGCACTTCATCCAAAGTGCCCTCCTTGCAGATTTACTTGAGTAAGCCTCTCTGTTTACATTTTTCCAGGCTTCCAGCCGAAGAAGGAGCGAGTTTAGGGCTTGCCTTGCCATAATACTTATTGGCAAGGGAGGCGGGAGGGTGGTGAGAGAAGGAGGTGCCCCCTTACGACCTAATAACGACACTTAAGAAAATCCTGGCCCCTGAAGTTCTATAAAGAAAGTCCACTTCCTGGTTGGCGTTCCAGGTGCGGAAATACTCAAAAGTAGCATTTCTTACGAATTTCTTACGAATCATTTCATTTTCATAACTTTTTTCTCATGCCTAATAGATAGATAGATAGATAGATAGATAGATAGATAGATAGAGGGATGGGCATGGAGATGGATGGATAGATAGATAGATAGGGATGGAGAGAGATAGACAGACAGACAGACAGACATGGGGATGAGGATGGAGATGGATTTATGACCCCAGCAAATGTGGACGGTTGAGTGTAGTAAGCAATTAATGCATACATTTCAAATGTTCAAATGCCTTGGTATTTTCCCAGAAGTTTTTAGAACTCTGTGAAGTTTGCCTTTGCATTGAGAAGGTCCTTCACTCCACTTTCAGCTTCTCCAAGCAGAGCTCAGGAAAGTTACATTTCATCGGCTGGATGACATGGGATCCGAGTTCACAACCAAGTCAAGGCAATCCGTGAAAGCATATATTGAATCCAACTTGATAGACTTTCATGTGCCATAAGGTTCTTTGTTGTGTTGGCTGCACTGCAATGGGAAATTCATGTAGAAAGGAAACATCCCCATTGAAATCTGTTCAAGTGTCCGTACTTTGCCAACAGCAGAACCAAGAGCATGCTCAACTCTGGGGACATGTGCCATATACATGCAATTTAGTTGAAAGTGGATTGCTGTGAGTTTTCCCGAGCTGTATGGCTATGTTTCAGAAGCATTCCCTCCTTACATTTCGCCCACATCTATGGCAGGCATCCTCAGAGATTGTGAGGTCTGTTGAGAACTAGGAAAATTGGGTTTATATATTTGTGGAATAATGGCCAGGATAAGAGAAAGAACCCTTGTCTGTTTGAGGCAAGTGTGAATGTTGCAATTGGCCACCTTGATTAGTATTGAATGGCCTTGCAGCTTCAAAGCTTGGCCGGTTGCTGCCTAGGGGAATCCTTTGTTGGGAGGTGTTAACTGGCCCTGATTGATTCTTGCCTAGATTTCCCCTGCTTTTTGAGTGTTGTTCTTTATTTACTGTCCAGATTTTAGAGTTTTTAACACAACACATATGAAGCAAAAGTTTAAATGTTAGTTAAACAGTAATAAGACGTTTATATATTTGCTGGAGGTAGGGCTACAGGACCCTGTAAAAGCGGAAAAACTATTAAAAACATTATTTTAACCCAATAAGTTTAAAAGTAAGGTCTATTTATTCGTGGTTTTGATTGAAATTTTATTTTAGGAATCTTTAGGTCTTTTAGTGTGACTCATTGTTGTTGTTTTGTGTGTATAGGAGTGATTAGCATTGAATAGCCTTGCAGCTTCAAAGTTTCTTTCTCCCACCCTGGACATCAATTTGTAGATATAGAAACCCCACTTGCCTAGTTTTGAACAGACCTCACAACCTCTGAGGATGCCTGCCATAGATGTGGGTGAAAAGTCAGGAGAGAATGCGTCTGGAACATGGCCAGACAGTCAGAAACACTCACAGCAACCAGGCCCTGATTAACACCTTTTTGCACCCTAGGCCACACTTTGGAATTACGCCCCCTTTAAGCCAACCTCTATCGCACCCCCCCCCCCATCCTTTCATCCGCTCGTCCCCCTTAGGGCCCCGCATCCAGCTCTCCCGGTGTGGCCCCACTAGGTCCGCCACAGGAGTTTCCCTCTTGGCAGGCACTATGGATGCAGGCATGGGGGGAGGAGCCCCCTCCCTGATGCCAGGGCTTGAGGCACTTGGCTCCTACCCGGTATCGGGGATTGCGCATGCGTTGTAGTCAGCAGCTGTACCGATGCCGCACTTCTCCCCTGTAATGATGTTGATTATTTGTGTGTAAATGTTGTGTGACATGTGTTAAAATGTATGTTGTTTTGAATGTTCTATGGTTTGTTTCTGTGGGTGAAACAGAAGGGAGGCATGGCAGAAGCTTAGAAGAGCTGTCGCCATGGCAACCAGGGCTAGAGGCTAGTAGAATGTTCAGGTTTGAATTCTACAGTTGGAAAAGAGCGGGAAGCCAACTGCCAAATGAGAGGGGGAGGAGTTATGTTCTAGTTGAGAGTGTCCTAAGGACTGAAAGAGAACGGTCCAGTGTTAGTGTGTGTCTTAAGGTCTGCTAGTGAGCAGTCCAGTTAAAGGGTATAGAGACCCTAGTTAAAGTTGCAGGGGTTTATAGAGGTTTAGTGGAAACCCTATAATAGGTCCCCATTGTGTTATGTAACAGAAAAGATGGGCCTCTAAGGAAGTGTGAAACCAACCAAGATTGTACCCATTTGTGTCAAATAAATTGTTTGCATCTTAACAGGAAAACACCTCTCCTGATTCTTTTATTGGTGGTGGCCCCAAAGTCAGTGGTCAGCCGGATAAATGGTGGCAGCGTGGTCAAGTGGTCACTGAGAAGTTTTAAAACTCCAGTCAGTTAAATGGTGAAGGGGTGAGACAGTACCCTGCCAATAAACGTGAAGTTGCTGAGGTAACTTCGAGGTTTCCTTGGATTGGAGGTCAGCAGTGTGGACATAGAAAGATTGTCCAGTCTGAGGCCGGTCAAGAAGTGGAGTGGTCACATATTGGCGGCAGCGGTGGGATCTTTAAGAGAGGGTCCACCCTGTCCAGCCGGTTGATTTGAACGTAGCTTCACCACATCCCCGATACCGGGGCTTGTTGCGTTGGGCTTCTCTCCTGTACTGGGGTTTGCGCATGTGCCATAGCCGGCAGTTGCGCTTCTCTCTCCAGTAAGAAGGAGTCTCCTCCTTGTGTTGGAGGAGGAATACCAGCTTTCATGGTGTTAGGGCATGCGCAGACTGTGCAATGGAGTTTCCTGTACTTGCACTGAAGGAGCCAGCAAGTGGATGCTGTCAGCATCAAGGGAGTTAATTGTTCCTCCTGTCGACATCGACGCCAGTGTCGAGAGCCCCTGCGCATAGCAGAGGCAAGAGCTGGTATTCAGGAAGGGGCAGGGGCGGCGCCAAAAAGGAGGACCTCCGGTATCCTTCCTTCCTCATCTCCATGCGCGTTGCATTTTTTTTGTTTCAACATATTTTTTTTGGTCAGTGATCTGCACCCCCCTCCCTCGGCTTGCACCCCTAGGCCATAGCCTAGGTTGGCCTTATGGGTAATCCTGGCCTGACAGCAACCCAGTGATTTCGGCCATGAAAGCCTTTGACAACACATTAGTTCAAAGTAGTTCAAAGTAGTTCAAAGTATTTGTTTTACAATACAGATCTGTATTGGATAATATCGGAAATAGTTATAAGTGTTTCAGAGAAAAAATGAAATAGTTTTCGAGACACATTATTTTGCAGTCAAAGAGAAGGCAAAGGAAATAGTTGAAGAAAGAAATCCATATGCAGAGATTAAGCCCAAGTTTGCGGATCTGGCTGAAGGGTGCTTCAACCTGGATGGTGAATTTAGCAGTCTCTTGAAGAGGAAGGATGCAATCAAGTTTTCAAGAGCCTCGTTCTTCTCATCAAGACTTGGGATGATGTCACTTGACAAAAATATTTTAGTAATTATTTCTTGTTGGTGTTGTTCTTGAAGACGATTGCAAAATCTCTATTTAAATCACTCTCCAGGACTGAAGAAGCCTTGCGATTACATGTGGTTAACATTCATGTAGTTTGGTGAGGCCAAGACCACCTGCACTGAAGTGATGGTCCTCCACCATCAACTCTGCTGGACCGCCCACGTTGTCCGAATGCCCGATCACCATCTCCCAAAGCACTCAAGAACAGAAAACAAAATGTTGGTGGAAAAGAAAAGGGATTCAAAGATGGGCTCAAAACCAACCTTAAAAATGGTGGCATAGACACTTATAACTAGGAAGCCCTCGCCCTTGAGTGCTCTAGCTGGAAGTCAGCTGTGACCAGCAGTGCTGTGGAATTTGAAGAGAAATGAATGGAGGGCAAAAGAGAGAAACGTGCCAAGAGGAGGGTGCATCAAGGCAACCCCGACCAGGACTGCCTTCCACCTGGAAACCAATGGCCTCACTGCAGGAGAACATGCAGGTCAAGAATAGGGCTCCCCATCCGCCACGAAGACACAGCACTTGGAGGACCATCATCCTTGAACTACGAGGGATCGCCTAACAACAGCTGTTTGGTGAGACCAGCACTCTTTGGGAAATAAGGTTGAAGGCCTTTGTGAAACTACAACTCCCACTATCCCATCTGCATTGAGCCATGGCTGTCCAAGTGGTACCAAACTGCATTTATTCTACAGAGTAGGTGCAACCTTTAATATATGAAAATTCAATGCGGCAGCCCAGGAGGTTGTCAGTTTTGCAAAAGAGGGGGAACTGTTTACTCAAAGGCCCGCAGAGGTCTCATTAGCACCCAAACACAGCAAAATGGATGATTTGCTCAATTAAAACTAATAAATGATTCGAGTGAATCTCATTTGCCAATTCCCTTAACCTTCTTTGCGAGCAGACAGATAACAAAGCAATAAGTATGGATCGCACCCAGAGGATGAAAATCTTAGCAGGTCGGTGTCACTAATCCGTCTTAATCGAAGCCACTTAGTGGGAGACATGCTTCGTCCCCCCATCCCTCCTTTGCTTATGGAAAACCCGCTTCATGTTTGCCAAATAAAGGTGGCATTTATGTAACTACGCTCATGTTATGCAAATAACACACAGGATCTAATCGGCGGAGAAACATTTTGTCTTCTGGGCAGATGCTGAATACGAATGTTGAACAAAATTAACATTAGATTAATGGCAGGAACATCATAATCTGTTCTAATGATGAATGCCGAACTGGAATAAAGAAGTTCCACTTCTCTGTTGTTTGTCAGCCTAAAACCTATTCAGATTTTACTAAAGACAAAAAGACCTGCCTTGCATCTTGATTGAGAGAGTAAAGCAAGGTAATGATTATTTATTTATTTAGGCCAGGATTGCAAAATCAGTTGATGACCCAAAATGCAGACTGTGCAAGGAAGCAGATGAAACCTGTCGTGATGCAGACGCCAATTAAAGCCAAGTCCAGATGTAAAAGGGGATAACAAAAGGTTTATTGAACAAGGAATGGGAATGGGACTAACAAAAGACTAGCCTAACCGGCAAAAACCCACAAAAAACCCAGGGAAAGCCCAAAAAAATCACTGTAGGAGAATCCAAAACAAAATCAGGACGTCCTCTGTGATGTCCTTCAAGGGATGATCCAAAAGCATAGTTAGTAACCGGTCTGGAGTCAAGGGCAGGTGAATGACGGTGGAAACGAGGAGACAATCCAAGGTCCAACAGGAGAGAATGTCCAGCGGAGTTCAAACCCCGCCACTAGGAACACAAGGCTGTAGGAGTAAACTGGATCAGGAACACAATGCAAGATAACAGGATACCAAACAGGAATGCCAAACAGGAATACCAGAAACAACTCCTTGCCCGCCGCAAGGAGTCACTCTCAGAAGCCCACATTATATAACCCTAAAGATCAGACTCGCCTGAAGAAGAACACTCCCCTTGATCAGGCGTTGCAGCTGCTTCCCTCTCTGCAGCTGACACTCCTTGTGAGTCTCTCCAAGCTCCCCAGCATCTCTCAAAACTTAGTGTTTCCCAATCATTCCCAGAAGTTACAGAGGGCCAGTCTTTGTCACTATCAAATCCCATAAAAGTATCACTACTGGAGTCTGCATTATACACCTCCCTAACTTCCTGTACCAAGGTCCAATCTAAATCAGTATCACTTTCTTCTGACTCATTTTCCCCATCTCTGTGAAAGCCCTCAAATGATTCAGAGTCAGTGGGAGACATACGTATCTGCTGAATTCTCTTTCTCTGTTCCAACCCTTCTCTGCTGGAATCGCTTGCATTCCTTTTCCTGCCTGCTCCAGTGTTTAGATTACTCTCAGCCCCACCCAGTTGCATACTACACTCAGACGCTGATGACTCAGCGTCTTCTGCAGCACTACTATCAGACAACACCGAGGGCTCAATTACAATAAAACCATTGAACATATCCTCAGCTGCTGCAACAAAATCGCAGACGGACTACAAATATAGGCACAAATCTGTGACCCAAATGATTCATTGGAACTTATGTCACAAGTACCACTTGCCAATAGTAAAGAACTGGTGGGATCATAAACCTGCAAAGGGAGTGGGAAATGAACACATTTGCTGTGTCATACTATGTTTTTCTGTCAGTATAATGATGATGATAATAATAATAATATATTATTAATTTACTGACACAAAAACACAGTATGACACAGCAAACGAGATCTATATGTTGGATTTCGTATCACTAAGAAAACACTCAAGCGGGCTGGTAAACAAACCAAGTACAACAACGGTATAAGCTACACAATCAAAGAGGAAAACTACCAAATGGTAGTGTGTTGCGTAAAATAAAGGTCATACATACGGTTTTGTTGGTATCGTAATAATATATTAGTCCATAGCATTCGAGAAAATCCGATATATATCCAATGAGGTCCACGCTATATATATATCGCTATTACAGTCCGTGGATCAGCCCCGTATAGGGATAGAAAGTGTCCCAAAGTTCTCTTTATGACGCTGTGGGTCAGACATAGGGAAGACGTCCGCAGGTTGGGTGTGGGGTACTCGAATGGGAAGGGTATGACTACAAACACAACACGAAATCCTGACAAAGGAGTTGTAAAAGCTCCTATGGAAAAATCCCCAAGACTCCAAAGGAGAGAGCAAAATCTGAGCCTCTCCAGTGTAGATCAATACAAAAACAAGAGCCGACGGCAGGCGGATGCTCCAATATAGCGGCCACACAGAAACCGTTTCGAAGTTCTTTTTCATGGTTCGAATATCCAATAAACACGCCCATAATCTATATAAAATAATTATAAGTATAAATACATGTTATATTAACAATTACACATACCATACCAATACCCATATCATGAATAATACATACCAAATCTCAAGATGAGGCAATTATCACCCTACTTGCATTCTAGTAGGGTGGCCCAAAGGTAAATAAGGAGGGGAGAGTCGATCTATTTATTGAAGCATAGAGTTTATACAGATGGGGTCATATCACAAAATCACAAGTCAAACACTTCCCGAGCATCTAGGACTGTGTGATGTATTTCCGAATGATGCACACAGATCCAAGTCACGTGGCCTTTTGCAGTTGACAGATCGTGATTTTGTCAATGTGTATTGTTTCCAAATGCCGGCTGAGATTTTTTGGCACGGCACCCAGTGTGCGAATGACCACTCGGACCACCTGTACTGGTTTATGCCAGAGCCGTAGCAGTTCGGTTTTGAGGTCCTGATAATGGCTGAGTTTTTTCTGTTGCTTTTCCTCAATGCGACTGTCACCTGGTATGGCAACATCAATAATCCAATATTTTTTTTCTTTTCCACAATCGTAATGTCTGGTGTATTGTGTTCCAACACTTTGTCAGTCTGGATTTGAAAGTCCCACAGTATTTTTGCATGTTCATTTTCCACAACCTTTGCAGGTTTATGATCCCACCAATTCTGTCCTGCTGGCAGGTGGTACTTGTGACATAAGTGACTCATTTGGGCCATAGAGTTGTGCCTCTGTTTGTAGTCCATCTGTGCGATTTTCTTGCAACAGCTGAGGATATGGTCCATGGTTTCATCCGCTTCCTTGAACAGTCTGCATTTTGGGTCATCAGCTTATTTTTCAATCCTGGCCATAATGGCCTTTGTTCTGATGGCTTGCTCCTGGGCTGCAAGAATCAGGCCTTCTTCTGCCTCCTTCTTCCGGGTTCCATTCATGAGCCTTAACCAGGTCTTCTCCTTGTCAACTTTTCCTTCAATTTTGTCAAGGAACTGCCCATGCAATGCTTTGTTGTGCCAGCTGTCAGTTCTGGTTTGTAGTGCAATTTTCTTGTATTGGTTCTTTGTCTGCTGTGATTTGAGAAATTTCCAATTATTGACTTCAATTAAAGCAGGTTGTTGTTATTATCATTATTAGATACACAACAAGATTAGTACACAGCAAATTAGATCACTATGCCAGCTTTTGTATTGGATCACACGTTAGAAACTTCCCAAGTGTCGGTGAATAATGTGTGCAGATCCAAATAGGGTGGCCTTTTGCAGCTGTCAGATAGTGATTTTATCAGCACCGATTGTTGTTAAGCGCAGGCCAAAGTCTTTAGGCACTGCACCCAGTGTGCCGATTACCACTGGGACCACCTTGACTAGCTTGTGCCAGAGTCTTTGCAGTTCGATCTTTAAATCCTGGTATTGTGTAAGCTTTCCCAGATGCTTCTTGTCAATTCTGCTGACACCAGGGACTACAATTTCGACGATCCATACTTTGTTGTTTTCCACGATCGTGAGATCAGGAGTTGTTATTATTATTATTATTATTATTATTATTTACCTGCAGTTTTCCAAGAAGAATAATCATGCAACAGCCTGAGTATTGTGACAATTTTTTGTTGATGGAATGGTCTAATTGAGAAAATTGTGGTCTTGTTTTCTACCACCACCAAGAGAGCTGGGGAAGAGGAACGTGTTTATTCAAAGCTGAGATTTTGGGGATTTGAGTCAGGTTCCCAGTGCAATGATGGCTAGGAAATGCTAAAGGTAAAGGTTTCCCTTTGACATTGAAATTTAGTCAAGTCTGACTCTGAGTGGTGGTACTCATCTCCATTTCTAAGTAGAATAGTCGGCGTTGTCCATAGGTCATGTAGCCAGCATGACTGCATTGAGCGCCGTTACCTACCTGCAGAAGAAGTACCTATTGATCTACTCACACTTGCATGTTTTTTAACTGCCAGATTGGCAGAAGTGGGGGCTAACGACAGGAGCTCACCCCACTCTGCAGATTTGAACTGCTGACCTTTTGGTCAGCAAGTTCCACAGCTCAGCAGATTAACCCACTGCACCACCGCATCCCCTTGGAAACACTACTATTATGTTTATTATTATATTTCCGGAGATGAAAAGAGGTTAGCCGCCTTGCAGAATGTACTATTAATAATTCCCATTTTAGAAGATACATAGCTTCAGAGGAGTCCAACAGCTTCAATCTAGTGTATATCAACCTTCCTAAGGCCACGAGCCCTTGAAACAGTTCCTCATGTTGTGGTGACCCCCAACCATAGCATTATTTTTGTTGCTACTTCATGACTGTAATTTTGCTACTGTTATGAATTGTAATGTAAATATGCAGGATGTCTTTGCAGGACCTATTTGGGCACAAATACCCGATACGTCCACATTTGAATACTGGAGGGGGGGGGGGGGTTGGAGGGTGATTTTGTCATTTGGGAGTTGTAGTTGCTGGGATTTATAGTTAACCTACAATCAAAGAGCATTTTGAACTCCACCAATGATGGAACTGAACCATGACCAACAGAACTGCCATGACCAACAGAAAATACTGGAAGGGTTTGGTGGGTCTTGACCTTGAGTTTTGGAGCTGTAGTTCACCTACATCCACAGAGCACTGCTGAATCAAACAATGATGGATCCGGACCAAACTTGGCACAAATACTCAATATGTCCAAATGAGAGCACTGGTGGAATTTGGGGAAAATCAACCTTGGCATTTGGGAGTTGTAGTTGCTGGGATTTATAGTTCACCAACAATCAAAGAGCATTCTGAACCCCACCAACAATAGAAATGGGCCAAACTTACCACAGAGAATACTGTTGGTCATGGATGTTCTTTGGTGATCCCCCCGATACCCCCTTGCGACCCCCCCCAACAAAGGTCCCGACCCCTGGGTTGAGAAATGCTGATCTATAGGCATACATGAAGAGAACTCCTCCAACCCTATTACCAACACTCGGTACCTACACTGTCAGATTAATACAATTTAACACCAATTTTACTGCCAGAAATCAATGCAATGGAATCATAGGTGCTGCAGTGCGGTGAGGCATCAATACTGTTTGGAACAGAAGGCTAAAGACCTTGGCAAACTCCAACTCCCAGGACTCCATAGTATTTAGCTATGTCAGTTCAAGTAGTGTCAACTTGCATTGGGTTCCATGTGTTTTCAGACCCTCTTACGGAGTCCTATGTGAACCAGCCCCATTGCCTTGTGCCATTAAGGTGCTTCATTCTTTATTGGCTCCTCAAATGAAAACCGAAAGAACATACAATGAATGTATCCCTGCCATCACCAAAAGGGAAACCATCTGCAGATTAGGACCGGCGTGTTATATGATCGCCCTGTGCATAAACAGAGAAGCAGGCCAGGCATCATTGAGAACCGTAAGCCTCACAATCCTGAGCCTCTTATAAATATGAAATATGTATTTTCCTCCTCTCTGGCAGGGGAAGGAGCAGGTTGCGGCAAAGATGGGAATCAAAGGGGATTAGAGTGGAGCAAATTTGAATTTCCAAAGTACAGTACATCTGCCTGGTTCGCTTGATGCGTAATGTAGCCTGTGAAGCAGGGAAGGGCAGACTACAGGCTTCTGGGGTCTCCCGGTGCGGGTTGAGCAACCCTTATTGGAAATTGGAGTCACCTTGAAGGCATGTAATTTATTTACTTTATTTATATTCTGCTCTTCTCACCCCGAAGGATTACAGGTACACATACTTAGCAGACAATCCCTGCTGTTTACACATACACATATATTTATTTTATTTATTTATTTCTCGGACTTCTAGGCTGCCACTCCCGGGAGGCTCGGGGCGGCTCACAGTAAAACGAGATACAATAAAAACACAATTAAAAAACAATACAACTATAAAATCTCAGAGTTAAGATTAAAACAACGATGTGTTGTAGAGGATACAAGGCACAGCACAATATAGACGAACAGAAGCAAACTCTGGCCACCAGGGGGAGCTGACGCACTCCTCATCTCTCAGCGTTCCCAGCTTCCCTTGTTGTTCTTTTCTTCTGCATTCCTCAGCATTCCTGGAGTTCTTTAATGGCCTCATAATTCAGGCAAAATTTGCCTCCCCACTGAATGTGGTACCTTTATTTCCTACTTGACAGATACAACTGTCGTTCAGGCTGCAAAGGTCGTCAGCAGGCTATACTTAAAGGTCGAGCACCCACCTCGACCCGGGCAGGCCTCAAACTCATGACCTACTGGTCAGAGAGATCTTATGCAGCTGACACTTAGCCAGCTGCGCTACATTCCCGGTGCTATTTCCACAGTGGGTTTCAGGGCCAATTTCCCAGGAATTCTTGCTGGTTTCAATTGCCCTAAATTGAATTGTGATGTTGGAGGAAAGTTCTGAGAGTGTCTTGGACCGCGAGAAGATCCGTGCAGGAGTACAGTCAGAGAGTGATGCTGCACACGTGTAGAGCTTTGAAAAGAGGGTTTCTGTGCCAAGAATCAGGCAGGCACTTGTTCCGTGAAAATAACACTGTGATTGATGCTTCTAAAATATGCTGTGACTTGCTGATATGCACTCTGTGCCTAACGTGAGATAACATAGGCTTAGATTGGTTAAACAGTACAGGATGTGCTAATGGAAGATGTTAGTGCCAAAAGGAGAAAAGAACTGCGCATGTATGGAGTGATTCAGCCCCATCCTTTGTTGGCAGAGAGAGGCAGAATGTGAATTGTTGCAAACCGGGAACACGGACGTCCCCTGCCGCTGATATGTACTGTGAGAAAGAAATAACGTAGAAATGACTATTGTTCTCATACATAGGTGGGACTTTCAGATGTGATGCTAATGGAAATGCAATGTTTAATTGATTAATGAAATGCCATGAGACACCAGCCAATTATGATTGTGTAAAATCTATGAAGAAGGGCGGGTTTATCCGATATGCCTCCATTGGGGTATAAATGTTTTGTACTGAGAATGACCGGGGCTTTTTGCCCTGATTGCAGCTTTGTTCTGCTGGCAAAAACCCACCAGCTGGTGCCATCAATAAACCATTTTGATTTCATCTACTTCACAGTTGCCGTGAGTCTTCCTCATCCTTGTACCCGCCGTCCAGGTAGCCTTAGTAAAAGTAAATTTGCCACTCGAGTTCCAGAACTCCCTAATTTGCTGCTTCAACACAACATATAAACGAACAGAGGCAAACTCTGGCCACTAGGGAGAGCTGACGCACTCCTCATCTCTCAGCGTCCCTTGTTGTTCCTCAGTGTTTCTGGAGTTCTTTTAATGGCCTCATAATTCAGTACAAATTTGCCTTCTGTCGCCCCCTTGGACCCTTGGCACTTGACCTCCCCAGACAACACACAAGGCGGCTGAGGTACAACAAGCTTTATTGATTATAAGGTAGCAAAGTAAGTAAAGAGTTCAGGAAGCCTTTAATATGCAGCCTCCGGATGGCAGCAAATACTGGAATCAGCAAGGCTTGAGTATCCGCAACAGCAGGATCTCAAGCGGAGGAAGTTCAGGATCAAATGCGGGATGTGATAGATAGTCTCTGAGCCCCCAACCGCCGCAAGAAGGCTGGGCGGCTTTAGGTACTGCAGGCAGAGTCAATGCGAAAGTATCACAGCTTCTCCACAGAGTTCGACGATGAACAGGAACAAGGCTAGGTGCTGGAACGAGGCAGCCGAGGAAGGCTGGCTGGCAGGGTCTTAGTAGCTGGCCGAGAGGCCCGGTTCACAGTAGCATCATGGCAATAGCGGTCGTTGGTACGAGATGCTGGCAAGCAGGATCTCCCAGCCTTTATAGGATTTCTGACTGTAGGGCCCAGTGCGTCGAACATCAAATCGGATGATGGATGGGCCTCGGGTTGTTTTGAGAACCTCAGTCTTGAAGAATGCGGCGCCTCATTAGCGCGAACCACCTGGGCTGGGGAGTAGTGCTTGGTGCTCCGGGTGCCCGCTTCTGCTATCAGTCTGGTGGGCTCCACTTGGCCTTGACATGCCTTTACCATAGCATCTTTCCTGGGAGGCACAAGAGAGCAGCAAAGAGGCCCACGGCAGGAGCCGGGAGTTAACCCAGCTGTGCTGGAAAGTTTCTTGGAGTCAAGCGGGCAAAATGCAGCCCCTAGGAAAGAGGCCGTCTGAAGCCCTTGGGGTGCGACACCTCCCCACTTAATGTGGTACCTTAATCTCCTACTTGACAGATGCAACTGTCTTTCGGGCTGCAAAGGTCAACATTAGGCTACGCTTAAAGGTCAAGCACCCACCTCAACCCGGGCAGGCCTCAAACTCATGACCTACTGGTCAGAGACATCTTATGCAACTGACACTTAGCCAGCTGCGACACATTCCCAGTGCTTAGAGAAGACAATGATGCTGGGGAAAATGGAAGGAAAAAGGAAGAGGGGCCAACCAAGAACAAGATGGATGGATGGTATCCTTGAAGTGACTGGCTTGACCTTGAATGAACTGGGGGTAGGCACAGCCGACAGGAAGCTCTGGCGTGAGCTGGTCCATGAGATCACAAAGAGTTGGAAGCGACTGAACGAATAAACAACAAAAAGCATCAATCATAAATGTTTGGGCCTTCAACTCCAAGAATTCCTGACAATTGAACAATCTCTTTAGGGCTTCTGGGAGTTGGAGGCCCAAACAGCTGACGGGTCGCAGTTTAAGGATGCTTGCCTTAGAGCAGCATACAATTGCGGATAATGTGGTTTTATAGTTGTAATGGCAATGTTTTATGTGTTTTAATGCTCTTAATCTCATATAAAATTTTAATTAAAATGTTTATTTAATTGTATATTCATTTTTGGATGTATATTGCTGCTAAGGCATTGAATTGTTGCCTACGCTGCAAGCCCCCTTGAGTCCCCCTTAGGGTCGAGATAAATAAATAAATTTCCAATAAACATTAAAATTAAATTAAAAATTAATACATATTAAACATTTAAAAATGCATTCAACTAGCTGTCCCCTGCCACGTTTTGCTGTGGCCCAGTCTGTGTTGTAGCTGAGCCTTTAAGTAGCACTGAAAGTATGGAATTGGGCGCTAGGAAGGCAAAGGGTTACTCGCGAGCAAGAATCAGACAAAGAGCAACAAAGGAAAAGGGTCTGGCAAATACTTGGGGAATCTACTGATGAAGACTCTTTTGAGGGTTTCTCTGGGGATGATGGGTCTGTCAGTGAGGAGCCAACTATGGGAAGTGTGGCTGGGAATCCTGAGGATGGTTCTAGTGCTATGGACTGGACTAGAGTGCAGGAGGTGTGCGATGGTTGTGCAGATGGGAATTGGAGTTCTGAGGATCAGGCTTCATCCTGGGGGGAGCTAAGTCTTGACAGGAGATGGAGAGATTGGAGAGGGAGGCAACGGGCTACACCTGAGACTGCCATCACAGCTGAAAGCACTAATGAGAGGGTGTTGGATAGTTCCAGCTCCGATGAAGATTTTTGAATAAAAAGGGGCTTGGAATCTGGGGTGCTTTGCAGTTAGCAAGGTGTTGCTGGGTGCCCGGGTCTTGTCCTATATGCTGTGCTTTTCCTGGTTCCTGTGCTTAGAACGTTGCTGTCGCCTGCTTCACGACTGACCTGGTTGGCTGCATTGTTTCTGCCGTTTCTCCCTCGGTGGCGTTGACGTGATTCGGCTGAGGGGTTGCTGGTTTCTGGTATTCAACTATTGACTTGTTCAGACGTCTCTTTGCTTTCGGCTGCTCCTCCCATTTGATGACAACATCGGCATGATTGACAATGTGTGCTTTTTCCTTTGTGTAGTGCTTTACTTTGGGATTTAATGTGGGCTTTCCAGCGATATAATCCAGATTTTATGTTCTACTGACTCTCTGACCATTTGGTCATTGTTTTCTACTTGTTTTGCCATTCACACTGAAGTTAAAGTGTTCCTGGTTCTTTTAGCCACTTTTTGAGTTGACTGAGAAGTTTTGAAATAAACTGTATTTGACTTACTACCCAGTCTGGCTCTTTAAGACTTACTGTGTTGTGACAGTCTGTGTATATGTTTTGTGTGTGTGTGTGTATATATATATGTGTGTGTGTGTGTGTGTTTATATGTGTGTGTTTGCATGTGTGTGTGTGTGTGTGTGTTTTGCACATGCGTTGTATTGTAATTTTTTGTTTTTTAGCTTTTTAAGTCTGTGTTTTTCATTGTTTTTATGAGTGATGGTCACTCGTTAGGCTGATAGGTGTCCTGTGTCCAAATTTGGTGTCAACTCATCCAGTAGCTTTTGAGTTAATCCCACAAACGAACATTACATTTTTATTTATATAGATTATAACATTCACACTTGCCTCAAGCAGTCAAGAGTTCTTTCCCTCTTCCTGGACATTCCACAGATATCTAAACCTCACTTGCCTGGTTTCCAACTGACCTTACAACCTCTGAGGATGCCTGCCAGAGATGTGGGCGAAACATCAGGAGAGAATGCTTCTGGAACATGGCCAAATATCCCGGAAAAATCACAGCAACCCAAAATGAAAGGTTTGAGAGTGGTTGGGTGTTTTTTTGGCAGTTTGGCATCAGTAAAGCAGTTTTAATATGGTTTGTAGTAAGAGAAAGAAGGGGAAATGCTGCACCCGAAAGGCATTTGAGTGCATTTTTATTGATTTGAGGCTGGAAAAATTATCCAGAAAGAAGTAAACCATGTGAGGAAATTTTGAGGGATGTCAGGGGAAATCAGAGCCACAAAAACCATTTCTTGGGAACTGTATTTTGCTCCCGTTTCACTCACCCTTGAATTAAGCCACCATGAGCTGAGACAAGCCTTAAAAGACTGAACTTCTGAAGCCGTGTGCGCTTTGTCTCACGATGCCACTCAGCACTGAAAAAATGGATCATCTTGTCAACAAGCTCACAATCAATGGAAATAATAATAAAACAACCTAGAAAGGAATCTGGTTTCCTTCAAAGCCTCAAGGGCCCTTCAATCTTTTGCTATCATTCCTAAGGATTCACAATATGACAATCAAGATCCTTCATCACAATATTGTCTCCAGCTCTATTGAGATAATAGATGAACAGCTGTTATCATGACATAGCCTCTCTTCTTTGTCGACAAAGGATGTTTTGAATGAATAGTCAATAGGTGTTTCTCCTAGGAATATTCGGAATATGGAAGCAGAAAATCCAGCATGTTGATGTTTCAGATGGAATAGAATTCAATGTTGAACATTGCTTTTGAACCAGCATGGTATAATGGTTTGAGCATCGGATTATGACTCTGGAGAGCAGGAGTTGAATCATGAATTAACCAGAAAAACCTGTTGGGTAACTTTGGCAAGTCACTCTCTCTCAGCCTCAGAAAAAGATAATGGAAAACCTCTTCTTAACATATCTTGCCCCGAAAAACCCATTAATAGGTTTGCTGTAGGGTAACCATTAAGTCAGGAATGAATGAAGGCATACAACAAGAGTGTGGCTGTGAGGTGCTCTTTTGATTTTTTTTAAATATTTAATCCTTCACAAACTTAAAAGTTTTAGCTTAATATTTTAGCTTTGCTAGTGTAGAAATTGGATGTTAGCCACTACTCTGAAATGCCAAGTATGAGGTGCTAAAACAAGTCTTGACAAGCACAGATTTTGTAGGGAATTCTATCTTAAGTGCCTTCCTTAGTAGCCCAATCCACACAAGGAAGTGCCAAAATTTATTTATTTATTTACTATATTTGTATACCGCCCTTCTCAGCCCTTAGGCGACACAAGGCTACACAGCAGGAAAAGTCCTGGGGTGCATTTCTACTGCTGCTTTTGCTCTAGGGCTATTTGTGCTTCTATGTGGACTAGATGAAATTGCGAGAGAGTCAGTCTCTTTCTCAAAATGTAGCAGAGGCCACAGTACTTCAAAACCTACAGTACCCTCTGCTGGAAATATTTATTTATTTTATTTATTTATTATTCCTTCTTATATTCCGCTCCTCCCAGCAGGCTCGGGGCGGATCACAGCATAAAAACCCGGCTAACATGAGGCATTCATGTCGCCGTACAATAAAAGCATAAAACATACAACATTGTCCCGAGGTTAACAGTTATGTCAAATCCTGGCATTCCAGTGTCGGAGTGTTGGTCAGAGAATGAATACGTTCGGCTAATTCAGCTAGCCGAAGGCCAGTCTAAACAGGGCGGTCTTGCAGGCCCTGCGAAATGGGATGAGCTCCCCGGCGGCACGGACATCATCTGGGAGAGAGTTCCAGAGTACCGGTGCCGCCACGGAAAAGGCCCTTTGCCTAGTCACGGACAGATGGCAGGTGCGGACCGATGGGATTAGGAGAAGATTAGACTCCCCTGAACGTAGTGACCTCGGGGTACATATGGGGCAAGGCGGTCCCTCAGAACGCCGGCCCTAGGCGTGTAAGGCCTTGAAGGTTAACACCAACACCTTGAAGGCAATTCGGTACTCAACAGGCAGCCAGTGCAGTTGCCGCAGAATGGGCGTGATATGCTCCCTCACCGGCGTTCCCGTCAGTAGCGAGCAGCGGCATTCTGCACTAGCTTGAGCTTCCGGACTGTCGACAAGGGGAGGCCAACGTGGAGGGCGTTACAGTAGTCTAGTCTCGAGATGACCGTCGCTTGGATCACCGTGGCCAGGTCATCCCTGGAGAGGTAGGGTGCCAGTCGCCTAGCCTGTCGTAGGTGAAAGAACGACGCCCTGCTGACCGCAGAGACCTGAGTCTCCATGGTACAGTACATCATGAAATATGGTACAGTACATCATGAAAAACACGCACTTTATATCGTCATGATATAGAAAGGCTGCACAATGTAATGGTTTCAGCATTGGGACTCTTAGTTTGTCCAGAAAACCCACTTTGTTGAGTCACTCTCTTAGCCCCTGAAAACTCCATTATAGGTTCACGTTTGGTTCCCCTAAAGTCAGAAATGAAGGCACACATCAGGAACAGACCCAATTCTCAAAGATCAATTTTGTCCTACATTATTAGGAGTCTAGATACAGGGAAGTCATGCTCCCCATGCTCTATTCTGCCTTAGTCAGACCACACCTGGAATCACACTGTGTCCAATTCTGGGCACCACAATTGAAGGAAGATGTTGACTCTGAGCTGGAATGTGTCCAGAGGAGGGCGACTCAAAGGATCAAGGGTCTGGAGAACAAGCCCTATGAGGAGCAGCTTAAAGAGCTGGGCATGCTTACCCTGCAGAAGAGAAGGCTGAGAGGAGACATGATGATGGCCATGTATAAAGATGTGAGGGAAAGTCATAGGGAGGAGGGAGCAGGCTTGTTTTCTGCTGCCATGGAGATTAGGACATGTAATTATGGCTTCAAACTACAGGAAAGGAGATTCCATCTGAACATTAGGAAGAACTTCCTAACTGTGAGAGCTGTTCAGCAGTGGAACTCTCTGCCCCGGAGTGTGATGGACGCTCCTTCTTTGGAGGTTTTTAAGCAGAGACTGGATGGCCATCTGTTTGGGGTGCTTTGAAGGAGATTTTTCTGCTTCTTGGAAGAGACCTTGTGGGATGGCCCACAAGGTCTCTTCCAACTCCATGATTCTATGACCCAAATTTACTTAATAGTAGAGTTGTAGGACTGCTGTATACAAGTCATAAAATCAGCTTGTTGTTCTGTTCTCTTTTAATCATTTTGTTCAACTTTGCCAGGCATTAGCTTCAAACTGGATTACATGGTCAGTGTAGATGCTCCCTTTGTCATATTTCTACAAACGTGGATATGGGACGCACACACCCATAAGAATTGGGGTTCCAAGCTATTTAAGTTTCTAAATGTGATTGCCATCATCTTGAATTCAGAAGAAAAATGTATAGTCAGTCAACACAATCCCTTTCGAATTTGATTCTTATATGCCAGTGAATTCTACAGCTGAAATATGTCAACGAAGTATTTACTTTAAAAGACTGATGGACAAAACCACTCAAAATAAACAAACATTTAATTGCGGCGGCAATACCAACGACCTCTCATTGAAAGGAAACCTTAAAAGAGACAGTCAAAGCAAACCAATGTGGCTGTTTATTTTCATTCATTTTAATTGTGGTTTCTGGAGATGAGACTTAAAATTAGGCAGCAATGGATGAGGGGGAAGGGGAGTAACCGGAAAGTCCCTGGGAGCGCAAATGACGCCACTTTGAAGAATACACATGATAAATTTCGTATTACATGAACGGTAAAAAGTGGGCTTCTTCATTCATAAGTTTTCAATTTCACGTAATTGGCTTTATTCCCCTATTGTCTCCTTTTTGCCAGTTTCTTGTCCCTCAAAGAGTGGATACTTGGCCTCCACGTCAGACCAGGTTATGTGACCATTTGCAAGGTCCCGAACTATGACGGGAAGCTCAGAGATCTGGAAATGGGAAGAGGAAGTAGACTTTGATGAGACACATCTTACTCAACAGGAATGATAACAGGACGTACCAAAATAATATCAAGTTCAATCATCATCATCTGTATCCCATTGGAGCCCTCAGTGGTGCAATGGGTTAAACCCTTGCACCGGCAGGACTGCTGATTGAAAGGTTGGTGGTTCAAATCTGGGGAACGGGGTGATCTCCCATCTGTCAGCTCCAGCTTCCCATGTGGGGACATAAGAAAAGCCTCTCAGAGGATGGTAAAACATCCGGGCGTCCCCTGGGCAACATCCTTGCAGACGGCTGATTCTTTCACACCAGAAGCGACTTGCAGTTTCTCAAGTTGCTCCTGACATGAAAAAATATATATCTACATCCCACCTTTTTCTCTAAAATAGATTCAAAGCAGCTCACAATAAAACCAATACAATATAATTAAAACCAAAAAATATATAGAAACATGAATATGAAATTAAACATGAACAGTATTAAAAATAGATAAAACCCTTAAAACTGATTAAAAACCTATTCATAGCTATTAAAACACCTCATGGGTCTGTAACGTTTGAAAATGGAAGTAGGATCACGTGACTAAATATTCTCAAAGAATGGAACTTCTCCTTTGGGTTCTGTCTTCCTTTAAAGGCCTGTACAAAAGGTCAATACAAAAGGACCCAAGACTTCCTCAGTTTCTTGAGTCCTTCTTCTAGAATTCCCCACTCCAAAATACGTAACCGGGCAGGACTCTTAACAAATCTCACTTCTTGGGGCTCCTTTCCATTTTGGGGTTGTCACAGACTCCTAAATTTGTCCTGAAGTTGGCATCGTGCAGGCCATGGGCCATTTTATTTGGCCGGTGCGGCCCTCAGAATTCAAGAGAAGTGTTTAAAAGTCCCCAAAGGCGATCTACGGACCCTACGGTTGCATTTTTGCAATGTTTTGGTGGCTTCTAGTTATTTTAAGCCTTACAGGAACTTTTTGTGAAGAGGGTGAATGCGGCCCCCTAGATTCCCACTCTTGTCCATCTCTGGCTTACTCCAAATCTATCAAGTTGGAAGGCTGTGACAAGAACCCTTCGGAAAAAGGTATTTCTACACCCACTCTCTTCCCTACTGCAACTTAATCCATTCTGAGCATGGCCTGAGCTAGGAATGAGCATGGAGTACATTTTTACCTCTCACTGACCCACCCCCACCCTTCCGCACAGACATCTCACCTCGGCCCGGATCTGGCGCATGGAGTCACGATCCCTTAAGGTGGCTGTGTGTGGTGTCCTGTTGACCGTGTCGAAGTCAATCGTGATCCCGAAAGCCACCCCGATCTCATCCGTTCTGGCATAGCGCCTGCCGATGGAGCCGGAAGAGTCATCCACTTTGTGGGAGACTCCGTTTCGGGTAAGAGCTTCCGCTGTTGAAAAGCAGGAGGACAGAAGGACAGTTCTAACTGGCTTGCTGAACCTTTGACAATGGAAGACATGGGCACAGAAGGAGTCCTCGGTGGCGCAATAGGTAAAACCCTTGTGCCGGCAGGACTGCTGACCAAAAGGTTGCCAGTTTGAATCTGAGGACCGGGGTGACCTCCCGTGTCAGCTCCAGTTTCCCCTGTGGGGACATGAGAGAAGCCTCCCACAGGATGGTAAAATATCCGGGCATCCCCTGGGTAACATCCCTGCAGATGACCAGTTCTCTCACACCAGAAGCAACTTGCAGTTTCTCAAGTCACTCATGACACGGGGGAAAATAAGCAAAGAAGACACAAGGATTTCCTAAAACATTGCCAATAGAAACTCTGCATCAAGTAAAAGTCTATTCTTCTTGGAAGTGCAATTTGTAGTTGACCTCCCAGGAATAAAAGGGGGGAAAACATGTATTTCAAGTTAGTAATGGGTAAACAGTTGTTATACTGTTATTTGGACTACAGTTCCACTGCCAGCGTGACCAAGTTAAAAGGCATGACAGTTGTGGTGTATAATATCTGGCAAATCAATGGTCCCTTTTCTTGGTTCCGGGGGCACACAACACGCAATGCAAAATAGTAATAATAATAATTTCTCCTGGTCATTGTAAACTAAAGTGCAAAGGTTTATCGTGCCTACCCGATGTTTGTCCTAATACAAATCTATATTCATAATAATTTGAAAATGTGTATGTATGTGTGTGGCTGGGGTGCCCACTTCCACAGAAAGGTTCTCACTTCCACAAAAAGTTTTAACCCACAGTGCTGAAGAGTCACCAAAAGCCCTCCCTCCAATGACATTTCAGGTTATAGCAAGCTCCATGAACATGTAGGCCAACCCCTGCCAATGTCCTCCCTAAACACCACGCTGCCCACCATCCATCCAAGGAATGCTTTCATTTGGGGCCAATTACATCCTAGATTTTACAGACATCCCAGTGTTTCTTACTCTCTCCATTGGTGTGAAATGTGCATGATCCCACCCACTGCCTCCCCTTTAACCCTTTCCTATTCTTTACAACTGTCTGCACAACAAACGGAGCAAAACTAATCAGCAACTAAACATACTGGAGGAGTTTGTGGGATTGACTCCACATGGTGGAAGCTGTAGTTCACCCTGCATCAAGTCAGATCACTGTGACCCCCACTGACACTGGACCTGGACCACATTTGGCACACAGAACCCCCATGACCTGAGAAAAATACTGGAGAGGTATCAACGACCTTGATTTATAGTCGTTGTAGGTATTGGGATTTATAATTCACCTGCAATCTAAGAGCACTCTGGACCCCACCAATGGCGCCCTGGACAAGAACCCCTATGACCAACTGAAAATACTGAAGGGGTTTGGGGGGAACTGACCTTCATTTGTGGAAGTTGTAGTTCACTGACATCCAAAGACACTGTGACAACCAAGTTTGGATTTGAACCAAACTTGGTACACAGAACCACTATGACCAACTGAACCTACTGCGGGGATTTGAGGGGGCTGGCCCACCATGGTGGGAGCTGTAGTTTATCCTGCAGCCAGAGATCACACTGAACCCCACCAATAATGCATCTAGAGCAAACTTGCTTAAAATGCCAAACTTTAACTACTGATGGGAGTTTCAGGGTGTTAACCTGGCATGATGTGAGTTGTAGTTCACCCACAACCTTATGCATTTTGTAAAAAAAATTAAAATGACTTTTTAAATAACCCAGGCAATGCCAGGTACCAAAGCTAGTAGGAGAATAAAAAGGTACCAAATGACAAAAGGGAAGCAGACATCTGAATTAATTGGTTCCCCAGTCTGTTTACTTCATGTTCCGGGACTCAAAAATAAAGCATAGGACATAACAAAAATGTATAGGATCTAATTGCCCACAACTAGATTACAAGTTCCTATTCAAATTACTTCCTCTGTCAAAGGTTCAGAATGTGTTTCCAGACAGTTACTGCTGGGAGGAAGATGTAAATCTCCTTTCCATGTAGTTCCTCTATGAAATCCCACTCGTTTCCTCGGAGCCTTGCAAGTATCAGGGCTACTCACCTAGTTCCTTCACAAATGGCATAAATTCCTGGTTTTGGCTCAAGGGCAGGACAGAGCATTTGTACGGCGACACGACAGCAGGGAAGTTGAAGTACTGAAAGAAAACACAACAGATATAGTGAGTTGGAGGGAAAGTAAGTAAAAAAACACCTCAAAGTTCGGAATATTGCAACCAAAAAAACCAAAATATGTGAATAATCTGGTAATATTCATGTTTCCTTTAGATCGACTTTTTTTTTCTAATGGTCAGAGGGAATCTCTTTCCTTGCAATCCAAATCCACAGAAAGAGATTCTGCATAAACTAATATTGTGCTGTGCTAATAATATAATATATTGTATGCACATATAATATTGATAATAATATTATAATGTAATACAATATAACACTGATAGTAATACAATATAATAATTATATATTTATATTACATGTAATATTACTAATAATATTACAGTATAGTGCTATAGTGCAATATAGTCATATATAATGCTAATATTGTGCTATGCTAATAATAGAATCCATTGTATACACATATAATATTGATAATAATATAATGTAATACAATAGAATACTAATAATACATAATTATATATATATATATATAACATGTAATATTACTAATAATATTACCGTATAGTGCTATAGTACAATATAGTAATATATAAGACTAATATTGTGCTATGCTAATAATAGAATATATTGTATGTACAAATAACTTGTAAGCTGCTCTGAATCCCCTTCAGAGTGGGAAAATAAACATTAGGGAGCACTTCCTGAGGGCAAGGCCTGTTCGACATTGGGGTGGTCTGCATTAGGAAACAGGGCTCTCCTTCTTTGCCTGCCTTTAAACATCCATCAACACTTAAAGAGCGTGCAAAATCCTACCGTTCGCTGCTCGTCTCCTTCCCGGATGCGGAATGTATGCTCAAATACTGTATACATGATTCTTCCGATACCAAACGAAGGCTCAATTACATTGGGAACTATTTCTTCCACTGAAAACCAAAAAAAGATAGAAATAGGTCAAAAGGAATTATTTATTTGGAGCCACACCAATGAGCCTAATTCTGGATCCTTTATGTGAAGTGATTATACATGAAAATTCCAAAAAAGTTCAAAGTCCCAGGTCGACCGTCAGCCCTGCTCACTGTTGACCTAAGCAGTTCGAAAACTGCTTTAGCTGTAATTACAGAAATTAGGTACTGCTAAAAAGCAGGGGAGGTGTTTTACAACGCCATACAGAAAAAGAAGATCTGAAAATGCAGGAATGAGGAAGTCCTGATGGCTCTTTGTCAGAGGACGGAGCGACAGCAACCCCTATGGACCCAAGCCCAACTGTTCATGGCATCAAAACACCTCCTCCTTCTGTTCTGTTTGTCTATACAAACGGCATTGAATGTTTTCCGTGTATGTATACTTGTGATCCGCCCTGAGTCCCCTTCGGGGTGAGAAGGGCAAAATATAAATAAAGTGTTGTTGTTGTTATTATTATTCTCGACCTCCATAGAGGGACTCAGACCGGCTGACAGCAAGAATTCAATGCTGACACTAAAAATCTAAAACATCATACATTGACAATAAATTAACAATACCTAGAGGAATAAATTACATAAAAACCATTCGCCAAGATAAAATCGTGTCCAACTCAGTCCGTATATTCAGTCCATATATTGTGGTCAATAACTTTGGTCGAATACCGGACTGAGTCATCATTCCGCAAAAGCCTCGTTCCACAGCCAGGTTTTCACTAGCTTTGTAAAGGTCAGGAGGGAGGGGGCAGATCTAATTTCATTTGGAATTCCATAGCTGGGGGGCCGCCACAAAGAAGACCCTGTCTCTTGTTCCCGCCAGATGCGCTTGCGAAGGTGGTGGGACCGAGAGCAGGGTCTCTCCAGACGATCTTAACACTCTTGATGGTTCATAGGGGAGGATACGTTCAGACCGGTAAACTGGGCCGGAACCGTATAGGGTTTTGTAGGTTAAGACCAGCACCTTGAATTGTGCTCAGAAGCTAATTGGCAGCCATTGGAGCCGGAGCAACAAGGGAGTTGTACGCTCCCTGTACCCCGCTCCCGTTAGTAGTCTGGCTGCCAAGTGTTAGACTAATTTCAGCTTCCGGGCAGTCTTCATAGGCAACCCTACGTAGACAGTGTTGCAGTAGTCTATACGGGATGTAACCAGAGCGTGGACCACCGTGGCCAAGTCAGACTTCCCAAGGGTGCAGCTGCCGCCCAAGCTTTAACTGTGCAAAAGCTCTTCTGGCCACCGCCGAGACCTGGGGTTCCAGGCTCAGTGATGAGTCCAGGATCACTCCCAAGCTGCGAACCTGCGTCTTCAGGGGAAGTGTAACCCCGTCACGCACAGGCTGAAACCCTATGCCCTGTTTGGCCTTATGACTGACCAGGAGTACCTCTGTCTTGTCTGGATTTAGTTTCAATCCGTTACAGCGGCCAAGCACCGGTTCAGGACTTAAACAGCCTCCTTAGTAACAGGTGGAAAGGAGTGACAGAGTTGGACATCATCTGCGTACAGCTGACACCGTACCCCGAAACTCCGGATGATATCCCCCAACGGCTTCACGTATATGTTGAATAACATAAGGGACAGCACTGAGCCCTGCGGGACCCCACAGTACAATGGCCGTAGGGCCGAGCAGGAGTCCCCTAACAACACCTTCTGGGAACGACCCTCGAAGGACTGGAGCTACTGCAAAACAGTACCTCCAAAGTCCATTTCCTGCGAGGCGTCCCAGAAGGATGCCCGTGGTCGACGGTATCGAAGGCCGATGAGAGGTCCAGCAGAACCAAAAGGGACACCTCCTGTCGAGCTCTCAGCGAAGATAATCAACTATGCCTTAAGGAGACCAAAGCTGTCTCAGTACCATGTCCCGGCCTAAAGTCTGTACTGTTGGGAATTGTGGGAGTTGAAGTCCAAAATATCTGGAGGGACAAAGTTTGCCTTGTCTATAGTGAACCTCATGCAGCCGACAGTAGCCACAAAAAACACAATCCAAATAAAATCTGACTTTTACAATGCTCCCAAATTCTCGGTAGCTAATTGGTAGCCGAGTCCCAAATTAAGAGAAAAGCAGAACATGCCTATAATCAAAACAATAAACCAATAAACTTAAGATGAATATCTGCCAATATGACCTTAAAAGATAGGGGGAGGGGATGTTTACCATGCAATGTCTTCTGGAATCTCTTCACACTGACCATATCCTTTGTTAATTGAAAAGTTTTCCCTTCAGTTTCAATAGTAAATTCCCTACAAAAGAAACAGAAAGACATTTCAGAATAGTACCGTTAACCATGTGACATATTCAGCCAATTAATGTTAGCCTTATTGCCAAGAGTATCTAGATATTTTAACAAATGTTGTTTTTTAATTTGATTTACTATATTTATATACCGCCTTTCTCAGTCCTTTCTCACCGCCTATCTCATTATGACTTCCCTTGATCTTGAAACTATACACCGATGGATGCAGCCTAGAATCACACTGTTGACTCATGTTCAGCCTATGATCTACTAATTTATTTATTTATTTGCTATATTAATGGGGCCTCTGTTGGTGCAGCGGGTTAAACTGCTGAGCTGTTGAACTTGCTAACTGAAAGGTCAATGGTTCGAATCCAGAAGCAAGGTGAGCTCCTGCTGTTAGCCCCAGCTTTTGCCAACCTAAAAGTTCGAAAACATGAAAATGTGAGTAGAACATTAGGTACCGCTCTGACGGAAAGGTAACGGCACTCCATGCAGTCATGCCAGCCACATGAACTTGGAGGTGTCTATGGACAATGCCTGCTCTTCGGCTTAAAAACGGAGATGAGAACCAACTTCCAAAATCGGACACGACTAGACTTAATGTCAGGGGAAAACCTTTACCTTTACCTTAATGTATTTTATATACCACCTTTCTCACCCCTAGGGGAGACTCAAGCCGGTTTACAGCATACCAGTGACAAAAATTCAATGCCAACATACATGTAAAAAGAAAAATAATAATTAAACACTAACATGTAACTATACATTAAAATCATTAAAGCCAGTAAACATGAGGCACAAACAACATTTAAATATGAAAACAAAGCATTAAAAACATCTTAATATGAATATTAAAATCACATGATCCAAAAATTGTACACTGTAACCATTCCAATTGTGATTACACATATTTCCTAATTATTCTTTGCACTGCATTATTTTACTGGCCAAAGGCTTGGTTCTACAACCATGTCTTTGTTTTCTTTCTAAAGGCCAGGAGAGAGGGTGCTGATCTAATCTTAATGGGAAGAGAGTTCCAGAGCCGATGAGCCACCACTGAGAAGGTCCTGTCTCTTGACCCCACCAAACATACTTGCAACGGAAGCAAGACCGAGAACAAAGCCACCCCAGAAGATCTTAATCTCCATGATCGTTCATAAAAGTAGATACTTTTGGACAGGTAAGCTAGGTCGGAACCCTTTAGGGCTTTATAGGCTAAAGCCAACTGTTTGAACTGTGCTGATAGAAAACCAGCAGTCAGTGGAGCTGATGTCTCTTTTGGCTTTTCTTTGTAAACAAAGATTCTTAGGAAGGACTCATCCCAAGCTTTTTACAACACGTTGATGACTAAAAAGGCCAATCTGATAGGTATGTCCAGTTGCAGAAAGCACAGCAGAAAGTCTCCTTGGGTGATGTTATTTCCAAGTTGCGGTTCTTTCTGTGTTGTCGTTTCTCTACGAGACTCGTTTGTCATGTCTTCTCGAAAGACGCCAAAGCATTGTGGATAGTGCGTCTCCATGCCTCCCGATGTGAGGCCAAGGTGGAACATTGTTGGTGATCAATCTGGCCAAGCCTGAGATGTTGTTTCAGGGAGTCCTTATATCTCTTTTTGGGGGCGCCTCTCTTGCGCTGACCTGTGGTGAGTTCACCATAAAGTAGTATCTTTGGGAGGCGGTGGTCCTCCATCCTAGAGACGTGCCCTGCCCAGCACAGCTGTGTTCTCAATAGCATGGCCTCAATGCTGGTGATCCCTGCTTGCTCAAGGACAGCAACATTCGACACATAATCAGTCCAGTGTATATTTAGAATTGTGCGAAGACAGCGCTGACGAAAGCGTTCGAGGAGTCAGTGTTGGCAATAGGTGACCCATGTTTCAGACCCATATAGGAGAATAGACAGAATAGGCAGGGGAGCTGATGTAACGGGGGGCTAAATCTTGGAATGAACTTCCAAGGTTTAACACAATCTATAGGCGATATTCTTGGCAGAAAAAACTGGCCCCTTATAGGTGCCCCATGGAGAAATGATAGGAAGAACAAACAGAAGGACAAAACTTACCCTTTTTCATTCAATAGTTTCTCCATCTCACAGATGTAACACTCATCACAGATGGAAAGGTATTCCAACACCAGCTTGCCATCCTTCTTATAAGCCTTGCCAATTGGTCCCTTATTTGCCTCAAACTGAACAACATTTGCTGTTCTGTGCAGGGAACATTAAGGAACACAAAAGGAAGCAGCAGATTTGGTCTAATAAGTCGTGCCCTGAAGATTACTACTGCTTTTGCTACTACACTGTTATCTGTCATTTCTTTCGGTAGCTTTATCCTAAGTGCCATATAGAACAAAAGGACTTCAGGGCTTTGGTGTGAATACTCAAAGCAAATGGGGTCAGGATCCTTTCATACAGCCATGCCACACAATATACAAAATCCATAAGGTCACAAGTAGAACACAGATAGCAGAACATTGCATTACACTATGTAACAAAATATGAAAAAAAATGTTATTTCCTGTTTAACTGTGCGGTACTTGCTTTGAAAGCTGTTTTTATACTCTAGAGACTTCATTTTTGTAGCTGCCACAAACTATGTTGAATTGGTTGAGACTGTATGAACGGAGGGCGAAAGGGAAAACATGCCAAGAAGAAGGTGTCTCAAGCCAACCCTGACCGGGTCCACCTTCCACCTGGAAACCAATGTCCTCACTGTGGAAGAACATGCGGATCAAGAATAGGGGTTTTTAAAATCCATTATCTGGATCCAGAGATCCTCCACACCCAATTCACGAAGAGAAAGCACTGAGCTTGCAAAATACTGGTTTCATTTTCAAAAGGATATGGGTTCCTTCAGAGGCTTCTCAGCTACGAGAGGAACTTTGGTGGCTCTGGCGTGGCAGGAGAGGTCATAGCAGGAGCGGTCAGCACAGCCAACAATTTCAATCCACCCCTGAAAAGAGCCCAAATACAGTTACTTGCTATGCTGGATGAATTTCGAAGTGCCACTGAAAGGTGATTGTGAGCCTGACCTATATCTGGGGTACCAATTTCACCAGGCTTCTATGCTTAAGTAGCCCTGACCTTTCATGACATTTGCCCAACTACACTAGGAGTACGTATAAAAACCTGGAAGAGTTACCTCGTGATGTGTGAACCAAAAACATGGAGTGTGCAGCTTTGTTTGAAAGCTTTAAAAACTATTTTGTACTCTTAAGAACCATCAGGAATATGTTGTCAAAGGCCGGAATCACTGGGTTGCTGTGAGTTTTCTGGGCTGCCTGGCCATGTTCCAGAAGCATTCGTTCCTAACGTTTTGCCTACATCTATGGCAGGCATCCTCAGAGGTTGTGAGGTCTGTTGGAAACTAGGTAAGTGCGGTTTATATATCTGTGGAATGATGTCCAGGATGGGAGAAAGAACTCTTGTCTGTTTGAGGCAAGTGTGAATGTTGCAATTGGCCACCTTGATTATCATTTAATAGCCTTGTAGCTTCAAAACCTGACTTATTGCTGCATGGGTGATATTTTTCTGTTAGCTGGCCCTGATAGATGCTTGTTTGGAGTTCCCCTGTTGTTTGAGTGTAGTTCTTTATTTACTGTCTTGATTTTAGAGTTTTGAAATACTGGTAGCCAGATTTTGTTCATTTTCATGGTTTTGTCCTTTGTGTTGAAATTGTCCACATGCTTGTAAGTAAATAACACTAAAAAAAAACAGAGGAATTCCAGATAAGAACCAATCAGGGCTAGCTAACATCTCCCAACAAAGGATCTCCCCAGGCAACAATTAGCCTGGCTTTGAAGCTGCAAGGCCATTAAATGCTAATCATGGTGGCCAACTGCAACATTCACACTTGCCTCAAGCAGACAACAGTTCTTTCTCCCATCCTGGACATCATTCTACAGATATATAAACCCCATTTTCCTAGTTTCCAACTGACCTCACAACCTCTGAGGATGGCTGCCATAGATGTGGGCGAAACATCAGGAGAGATAAATTCTGCAACATGGCCAGACAGCCTGAAAAACCGGCAGCAACCTATCAGGAATCTGTTTGCACATTTAGCCAAAAAGGATGCAATGTAACAGTGCCGATACTGAAACAGCAAGAAACAAGTTGCCTTGTTTAGGATAACAATTTCCTGAACTGGTTTTCAAATCCTAAGTGCCTCCGTGCATCAAGTGGAAGTTTGCACTCAACTAAAACTAAAATCCTAGGACACAACCTGTTGAGACAGCAGCATCTTGCAGAATATTTTCGGTAAAGTGTAAACTCCACTGCTCCCACTGATCTTGACCGCAATGAACGCAACAGCCTCCGGAGCCATCAAATCACTTACATAGGATGTTTTGGACTCTGCATCCCAGCAGTCGCAGGCATAATGAGCCATCTCGTTCTCCATATGCTGCCGGAAGCGCAGCATGTTTGGGGAGATGCCGACTTTTACAAGGTAGAGGTAGATGCGGCCAATGAAGTAACCCAGCACCGAGTTATTGATTACGCCCTGAGAGGACAAAGAAGATTCGAGGAAGGATCAATAAAGGGGGTCAAAAGTTGCTACTATGAGAGAACATACAATGCTGGTACAGCAAAAAGCATGTGCGGTAAATATAAAAGACACCTTCCACAGTATTAAATAAGGAAAACTTAGAAATATTCCAACAGAATAAAAATGCAAAGTTCATCATAAAACAACATTCAAAGTCCACATGGTGGTGATTTATGAAGTCACCCCCCAAAAAGGCTTTTGTTGTTTGGCTTAATAAAGATATCAACATTAAATGAATTTCTGGTTTCAAATGGCATGATTTGGAAGTGCAGCAGGAACTCACAGATTAAACCTGGCAAGGTGCAAAGAATTTGACAAAATTCCTAATTCTAGGTTCATTTATTTATTATTTATTTACATCATTTATATTCCGCCCCTTTCACCCCGCGGGGACTCAGGGCGGATCACAATGCACATATATAGGCAAACATTCAATGCCATTGACATACAACATATAGAGGGAATTTAACATAGAGGGAATTTAACATTCCAGCTTCTGGCCAGATTTATGGCCTTGTAAATCAGTTAAATTTAACCTCCCCACAAAGTAGTACCTACATTTCCTAATTGACAGATGCAAGGTCGACAACAAGCTACACAAATTGGCTGAGAGTTCACCCCGACCCGGGCAAGCCTCAAACTCATGACCTTCTGGTCAGTAGAGATCTTATGCAGCTGACACCCAGCCAGCTGCGCCACATTCCCGGTGCTTAAAGTAAGGAGATATTGTGCTTATTGTGTTTCTAGAGAATTCGACAGTCAATGTTTTCTGACTGGTGTAAACATACTTTTTTTTTATGAATGAGATAAAATTTTGGCCAAGCTCTGCCCCCAGCTAGGCCTGCACAAAGTCAAAAAGGAAAACCAACATAGTTGTCCTTCACCTTTCACTACGTCATAACCTTGGCTGCATTACCTGCTCAACAGCATCCCCCAGACGCATGACCCGAGCAGACTGCCCACTGGTCTGGGCCTTGGAGGAATACAGGAGGATGTGGAGATCTGCTACATTCTGGAACCTGGGGTGATCTTTCTCATTGGGATCCACAAAATGCTCAATTTCTGCCATGGTAAATTCTCTAAAACAGAAAAAGAGAGGTCCAAAGTTTATCAGCTATTCTGTTTGACAGGCACTTATCCCAAAAAGTGATAGCACCTACACACTTTGAACAGCACAGTCCATATACAGGGAAGCCCTACCTCAAGGCATCTGATATCAAGGACACCCCTGACTAAAGAATGCTGAGGCTACCTCAACACAAGATAGGCAAACTTCAGACCTCCTCCAGGTGTTTTGGACTTCAAGTCCTGCAATTGGGACCCATCTACCTTTATGACCGCATCTCCTACCACAAACCTGCACAATCTCTTCTATCCTCTGTAGAGGCTCTTCTTTTGCCCCTTCCTCTGTACTAAGGCTATATCAGGACAAATCTAACAATTGAAACAGTCGCTATCCAGTCTTGGTCTGGGAAGAATCATAGAATCATAAATTGGAAGAAACTTTCTGGGCCATCCAATCCAACCCCCTGCCAAGAAGCAGGAAAATCGCATTCAAAGCACCCCCCACAGATGGCCATCCACTCTGTTTAAAAGCTTTCAAAGAAGGAGCCTCCACCACACTCCTGGACAGAGAGTTCCACTGCTTAACAGCTCTTACAGTCAGGAAGTTCTTCCTAACGTTCAGGTGGAATCTCCTTTCTTGTAGTTTGAAGCCATTGCTCCATTGCATCCTAGTCTCCAGGGCAACAGAAAACAAGCTTGCTCCCTCCTTCCTATGACTTCCCGTCACATCTTGATACATGGACATGATGTCTCCTCTCAGCCTTCTCTTCTGCAGGCTAATCATGCCAGTTCTTTACACCACTCCTCATAGGGCCTGTTCTCCAGACCCTTGATCATTTGACTTGCACTCCTCTGGATACATTCCAGTTTGTTAACATCTCCCTTCAATTGTGATGCCCAGAACTGGACACACTGTGATTTCAAGTGTGGCCTGATCAAGGCAGAAAAGAGGAGGAGCATGATTTCTCTGCATGTAGACCAGGGATGGGCAATTACCGGCCCTCCAGGTGTTTTGGACTTCAACTCCCAGAAATCCTAGCCAGTTTACCAGCTGTTAGGATTTCTGGGAGTTGAAGTCCAAAACACCTGGAGGGCCAGTAATTGCCCACCCCTGATGTAGACACTAGACTCCTATTTATGCAGGCCAAAATCCCATTGGCTTTAGCTGCCCCATGACATTATTGGATCATGTTTAACTTGTTGTTCACGAGGACTCCAAGATCTTTTTCCCACGTCCTGCTATCGAGCTAGGCAGCCCCCTCCCCATTCGGTATCTTTGCATTTCATTTTTTTTCTGCCTAAGTGGAGTACCTTGCATTTCTCCCTGTTGTACTTCATTTTGTTAGTTTTGGCCCATCTCTCTAATCTGTTAAGATGGTTTCGAATTCTGCTCCTGTCTTCTGGAGTATTGGCTATTTCTCCAAATTTGCTGTCATCTGCAAACTTGATGATCATGGCTTCTAATCCTTCATCTAAATAGGGAAGATCTGGTTCCCTTTGTCATTCAAACACTCAAAAGGTCAAGGAACCCTACACATTACACAATCATTTCCTCTTTTAGTACAAAACATGTTACTAAATATTGCACAGAAACCACTGCCAAAGCTCTGCGTCTTCCTATTTTACTTCTGCACTGATTAACAAATGATGCCCCAAATTTGGAAACGCTGATAGTGCTTTGAAAAGGCCCTGTTTTAAATCAATTATTTAAATCACTATTTACATTTGTAATTTAAATTGCCCTAGATTGAAAAGAACCCACCCACATGGGAATGGAGCTAAGTATATGGCATTCCACAGCACACACCTTAGTAATTATTACCTCCTCCATTTTATCTTCATTACTACATGCTTTATATTCCCTTCTAACATCAAAGAGATGAGGGAGGAAATGACAATGTCTGGAAGTTTGAGGATTTCCAAATGGATCTGGAATACCTTATTTCTAGGGAACCTGGCAAAGTTAACACTGGAGAGTTACATACAGCTCTGCAGATCAGCTGTAAGACTTCTAAGCTCTATACCAGGGGTGCCCACATTTTTTCAGCATGCGAGCTACTTTTTAAATAACCAAGTCAAAAAGATCTACCTTTTCCTGCCGCCGCGCACACGCTCCTGCTGGCCGCGCACGCTCTTGCCACCTGTGCGACATTGCGGGAATGAGGGAGCGTGATGCTCCCTCGTTCCTGCAATGCCCCGTGGGCAGAAGAAGCGCCACGCGGGTGGAAGGCTCCTGCCGCCCGCGTGCCTCCTCTTTCCGCCCGCGCGGCAGGAACCTTCCGCCCGCGGGGCATTGCGGGAATGAGGGAGCCTCGCGCAGGGTGTACATATGCAGGGTACATGCGCACACGGCAGAACCGCCCCATCCGCCTGCGATCGTCCTGATTTCGACTCGTGATCGACTTCCTGGGCAGCCCTGCTCTATACAATATCACCATCTTGACTGACAAAAAGGGGAAGTCATGACTTTGGGGGGACTGAGGGAAGAGTATATGAGGATGGTTCATCAAACAGTCTTGATCAATATATTGTCTCTGCCATGACTAAAGGTGGAAAATCCCTTTTCTAGATTCTTGTTCAAAAGGGAATGGTTGCCGTACCTGACTCTGATGAGTCCTGAGCGAGGAGAGATCTCGTTCCTGAAGGAATTTCCAATCTGAGCCGCAGCAAAAGGCAGCTTGCCTTGGTTGAATTCCAAAAGGCGTTTGAAGTTCAGGAAGATCCCCTGTGCCGTTTCTGGCCGCAGATAACTTCAAACATTGAAAAACAAACATGATACAATTAATAATGACTAGGAGGGGGAAAAAGAGCTCGGCTGACAGTAAACATAACTAATTCCCATGAAAATGAACAACATAATGGAATCTGGCCCACTTGGGATCAGCCTGAATTTCTATCTAGGCTGACCTTAATTGACTTGGCTGCAATAAAGGTTCATGTCCTCAGCCTTCCGCTACCCTTTGCAGGCATGCTCACATTTATGCCAAGGCCAACACTTCTAAATGGAACCACACTCTTGCTCCTACATTTGGTTCAATGTAGATCCTCCAGGTGTTTCTATGGCAATAGTTCCCAACCTGTGGTTCGTAGACCACCAGTGGTCAGCAAGAAGGAAAATATGTTCCACGGCCTCACCATTACTACATCATTGCCTCATAATCATGTGGCAATGAGAGCGACTGGTTTCGCGTAAATGGTGCTGAGGCAATGGGGATGTCAGGAGAGGAGAGGCTGACTACTCATGAAAGATTACTACCACATCAGCTCTAGATTATTAAATATGTTTTTTGTGGGCAAGCAGGTGGCAACTACTGGATGGCATATGTTCTGTATCAGAAACAAGAGTTGATGTGGTATGTCCAATGCAAATTTCTGAATCACCACCCAAAATAACCAAACCGAATCTGAAGTTGACCAAAAGCTTATTTTTAACCTTTTGGTACTAATGTTGGAGAGTGGAAGTGGTCCCTGGTCAAGTAGTCCCTGGTCAAAAAAAGATTGGGAACCACTGTTCTATGGTATGATTTTGCCAGACATTTCCATAGTGTTTTGCTGGCAAATACCTTTCTAGGAAATTGTCTCTGATAACCTCTGGTTAAACTGCAAGAACTTTGTTTTCATGGAAGGGACATCCTGCAGCACATTTTCCTGTAGTTTTTCAGTGACTATCTCATCAAGTCTCAACCACTTGAATATAGTTCGTGGCAGCCACAAATACACTTTCAAAAGACTTTCAAACTAGGAACAGAATTTTTTTGAATTTTCTTACATAATGTATGCTTAAGAAATAAGATTGTATGTTTTAATGGCCAGCCTTAAGACATCTATAGCTGCAGCCTTAATAATTAATATACTTAACCTTTCATAATGGTAATTCTTTTTGTCGAACTCTTATGTTTTTTGATATTAAAATAACTTTGTAATGCTGAATTATATTCTAAAGTGCTGGTAGCATAATCCATTTAATCCACTTGTATATATGACTGATTATTGCATTTTATTTTCGAAGGAATGACTGATTGATTATTGACATGGTCAAGATTGATGTTACCCGCTGTTATAGCCAGCCTTGAGAAAGTCTCATTGAGAGACGAAACAAAATGGATCTGCTCTTGATACCATACTGAGCCGTTGGCTGTTTGGTGGAATAGTAGAGGGATGACCATGCACGTATGACTTATATGGATTATATATACATGAAAAGACACGTGGATTAATTGTACTGACAATATTGATACATTGTGAACACTTCCAACAGGAACTGTGTGTTTGTTTTCACGTTTTCCATATTTTGTGGATATAACCCGGATTAAAACCCGGACCAAAGAAAAAGAATAATATATTTACTTTTCAACCTTCGCATTTGTCTTTATTACTGACTACTGGACTTCCAAAAACTTGGGGACTTACCTTTGGATCATATACTTTCTTACCTGTGGATTACAAATACTTCAATGAAGCACGGACTACCCCATTTATAATATACGGAAGGACCTTCACCGCAGTGAGTGTTACTTTGCATCTGCATTGCAGAGCCACAAATGCGGAACACACAGGACTGAGTAGAAGTTTGTGTTATTGTATAAATTATATGTACTGTTGATTGCTTATGTAACAGTTTGACACAGCACCTCCCCCATAGTAATTTCTATGCGCCAGCATACCCTCACCAAGTGCAGAAAATGTCAGAAAGGTGTCTGCTTCCACGTTTAACTTACCCAGGCATGTTTCCTCCTGGTCCAATAGAGGTCTTGAACATAAGGTTGAACGATACAGGAGGAGAGAGATCATTTCCTGTAGTAGGAGACTTCACGTTGTAATTCACAAACAAGTCTGCAAGCTCTTCCTGGCTATAATTGTCCAGCTAGAAAAAAAGGAGTGTGAAAGACATTCAGGTTAGCAATGGAAGTGACAGCGGAGTCTATTTTCTATCCATCTCACAATCTGTGTAACACTAAACAAAGAAACAGATGCACACAAACATATATAAATGGTTTTCACCTCTTAACCAGTTACATCTCATTTGATTTCAGAATTGTAAGCAGGGTTTGGTTAGAACACGTACAGAGACCAAGGAGGGAATAACATATAGAAAAGACTCTGAATATTAGAAAACTGCTGCCAGGTAGAGTTGACAATGCCACAATAGATGCCAGCGCAAGCGAGCTTCCATGCTCCTTATTAACACAATCCCATTTTATAGACTCATAGAATAGTAAGAGTTCGATGAGACCACATGGGCCATCTAGTCCAACCCCCTGCCATGCAGGAAAAGCACAATCAAAGTATCCCTGACAGATGGTCATCCAACCTCTGTTTAAAAGTTTCCAAGGAAGGAGCTTGTACCACACTCCGAGGCAGAAAGTTCCATTGTTGAACAGCTCATGAGGTCAAGAAGCCCTTCCTAATGTTCAGGTGGAATCTGAACATTAATTTGAACCCATTGCTCCGAGTCCTAGTCTCAAGGGCAACAGAAAACAAGTCTGCTTGCATCCATCCCCTTCCACGGCCAAATCACCAACTGACCTGTGTTAGTACATTCTCCATCTCAGTCTTTTTCTCCGCTGTACACTTCTTGTCTGACATCAGCTTCTGTAAGTGAGCTGCAGAACAAAGAAAGACACATCAAAGCTAGCAGTCAAGTCATCATAATGCAGATGATAAACAAGAGCAGCCATTTTTCAAGCAGGCTTCTGAGGAGTTCAGTAATGACAGAGAGAGGGCCCTTAGCTGACCTTCCCTTGTAAAGCACAGTCATAGGGAAAAGCTGGACATCTTTTAGGTCTCAATGTGACAGCAAGTCCAGACAGGACTAATCTTTAAATATTAGAATATCCCCATTTCCCTACAGAATGCAATCAATTTTGCAACTCAGATGCGAGTGCATTCAGTTGAAACCAGCTTCAGATTTCTAGAATTTGAGGCAGAATTATCCTCAGTAATGTCCTCTACCCATTATCTTTTAGACTCTGGACACAAGGTACACATCAGAATGTGAATGCATGTCTGAATTTTACTAACAAGTTGCAGTTCCCCTTCTTATATCTCTATGCTGTAACAAGCGTGCTTATGGAGCATTACCCCACCTAGACCTTCCAAGAGAGGACTTTGCACAATAAACAAACCTTTACTTTCTTTGGGATTTTGATCGGGATTGGCAATACATCATGTTTAATAGTTTGACAGAATTAACGAAAGAGGACGAGACAAGGGGGTGGGAAAGCAAAAGTAGCAAGCTGAAAGAGGCCATTCTGGGTAAAGAGAACAAATTAATGTCTAAAATATACAAAATATTATTAAAAAGGGATATGGGTAAAGAATGTAACGGAGCCCATGTGAAGGAATGGTCGAGAAATATAGGCTACAAAATAAATCCAGATACTTGGAAATCTATATGGAAAAAAATGTAAATATTTCATTATGTCACAAATATAGAGAGAATTGGGTTAAGATACTGTACAGATGGTATCTCACCCCTGTAAAATTAGCCAAAATTTACAAAAAAACAAAACCAAATTGCTGGATATGTAACAGCTGCAGTGGAACATTCTTTCACATGCTTTGGCTCTGCCCTAAGGCAAAAAAATATTGGAGTATGGTCCATAGAGAAGCAGAAAAACTGCTGGGGAGAAAAATAAAAAAGAGACCAGATAAATTCCTCTTAGGGATTACAGACAACGACTTTGACAAAAGCGAAAGCAGAATATTTATATTAGCCATAACAGCGGCCAAGACTCTCTTTGCTGCCTACTGGAGGTCGGAAACCATCCCCACAAGGGACGAGTGGAGACAAAAACTACTCGAGATCAGCCTAATGGAAAAATTAACAGAGGCAATGAGAGAAAGAAACAATGGACAAAATTACACTGCCAAATGGGACTGGTCGCTCCTCCAAGAATATTCTAGAAGTGAATGTAACGTAGAATTAGAGATGCAATGAGAACTTGGGTCTTGGTAGAGGTTAATTGGCCTTGTTAATCTAAGTTTGTGATATATTCCTTAATTATAGGTCGGTGATGGATGGGTAGGGAAAACAGAGATCTGAAAAATGAATGTAATCGAAAACATCTTTTGTTAAGCAAGACAAAACCTTGTCAGCTCTCCAACTTTATTTTCCGTTTCAAGAGCACTGCTGTTCTACCGTGTTTCCCCGATAGTGAGACACCCCTGATTGTAAGACGTATCGGGGGTGTCAGAGGGGTCGGCTAATATAAGCCGTACCCTGAAAGTAAGCCGTACCCCCGGCCGCCGCGTCACTCGGTCCTCCTCCTCCGCCGCCACCCAAACACTTGACTTGAGGTGAAGAAGAAGGGGAGTGCGCGCCTTGGAAGCAGCCAACCCTCCCTCGTGCGGCGGTCTCGCGCTCGCGCGTCCTGCGAGGGGAGGGGGGAGGGAAGAACATGGCGGCGGGGCTCCTGCAGGCGTCGCTCGTTCTCCGCCTTTCCCTGCGAGGCCCTCCCTCGCCCAAAGGGGCCGGCTTTGGCGGGATGCCTCTGCTCCCCTCCCGGCCGAAAGCCCCTCCTCCCTGGGTCCAGGGGTGGAGCAGGCCTGGCTTGGGTTGGAGAGCGAGAGAAGGAGGCGGAGGCTTCTCTCCTCGGAGCGGCATGGAGAGCGCGTGAGGGAAGGAACGAAGGCAGGCAGGCAGGCAGGAGCCGAGGCTGCGGGGATGGCCATGGCGAGGGCCAGCCACGGCACGCCTCCCAAAGCGGCTGTTCTTTGGCGGAGGAGGCAGGACCGAGTGACGCGGCGGCCGGGGGTACGACTTACCGTTGCCCAATGTAAGTCGTACCCGAAAGTAAGACGTAGTGGGGCTTTTGGGGTAAAAGAAAGTAAGACGCTGTCTTACTTTCGGGGAAACACGGTATTTCCTTTCCTCTTAATCTTCACACCCCGAAGGTGGTCATTCTGAACCACCGGGCGCTTTACTTGATTCTTTTTTCCCCCTATGTGCTTTAATTCTTTTACTTTTTACATAGCTTTTATCTATGATCTGTGAAAACCCAATAAAGATTTATTTTTTTTAAAAAAATAGTTTGACAGTATTAAAAGCTGCACAAAGTATTATGTTATTGTTGTTCAAATTTCAGATTATGTTATCGTACGACAGGTTTATTACTTATATACACAATACAGAGGAACAACCTATCTCTATCATGGATAAATGTCCATATTCACATAGATAAACATAATAGTCCAATCTAATATGGAAATAATATGCACAAAGTATATGAGCCAGGGAATCAGGAGTAAATAACACAAGAATACATTCCTCCACCGAAGAATAGTCTCGTCAACTTGCCACTGTGGAAAATTTCAAGCAGTAGGAACCATTTCCCCCCAGCTAATTTAATTTCCACTGAACACAGAAGGAAGAGCCATTTCCCCAAAAACCAGACACCAAGGAAGTAGGCAGGATTGTAGCCCTGAGAGCTGTAAAGGGAGAGTAGATGGGAAAGGGGATCTGAAGACGGATCTGCTTATCACATCAAGTACTTTAGTAGGAGAGACCCTGAAAACTTTCAAGAGGTGTGTTCATCAAATCATCTCCTGCTAAGACAAGATAAGCCAATAGGAGGCAATATATCCAACTAGTCCTACAACACAACATACCTTTAAGGAGATGATCAGCTCGAAAACACTCCCCATTTTTCACATCCTTCACCATGAAATCTGCAAATTTTTCTACATGGCCAGAGGTCCTACAATGAAAGAAAGCAGGGTTGTCCTAAGCAGTATCGAAACGTCTTCTCAACAATGTATGTGAGTGTATGTATGTATATAGCAGAAGACAATGAACAGTTAAAAATACTTTTCAAAGATATAGTGGTCTTAGTTTGTTGCAGCATAAAAGCCAGAAAATATAGCTGGAGATGAGATGTAGTCTTTAAGACTGATGTATTCTAGTTTGAGCATTCATAGATATCTACCCACTTCTTCAGACGCACTGAGAGCAAAATAGTCAATGAATTAACAATCAGCTACTATGAAAAAAAGATGCTTTTCTTTTAAAGAGAATATATATACTGTATATTAGTTATGTGCATTTGGGCCAAAAGGATTACAGTTTTCGGGTCCATTTTCATCTGACCCCTCCTTTCGTTTACCAGAAAGTTACCCAAAATGGGAGGGGTGTTTTCCATTTCATTCAGCAGAGATTCGGCCCATTGGCTACAATGGGAAACTTTAAGGGCTCAAATCCCAACCATTTAAAGGCCTATCTCCATGAAATCTACCTCAGTTGTAGAACCTGATTACAACTCCAAGCCTGCCAAGTTTCAAAACAATTCACCAACCTAATGATTTTTTAAGAATTATTTCAAGTTTTAAACATAACATTTTTAAAAAATAAAATGGTTTGCAAGAGAAGGTTCTGGGAATTGTATTTGCCGGTTATGTCCACTCTCAGCCAATCAGAGCATGGTCACCATCAAGCATGTTGGAAACTTCAACTCCCAACATGCTCTGAGGAATTTTCAATTGCCACCCTATGCTAGTGCTACTGGGAAAGTGAGTTCTAAGGGCCCTGTATGGAGGAGATAATTTTCGAAGAAAAAAAATGGAGAAGGCTTATTCTGTCAGGGAGAGAAAACGGCCACAGATCCCCCTGCCTCAGATATTTTGTGGACTTAACTCTTTCCGAAAATATTGTATCTCTGAATTTGTTTCACTGGTCTTTTCGTCTCTCTCTTCCCCCTTTTGTTTTTGGAAATTACATGAAAACGGCCCTCCAAAAACTACAAATATTTTCGTTAACAGTGATTTGGGTCCAACTCTACTATATATTCATTTATATATATATATATATATATATATATATATATATATACACATACATACACACACACACACACACACACATATACAGGCAGTCCCTGAGTTATAACATCTGACTTACACTCTTATTGGGAATTTACTTTAAAAATACAAAACACAGTTCCAATACATTTTCCCTATTGCTAGATGAGAGATTAAAACTGAGGAAAAGGCTATTTGCTTACTGTCACCAAGTGAATTTGGCACAAGTAACATATTCTTAGCCCCCCCCACCCCACACACACACACAGAGCGATGATAAGTTTGCCATAGGGCCTCCGTAATTCAGAAACAACTAGAAGGCACATAGTAACAAGAATATCCTATTACATTCTATTTCTCTCCCATAAAACCTCTGTCAGTGCATCTAAAGGTGTAGATGAATACGTACATACGAAAGTTTCTCCCATAATAAGTTAGTTAAGGCCGAAACATACTATTGTATTACTTCCTTTTATCTTTACTTTTTATGTTAAACTAAAGAAAAAGAATGGGGTCTCCAAGGAGTTTGGTTACTACTACAAAGGAGGTAGACACATACAAAGGGTCTAGAGGGTCTAGTCTAGCGCTTACTTCAGAACAGACTCTGGTGTGAGCATGGTGCAGTCGATCTCAAGAATCTGCTCTTCCTGGATGAAGTGCTGCCTCCAGGCTTGAATTATGTTATTCTTCAAAGCACATCCAACTGGACCAAAATCATACAGGCCACTAACACCTGCAAGGCAAAGAAACTGTTATCTTTACTATTAACATTTTCCTCTGTGACAGCTAAGACTAAATTGTTACCAAGAATCCTCACCCTGAGTTCACAAATCTTGCAAATTTTGGCTGCCTGTGAAGTTTAAACAGGATGAAGGTTTGCTTGAGTCTCTTTAACTGCTAGATTAATCTCAACTTTTCATCACAAACGACTGCAAATAAGCTCCTCCGGCTAGATAAGTGGTCAAACAAATCAGGCAAATGGTGAATGATTTATTTTATTTCAATAGAATATCTTTATATGGAAAGCTGGATGTGGGAAAGGAAAGAATGTAAGGGTAAGGCATATAATAATGTTGTAGTTACCAAATGTGATTCGTTTGCTTATGTTTAATTTTAACAGGGCTTGATAATCATAACATATTTTAAACATAAGACTCCTCGATGAGAAATGTAATCACCAGTACTCTTCAACGTCCCTGAGGACACCTTTCACTTGTTCTATAATAATGTTTGTACAGACTGTTCTACACAGGTGCTAATGTAATATTTCATAATCGTACTCATTGAGAAGAATTCATTTTATCCTAATCTTATGCAGATTTACCAAGGAGTAAGTCCCATTAAACTCAATGCAAAATGCTCACTACATTTCTGGTGCATTTTATTGTCTCATCTTTGAAAGTGTCAACAACATTTTTTCATGACTACTCACTGGCATCATGCACTTGCTAATTATAATAGCATAGCAAGATTAGCTACGTTTTATGTGATGACACCATTGAATTACAACAAAACTCTTAATGATACTCATATTTCCATTTTGTTGCTCTTATCTAATGATTTCTATTTTTACTGCTTACTTTATGACCCAGTCATTTATTTAAATCTGTACCTTGCATTTTATTAGGGAAAATCAGTGTTTCCCAACCTTTTTGGAGCCACGGTACACCTGGTCACTCAGGGTGTGGCCTCCACCCGGGCCCCACCCCTTTCGGCCCAGGCCCACCCCTCTTCCTCCTTTCCCTCCTTCCTGCCTGACTGCCTGGCTTCTCGGGGGCGATGGAGGCACGCGGCTTGGACCGGAGCCTGTGCGTGGTGACGGGGGCGTCGCGGGGCCTGGGCCGGGTGCCTCTGCCTGGCTGCGCTCCTCTCCCTGGGCTTGGCGCTTCTCCTCTCGGGCTGGGCGGAGGGCCCACTGTGGGAGGTGGAGGCGTTGCTCCCCCAGGACTGGCCGCACCTCCGCCCGCGCGCCCTCCCCGCAGACCTGGCCCAGCCCCACGCTGCCCAAAGCCTCCTCCGCAGTGCCCAGGAAGCCCACCGGCAGATGGAGGGCGAGAGGGAAGAAGGCGCGGGGCCGCTCCCGGAAAGGGTCCTCCTGGTCAACAACGCTGGTGAGCCAGGCAGGAGGGAGAGGCCAGCAGGAAGGAAGGAAGGAAGGAGGAAGGGAGGAAGAAGGAAGGGAGGGAGGGAGGAGGGAGGGAGGGAGGAAGAAAGGGCCTTCCACGTGAGGGGAAGGCACCCACAGGGAACACTAGGAAGAAAGGGGGGAAGAGAGGTTTTCCCACGGCACACCAGCTGTTCTCTCACGGAACACTAGTGGTTGGGAAACACTGGGGTAAATGACTACAAATTTGAGAACAATAATCTGAAAAATATTCCCCAAAGATCTTAGAAGAGCAGCTGAAGTCATTAACTATGTACCTCCATAAATAGAAAAGGCCTGGTCATAGAAAAATCTTCGCTTCAGGGTATCTTCCATTTTTGCTCTGTCTACTATATCATCCTTAGGCTGCAAAGCAAGTTCCTGAAAAACAGATGTAGGATACTGTGTGAAGCCAAGATGAGTCATGTCTCATGCTTATAATACTAAACCACAGTTTAAAGTAACTGGTTCATTTGTTCTGGGAAAAGAGGAAACAATAAGTATCAAAAAAAATTGACCCCCAAGACTCACTTTTGCTTCTAGGATTCTCTTCCGAGCCTTGAGTTCAGCCACTGCTCTGTCTACATCCACCTGAGGAGCCTTTTCTTCCTTCAATTTTCGGACAAGTTCTCCCTAGAAGAATTGTCAATGGGTCAGATATGAATTCAGTTCAAACAAAAATCCCATAAATGGTGGTACAGGCTGTTACCACCAAAGGAAACAGCATTTCTCAGCAACTTAAACTCACAAAAATGTGGATCTGAAAGAGAGATTCCCATGTAGAAACACAATTGTGAAAGGGAACAGAAATCTGTGAATGGGAACAGAAACTGGGCTATTTTCAGTAACCGAGGGACTCAGAGTAGCAAAGACATAATTCAAAAACAAAGCACTACAGCAATTCATTGCAAACATTGCGTTAAGTTTGGCTTCAATGGAGAAAACAGAAACATCTGTAAGACTGAGTTTCTGACTGACAACTTATCTTATCTCGTATGTTCAAAGGTTTCATGCATGCTTTGCCAAAGAAAAACAGTTCCAGGTTCAAATTATAACATGTTAGGTCCCAGATTCAACCCATAAAATCTGTCTGCTAACACTCATAATAGTGTTGAAGGCTTTCATGAGTTGTCGTGTTTTCCAGGCTATATGGCCATGTTCCAGAAGCATTCTCTCCTGACGTTTCGCCTGCATCTATGGCAAGCATCCTCAAGAGGTTGTGAGGTCTGTTAGAAACTGTGAAGAACCTTTGCACAATGATGGTAATTTCAAGGGAAGATGCCTGCTGTAGATGCAAATGAAACGTCAGGAGAAAAGGCTTCGGGAACATGGCCCTACAGCCCGGAAAACACACAACAACCCATCCATAATACTTGTCAGTTCTACATGACAATCCCTGAATATATGCTAAAGAGCAAATTGTCCAAGTTGGGTTTTGCAGGATGATGCTATCTGGAGAAGATGTCATCCACATGCCAGAAAGCTTGCTCAGGGAGGGAATTATTGGGGGGGGGGGGGGGTGAAGGGAGATATCACAAAAATGTTGTGTATGAGTCCATGGAAGGAGCTGTCAGGAGGAGATATTATTCTAGTTAAATGGACTGATACATTTATCTATCTGGGGTATAACTACCAGCTTAAAAGAGCAATCAATGTCATTATCCTCCAGTACTGTCATTTTTCTATTTGGTGTCCAACTTTCCCTTTCTAATTTTCCACTTAATTTAAAGGCAGTGTGATTCAAATCATTAAAAAATTCGTGCCAACTTGCAACTATTTGCTCCAGAAAAAACAAAGAATTTTTAAAATGACTGATCTTTAAATCTTAGCATTTCACTCCAATTAAGTATAAACATTGGGGGCGGGGAGTGTCCGATATTCAAGGAATCCCTGGTTTTACAAAATACAAACATCAGGGACAGGGAGTCAAATAAGAAACAGACCACAAATGAAGTGGGGACTTTGCAGGTCCCATTCTAAGAGTTAAAAAATTTATTCAAACTCAGTGAGGCTGCAGGCTAACGTGGCAGAAGGGAGGGAGCACAAGGACTCAAAAGAGAAAAAAACCCCACACAACAGCAAGTGGAAACCACGAAAGGTTTGCTCAGAAGAAAATCCCAGTAAACAACTGCTGTGGGCTCCAGAACAAAGAGAGAAAGTTTGCCATGTTGTTACTAAGTCTGAAAGGAAAAGAAGGACATTGCAGAATGTTCAGCTTCAAATGACAATAAAAAGAGATTCTCCAGCTCCGATTGGGAAGGGCACAGAGTGGGACAAAAGCAAGGCTGGCCGCAGTTTACTTGAGAGAACCTGCCCAGCTCAATGAAAGTGAAACAGAGCAGCACTGATGTGGCAGATTTCACTGCAGCTTTGTCCTGTATGACAAGGGAAGGGATCCACCCCTCAAGTTGTGCAGCTTATTGCATCAGGCACTACTGCAGAACCTAACCCGCCCAGCCTGCATGATCACAGGATCAAGGAGATCTCCTCAACGGTATAATTAAAATGCTTCGGTTTTCTCAGATGAAGGAGGGAAGGCTCATTGGCAGCAGGAGTCACCCCTGCAAATTTCCAGCCTCTCCCTCAGTAATTTCACCTCTCTTTAACATCCTGGGCATTGCAAGCTCCTTTTCTATCCCAGGTCTTCATTTTAACAATTCTCCACATGAAAAATGATCATTTCAACTAAAAGATGCCCCATATTTGCATCAGTGAGCTACTGAGATCTTTTAAAAATGGTAATGCCCAGTCATTGTAAAATGCCACTCATTAAGAGCTAGAATCATAGTAGCAAAGTTGGAAGAAATCACAAGGGCCATCTAATCTAACCCCAGCTCCCTGTAAACAAGTAATTTAGGATGGTGTATGATGATTGACAAAAACCAAAGTCTTTTAAAATTAAGACACGCCACATCTACTGACATTCAGCAACATATTTTGTACATAACCAGTTAAACAAGAATACTAAGAAAACTTTATCCTGTGAAGCAAGGGCCTGAAACCCAGGCTGTTATGTCCCCAGGGCCCAAATCTTTAAGAAGGAAAGACCATGATAGATGAAGAAGGAATGACAAAGCTGAGACCCAATGCTGTATTGCTTGTTATTGTCTGCACTCAAGTGATTCTGCCTTATGGGAATCCTACAGTGAACCTATCATATGGTTTTCTAGAGCTGGATGTGTGACTTGCCCAGGGTCACCCTGTGGGTTTTCATGGCTTAGTGAGGATTCAAACTGTGCTCAATTGAGCTGACTTGTATGTGTAGGCACAATTGCAGCCTCGGTTCTGATAGGACAGCGGTGGCTGTAAAAGGCACACAGGGAGGATGCTCCAAACAACCTCAGTTCTGTCGGTTCTAATTATTACACTCTCACGAGTTCATACATGTCCCTACAAACTAAAGAAAAATAGGAAGAAATCCTGCAAAAGAAGGTGGTAAAGTAGAGCCCTGGCAAGTGAGCAGGGGTGACAAGTCATACAGTACAGAAACAGAAATCCTTAAGTTACCTCATAAAAGATCCAGCGCCATAGTCCTCATAAAAGATCCAGCACTTCCCTAAAAAAACAAAAAGGGTTGGAAAACTATCATAAGCACACAGTCTGTGAGCCACCAATGGAGAGCATTTGGATTTCTAGACAAGGGATACTCCACCTGGATAATGCATATAAGCATAATAACACTAACTAAAATTATAGCCATGACCCTTCCAAAACACTACATTATACCCAAAGGATCCCCTCTGGGGCCTGATCTGGTATCTTCCCAATTTCTCTCCTCACCCCCATTCCCAAATTGGGATTTCTGAACAGGACCCCATCACTTCCACATAATTCAGTTGTTCAATTTGGGTGACAACTGCATTGTATAGTTGTATGTTTCATTATTCCTTTCATTCATCTGTGTGTTTGTATAGCTCTGTGTGCATGTGTGTGTATGATTTGATGCCTTTGGCAGGACCCATTGTTTTTGTGCACTGATGGTGCCCTATAAAAAAAACAATCAAAACAACAACAAGAAATAATAACAGGCACCACCTCTCCAAACACCATACACTATACTTAGGTATAATATAAGGTACATTACATCTATTTATATAGATCTGAGGGAGCTCAGAGTCTAATACATATCACACACACACACACACACACATATAAAAATAATAGAGGGAGGGCACCCAAATACATCGTTTTCAGCGCTCCAAGAGTCCGATATATATTATATCCAGGTATAATATCTATCTATATCAACCTATCTTTTTGATGGCACCCAAATATATTGTCGAGAGATCCGAGGATTTAATATACAGTATATTATATCCAGATATAACACGCATCTCTATCATATATCTATCTATTTGATGGCATCCAAATACAGATCCCAGAGTTCAACGTATGTTATACCCAGGTATAAAGTAAGATAGATAGATATATCAATAAAGGGGGAGGTACCCAAATAGAGCATGTAGCATAATCTATATTACACCCCCATACACACACACAGAGACACACAGTATCCAAATATGTATCAATAGCAATATATTTAGCTCGATATATCTTCGAGGGATTCCAGAGCCCAATATATATTATATCCAAGGACAATATTGGATATACAGACCCCAAGTTACAAACATGCAAATTACAAACAACTCACAGTTAAGAACAAGGGTGAGACAACAGAAAATGGGAGAAATTTAGAAAGGGAAAATTAAGAAAGGGAAAATAGCTCCCGGAGAATTATTAACCTGGGGAAAAGGCATCTCCACTGAAGCTTTACCTCTAATCCTTGTTTCCACAACAAGCCAATTTTTTCAAAATCCAATTCTTACAGGACCAAAATTGAAATGAAATCTCCCGAACAGGTGCACTGGGAGCAAAGGAAACCCCACAGCTATCCAAAGCTAATTTTATAGAGATATGTTTTGGTGTGCAACATTTAAATATGTGTATTTGTGATGACTGTATGCTAAACATTCCGTGTATGCGGGATCCCAGAGTCTAATAGAATAATACAGTTGGAAGAGACTACATGGGCCATCTAGTCCAACCCCTTGCCATGCAGGAAAAGCACAAAGTGTCCTTGACAGATGGCCATCAAGCCTAGACTACATTCCAAGGCAGAGTGTTCCACTGTTAAATGGCTTGTACAGTCAGGAAGTTCTTCCTAATGTTCAGGTGGAGTCTCCTTACCCTGTCATTTGAAGTCCTAGTTTCAAGGACAGCAGAAAACAAGCCTGCTCCCACTTCCTTATGACACCCTTTCACATTTATACTGGGCGATCATGTCTCGTCTCAACCTTCTCTTCTGCAGGCTAAACAGACCCAATTCTTTAGGACACTCCTCAGAGAGATTCATAGTCTCCAGACCTCTGATCACGTTAGTCAGGAGCCCCCAGTGACGCTGACCAAAAGGTTGCTAGTTTGAATCTGAGGAGTGGGGTTAGCTCCTGTCTGTCAGCTTCAGCATCCCATGCGGGGACATGAGAGAAGCCTCCCACAGGATGGTAAAACATCTGGGCGTCCCCTGGACAACGTCCTTGCAGATCGCTAATTCTCTCACACCAGAAGCGACTTGCAGTTTTGCAAGTCGAGCCCTCCACTGGACACCTTGCAGCTAGTCAATATCTCTTTTGAACTGTGGTGCCCAGAACAGGACAAAGTATTCCAGGTAAAGAGGTCTAACCAAAGCATAATAGAGAGGTACAATGACTTCCCTCAATCTAGACTAGGCATGGGCAAACTTCGACACCCCTCCCCCCCCCTGGTGTTTTGGATTTCAACTCCCACAATTCCTAACAGCCTATCTAGACACTTGATCTCCTTTGATGCAGCCCAAAATGCCTTTGATATTTTTAAGCTGCTGCATTACATGGTTGGATCATGTTCAACTTGTTGCCCCCCCCCCATATGAAAGCCTCCTATAACCCGTGTTATATGGGCTCTCCTACTCCTGTTATCTCACCCTGAGTTTTAAACATTTTATATTGTGTATGCGGCCTGCCTATCATTTGTGATTTTAGATATTTATTTGCATATTGTGCTTTTATTTATATATATGCATTCTTATTATGTTATTGTTGATGTTTTGATTTTATTGTAATTAGTTGTTTGGGCCTGGCCTCATGTAAGCTGCCCCGAGTCCCCATTGGGAAGATGGTGGCGGGGTATAAATAAAGTTTTTTATTATTATTATTGTCCATGAAGACTCCAAGATCTTTCTCACACTGACTGCTGTCCAGCCAGGCATCATAGAATCATTGAGTTGGAAGAGACCTTGTGGGCCTTCCAGTCCAACCTCATTCTGCCAAGAAGCAGGGAAATCGCATTCAAAGCACCCCCGACAGATGGCCATCCAGCCTCTGCTTAAAAGCCTCCAAAGGAGGAGCCTCCACCACACTCTGGGGCAGAACACCTGCTGAACACCTCCCTACCAATCAAATCCCTTCACTTATCCTGTATCTTGGTATTTCATTTTTTTCCTGTCTAAGTATATTATATTACGTTTGTCCTTGTTGACATTCACTGTGTTAGCTTTGGCCAATCATCTCTCTACTCTGTTGAGGTCATTTTGCATCCTGGTTCTGTCCTCTCAAGTATGAGCTCTCCCTCCTAATTTGGTGTCATCTGCAAACTGGATAAGGAAGCACTCTAAACCGTCATCCAAGTCTATATTAATAAAGTCGCTGAATAGCACTGGACCCAGGAGTGAACCTTCTTCTTGGCACCAAAGAGTCACTTCTTTCCAGGATGAAGAAGAGGAACCATTGGGGGGAAGCACCCATTGGGTTCGATCACTTAAGTCAGTGGTTCTCAACCTTCCTCATGCTGTGACCCCTAATGATTACATTATTGTTGTTGCTACTTCATAAATGTTATGAATCATAATGTAAATATCTGATATGCAGGATGTATTTTCATTCACTGGACCAAATTTGGCACAAATATCCAATATGACAAAATACTGGTTGAGTTGGGGGGGGGGCGGGAGGGTGATTTTGTCATTAAGGAGTTGTAGTTGCTGGGATTTATAGTTCATCTACAACCAAAGAGCATTCCGAACTTCGCCAATGATACAATTGAACCAATCTTGGCACACAGAACTCCCATGACCAAAAGAAAATACTGGGAGGGTTTGGTGGGCATTGACCTTGAGTTTTGGAGTTGTAGTTCACCTACATCCAGAGCACTGTGGACTCAAGCAATGATGGATCCGGACCAAACTTGGCATGAATCCTCAATATGCCCAAATGTGAACACTGGTGGATTTTGGGGGAAATAGACCTTGACATTTGGGAGTTGTCGTTGCTGGAATTTATAGTTCACCTACAACCAAAGAGCATTCCGAACGTCGCCAATGATGGAACTGAACCAAACTTGACACACAGAACTCCCATGACCAAAAGAAAATACTAGAAGGGTTTGGTGGGCATTGACCTTGAGTTTTGGTGTTGTAGTTCACCTACATCCAGAGAACACTGTGGACTCAAGCAATGATGGATCTGGACCAAACTTGGCACAGATACGCAATATGCCCAAATGTGAACAGTGGTGGATTTTGGGGGAAATAGACCTTGACATTTGGGAGTTGTAGTTGCTGGGATTTATAGTTCACCTACAACCAAAGAGCAATCTGAACCCCACCAATGATAATACTGGGCTAAACTTCCCACACAAGACCCTCACGACCAACAGAAAATACTGTGTTTTCTGATGGTCTTTGGTGACCCCTCTGACACCCCCCCTCGCGACCCCCCAGGGGTCCCGATCCCCAGGTTGAGGATCCACCCAATAGTAGCCTTGCCTAGACCACAATGAACGAGCTGGTGTGCACTAACAGGCATGATATGCAAGGCCCTTTAGTTATTGCCTCTTGGGCCTGCTCCCTCCATCCCCAACCGGGGCCTTTCCTAGGCTTGCCTCCGCCTAGTCCTCACCTGCTGCCGCACGGCCTGGCGGAGCGGGGCCAGGAGCGCCTCGGCGGCGGGAAGGCCATCCATGCTGGGGAGGGAAGCCACGCGGGGCCTGCCGGCGGATTGAAGCAGCGCGGAGAGGGAGAAGGGAACGAAGGAGGGAGCGAAGGGCCGGCGCTTGCTGAGGGCGAGGAGAAGGCAGCAGCGGCTAAGGGGCCACGGCATGGAGAAGCAGCGCCGCCGCTGGAAGAGGACGAGGCCCGGCCCCCAGCATGATGAAATCCCCGGCCGGCTCGGCCTCCGGCTCCACCCATACAGAGGAAGGAGCCGCCCACTCTCCCGAGACTCGACACTGCATCAACTACTCCACGGCAGGCTTCGTTTTGGCCCTAGCGACCGACCAGGCCGCGGGGGGTTGCTATGGCGACGGCCCCGCAACCAATCAAATCGCCAGCGTTTAGTCCTACCCACCAATCAAATCATTTCACTTCCTAACATCGGCCGCTTTGGGACGCTAGAGGCCTCTCTCCCGAGACTCGACACTGCATTAGAACTACTCCACGGCAGGCTTCGTTTTGGCCCTAGCGACCGACCAGGCCGCAGCGGGTTGCTAGGGCGACGGCCCAGCAACCAATCAAATCGCCAGCGTTTAGTCCTACCCACCAATCAAATCATTTCCCTTCCTAACATCGGCCGCTTTGGGACGCCAGAGGCCTCTCTCCCGAGACTCGACACTGCATTAGAACTACTCCACGGCAGGCTTCGTTTTGGCCCTAGCGACCGACCAGGCCGCGGGGGGTTGCTGTGGCGACGGCCCAGCAACCAATCAAATGGCCAGGGTTTAGTCCTACCCACCAATCAAATCCCTTCACTTCCTACAATCGGCCGCTGTGGGGCGCTAGAGGCCAGAGCAAAAGGGGAGGCTAATAATAATAACAACACTATATCACACGCCTGAGCAAACTTGGGCCTTTCAGGTGTTTTGGACTTCAACTCCCACAATTCCTCACGGCCTCAGGCCCTTCCTTTGGAAGGGGCCTGAGGCTGTGAGGAATGGTGGAGTTGAAGTCCAAAACACCTGAAAGGCCCAAGTTTGCCCAGGCCTGCTATATCAGGTGTTTTGGACTTCAATTCCCACAATTCACAACAGCCTACTGGCTGGGTTGCTGTGAGTTTCCTAGGCCATGTTCCAGAAGCATTCTCTCCTGACATTTCGCCCCTATCTATGGCAGGCACCCTCAGAGGTTGTGAGGTCTGTTTGGGAACTAGGCAAGTGAGGTTTATCTATGAAGCAGTAACTCGGAGTCCTAGAACTCCCAAGGCAACTAGGCTGCCGTCACTAGCGAGCACAAGGAAGAGATGATGCGACAATTTCTACTGCGATTCAGGAAACCAGCTTTATTTGCATCACATCAGCTGATGGGTCCGTCCCCCTGTGCGGAAACGCAGCCGCTGGTGGACAGAACCCCGATCTTTCCCAGTGGACAGGTTTTATACAAACAATGGAGTCAACATTTAGTCCCTCCCTTCTTCATGCATTGTTACTGGCTAGTATTCATGAACCCATTTTACTCTACCCAATTAAACAAAGCATTCTTGCATCTCAATCCTATTTGCTAATAACTGTGGCGCAGTGTGAATTTCCATCATTGTTCTATGTTACTGCTCTATGTGCAAAGTGTACCCAAATCGTTACATTGCTACCGAGCCTTCACCGGTTGCCTGCCAAGTGAAAGCTTCATTTGCCATGCGCCTCTAACCAATCACTTACTTTGTAAACAAACGCACATGGTAACTGCTAGGCCAATCAAGACCGTGTTCTTATCTAAAGGCACATGATGTTCTCTGACTAATCACAGCCTGTGCTTGTGCACCAATCAAAGTGGATTATTCTCGTCACTACTGCTGGCAAACTATTTCTTTGTTATGCTACTCCAGTTCTATTCTAATGCATCACCTCTCTCTGACATTTCTCCTGTTAAAGCATCAATTTCTCCTTTATTCCTCCATTTTCTTTTTGTAAATGATTTTGGCCAATAATCATTTGCAAAACATGACTCTATAACCTAGATCTCATCCCAGTTCAGCTGCCAATCTCTCTTCTTCTTCTTTTTGACACCTTTGGCTATTATTGCTGTCTGTTTTGCTGTAGCGGTACAATATCTTAGCATTAATGAAAGCAACAAAGCATGACTGTTACAGAACAAAAAATCACAAGAATTAACACAGCTATTGATTTTATCCAGCCTATCTTTGGTAGCCAATTAACGATTGATTCCCAAAAATTGTCTGCAGGTTCATAAGACTTCTGAACCTCTTGTGCAACCTGCTGTATCTTTTCCATATTTACCTCAACATCTCCTGTCATGTTAATGTAATGACAACATGTGGCATTTAACCAAACACACAGACCTCCTTGTTTTGTTAACAGGTAATCCAGAGCTAACCTTTGCTGCATTACCATCCCAGCCAAGGAATTGATTTCTATCTGCAACACATTTATCCCTTGGGCTGTCTCATTTGCCAATTGTTCTAATTCATAAGATAACACACGTAACTGTCTTATATTCCATGCCACTCCCAGTCTTGGACTTGCAATGGCAAAGAATCTCTCTGTATCAGTAAGGTAGGTCCTGTCTCTGTTGTACCCATATTCACTTATCACATTAGTTGATCTCTTTTGAACATGCATGTGTAAATTGGAAACTGGGGTCTTTCTTGGATACATTTTTAAGCCTCCAGGCCCTAAAACTCCCATTGTGCAAACTCCACTCCAAGCAGTGGGCAGGATTCGACCAGCCCACCCCCCACATATCCATAAATACCCTCCCGGCAAATATTCCATCCGTTTACCAGTATGGGTAGCAGGGAGATCCTGCATCAGATTAACTATAGCGTCTTTCTGATGGTTTCCATATAAAATGTGAGTGCAGTTTGAATGTTTTCTTCCCCAGGTCCAAATACCGTTTGTCTTGTGGGTACAATGTGACAAATATTGGTCATGTATCATGATAGTGTGATTACATGCTGGGTAGGATCCCAAATCAACTCTGTTAAACAGCTCAATTCTCCTCTCCTCCTCGTTTCGTGTGGGATATACGGTGCCATCCGTCTCCCATTTGAAACACAAAGGTGCTTCTAAAACTGGGGAACGGTGTGATATCATGAACTGGGCCTTGTCTGTACTGTGTTTAATATATGATGGTTTACAAGTTGTACCATTCCAACCCTGCAACGTGAGCAGAGCTGTTGGTACAATCGGCCACCCTTGCGCATGCGTAGATGGGCCGTGGCTACAGATCCAGCAGTCATTCAGGCTAAGTTCATGAGTCATATTTGTAATTAACTTATGGAAAAAATTCTGGTCCCACCCTCCGTGTACTCCAGTTATGTATAGTATGAGAATTAAAACCATGTATCCAAACACTGTCCTTACTCCCACAGGTGGTTTTCTTTCATGTTTATGTCCCATTAAGATCTCAAACCACCATCTTAATGAGAAAGTCTTTGGCTCTCTCCATCTTCTCGTTGGGTCACGTTCGCTTGGCTGCAGGACGGTGGTTTCCGTAGAGATTTCTTCTGTGACCTTGTAGGCCCTCAAACAGGGTGTTGATGTTGTTTGCTGATCTTTACCTTCAGCGGGTCTTCCGGATCGACTGCGGATTCCCAAACAGCCGGTGCTCTCTTTACCCTCGTGTAGTGAATCCAAGGCCTTATCTCTCGCACCTTCACGGCGGTGGGGGTGGCAAGGAGAACAATGTATGGTCCCCTCCACCTTGGTTGCAACGGTTGGACCTTCCATTCCTTCACGAGAATCTCGTCACCTGGGGAAAAGCAATGAAGAGGCGTGGTAGGAAACGGAGGCTGCAACTCTGCAGTATATTGATTCAATTTTTCTAACTGTCTCCCTAACATCTGAACTTGCTCCAAAGTCTGTTGATCTCCTAGTACATGACTATCCGAAGATAATCCATCTATAGTCTTTAGGTTTAGCGGGGGCCTCCCGTAAAGTCTTTCAAAGTCCTGTCTTTTTGTGCGGTGTGCACCTGATCTTGAACAAAGCCATGGGTAATGCTACCCTCCAATTTAGTTTTGTCTCTTGGCAAATCTTGGCCAAACTGTTTTTCAATGTCCTGTTAACTCTTTCTGCACGTGCAGAAGATTGGGGCCGATAAGCACAGTGAAGTTTCCATGTGATACCTAGTAATTTGCTCAGTCCTTGCACAACCTGGTGCACATAGGCGGGGCCGTTGTCCGACCCAATCTGTAAAGGCATTCCGAATCTTGGAATGACATCCTTTAGAAGGGCTTTCACTACTTCCGTGGCTTTCTCAGTCCTTGTTGCGTAAGCTTCCGGCCACCCAGTAAAAGAATCAATGAAAACCAGCAAGTACCGGAACCCACCACTGGGTGGCATTTCGGTAAAATCGGTCACCAAAACTTCAAACGGCGAGCTGCCCTGGTGCTGAATTCCTTCTTGCGCCGTCCAGCATCTGTGGGCAGCGGCAGCGGTTAAACTGTGCAAACCGTTTATGTACATTTGCCTCTCCAACAAGGCTGCTAATGCAGATTTACCTAAATGGGTGCTTTCATGAAAATGTTGGACTATGTGCCATGCCTTATCCTTTGGGATAAAGACACGGTTATCTGGCATCACGATAATGTTCCCTTGCCACTCCCCTTTCTCACTCAGGGCCCAATTCTCCTCATCTTTGGTGTAATTGCATTTCTCTACCTGTGGGCCTGAGCCTGTTGCTTCTAACATTACGGATGCTGGTTTCTGGAGTGCTGCTTCTCTAGCTGCCAGATCAGCCTGCCTGTTTCCCTGAACAACCGGATCATTTCCCCTCTGGTGCCCTTTACAATGCATTACAGCCACTTTCTCTGGCCTCCAAACCGCATCTAACAGAGCTATTATAGCATCCGCATGTTTGATGACCTTTCCAGCTGAAGTCAGAAAGCCTCTTTCCCTGTACAATGCTCCGTGAGCATGTAACGTTATGAACGCATAACGTGAATCCGTGTAGAGATTAACCCTTTGTCCCTCGGACAGTTTCAAAGCTTGGGTGAGAGCCACAAGCTCGGCTAATTGGGCAGAAGTTCCTGGAGGAAGGGACTCTGCTTCCAAAATCTCTCCCTCCCACGTCACAACTGCATAGCCGGCGTGTCTCACCCCTTCCCGCACAAAGCTGCTTCCGTCTGTGAAAAGGGTTAAATCTACCTTCTCCAATGGGAAATCTTTTAAGTCTGGCCTGCTGGAATAAACCTGGTCCATGACTTTCATGCATTGATGCTCTAAGGGCTCTGAATGACTTGGCAGCAAAGTTGCTGGGTTCAACATGGGGCACATCTCAAGGGAAACGAGCGGATTATCACACAGCACCCCCTCATATTTTGTCAATCTTTCATTCGTGAGCCAGCGCGGTCCTTTTGTATCTAACAATGCTTTGACGTGATGTGGGACTCGGACGATGAGAGGTCTCCCTAACGTGAGCTTGGTGGCTTCTCGAATTAAATCCACCGAAGCTGCAACGGCCCTGAGACAAGGAGGCAAGCCTCTTGCTACTGTGTCTAACTGCTTGGACAAATATGCTACCGGCCGCTGCCATGTACCTAACTGTTGTGTTAAGACACCCACAGCGGTACCTTCTCGCTCCGCAGCGAAAAGGTAGAACTGTTTTTCTAAATTTGGCAGGCCTAATGCTGGAGGGGAAAGTACGGCTTGCTTCAGAGTTCTGAAGGCTTCGTCGCACTCCGCCGTCCACACAAATGGGTCTTTATTGCTTCCTCTTGTGGCTTGGTAAAGGGGCTTCGCTATTGCGGCGTAACCTGGAATCCAGTGTCTCACGTGCGAGGTAGTTCCAAGGAACTCTCTCGTCCGTCTCCTGTCTGTAGGTGTTGGAATTGCACAAATGACTTCTTTCCTTTCTACCTCCAAGACCTTGCTTCCTTGGGATAACCCAAACCCCAAGTATTTGACTTTCTCTTGGCACAACTGTGCTTTCTTCCTTGATACTTTGTATCCCTTTTCTTGTAATATTTTTAACATCTCCAGCGTGTAGTGTTTGCATCCTTGCTCTGTTCTACAAGCTAGAAGTAAATCATCAACATATTGAAGCCATACTCCTTCTGACTCTGGGATCTCAAATTCTGACAGATCTTTGGCTAAGGCTTGTCCAAAAATCGTTGGGGACGAATGAAAACCTTGCGGAAGACGAGCCCACGTGACCTGTGAACGTTGTCCTCCCTTTGGGGTCTCCCACTGAAATGCAAAGATGGGCTGTGACACTGGGGCCAATCTAATGCAGAAGAATGCGTCACGAAGGTCCAGAACTGAGAACCAAGCTGCTGAGTCTGGGATTAAACTCATCATAATATAAGGATTTGGGACCACAGGCGTCAGTGGGACTGTGGCCTGATTGACAGCCCTCAAATCTTGAACAATTCTATACCCGCCTCCTGGCTTGAGGACCGGGAGGAGGGGCGAACTCCATGGTGAGTTGCATGGTGTGATGATCCCATTCTGCAACAATTTGTGTAGCTGTTCCTGGATCCCTTCCACGGCCTCTCTGCTGATAGCATACTGTGCTTTTCTCACGGGAAGGCATCCAGGCTTTATCTGGATTATTACAGGTGTTACATATTTCGCCATTCCCGGAGGATTATCTTCCGCCCATACCCCTGGTGTGCGTTCCCAGGCCCATTGTATCTCTTTCTTCCTGACCTCCCTTAATTTGAACAATCGGTATTCTTCTTGACCTGGCACAGTGAGCTCCAGCTGGCCTGTCTCCAAGAATTCCAATCTGGCTCTAATCTTTGCTAACATGTCCCTTCCTAACAATGGAATTGGACATTCTGGTATGTATAGTAGCTGATGAATCACTTCTCTTCCTGCTATGTTGCACCTTCTTTCCTTTAACAAAGGGCATTTCTGTGGTTTGCCTGACACTCCAATTACTTTGATTTGTTCATTGCTAATGGGTGCTATTTTCTTGTTAACTACGGACTTGTCCGCTCCTGTATCTACTAGGAACTTTATTCGCTGATCCCCTATTTCTACGGCAACAAGGGGCTCTTCTGGGTTCAGCAGGAGAAAAGCCTGGCCTGCTCTTCAATCCTCATCTTCTTCCTCTTCCTCGTCTACTTCCTCTACGGCTGCCGCTATCGTTGCCTTCTCCTGATATGCTCTGTATGCTCCTCGGCCTTTTCCTCTTCCTGACCCTCTTTGCTGTCTTCCTCCTCCTCTTGCACCTGCTTCCTTCTCCTCTGTCACTTCCTCTACACATTCTCTGGCCCAATGACCCTCTTTTCTACATCTAGCGCACTGATTCCGTCCCAATGCACTAGTACTTCCTCTTCCTCTTCCTTTTCCACTTCCTCGTCCAGTCCCTCTGCTATAGCCACTTCCTCTGCCTCTTGCTTGTCTCTCATCCATTAGGCTGAGTAACACTTTATATCCTTCCTTCTTCTTCCTGTCCTTTCTCTCCTCTTCCACTTGCTCTCTTGCTATGAAAACTTGATCAGCCAATGCTAATAGTTCGTTAAGAGTCTTTCCCAAAAATCCTGGCTGTTTCTGGATCTTCTTTCTAATGTCCCCTGAGGATTGGGAGATGAAGGATTGCGTTAAGGCTATCCTTCCATCATTCTGTTCTAAATTGTACGGGCTGTACTTTCTGTAGGCCTCTTCCAATCTTTCTAAAAATGCTGCTGGGGTTTCTGTTTTCTCTTGCTGGACTCCCTGTATTTTTTGTATACTAGAAGGTCTGGGTGGGCCTTTTCTTATTGCTTTTAGAAGTATTTGCTGGAAATCTCTTATGCGTTCATGATGGCCTTCCTCATTTGGGTCCCACTGGGGGTCTGTTTCTATGGGAAATCTAGCATTCCCATAAATGACTGGGTCTGCTTCTCCATGTCCTTCTTGGGCCAATAACCTGGCCTGATTGATGATGTTCCTTCTCTCTGCTGCAGTAAACATTGCGTTTAGAAGCTGTTTGCAATCCCACCATGTAGGATCATGTGTGGCAATTATTCCCTCTAATAAATCTGTCATTGCTTTTGGTTGCTCCGAATAAGGTGGCGTAGCGTTCCGCCAGTTAAAAATGTCACTAGAATTAAAGGGAACAATTTGAAAAGCTTGTACCACTCTGTTGTTGTCATCCAACAGAGGTACTTGTCTAATTGGCATCTCTAGTGCTTCTCTTGTCTTTGTGCTTGATCTCGTTGCCTCTCGGGACCTGCTTCTAGTTTGCATAGGGGAAATATCTAATGGCTCCCGAGGGTTCCTTCTACTGGTCTCTGGAGAATGCTCTATCACTCTCCTGGCGGCTGTGGAGTGTTCTTCCTTGCTCCTTCTGTCGGGGGAACGTTCCGCTGTTCCCCCTTCATCTGGAGACTGTTCTCTCGCTCTTCTCTCTACCTCCCTTGCTTCTGCTAGTGGATATGAGAGTTGATCTCTTTGGGGCACTTGATAAGCTGGCGGACTCTCGTAGAATGGGTTGTATTCTGAATGTGGCATGGTGTAAACTGCTGTGGCTTGTGTCGGCATTAAGGGTGCCGTCGCGGCTTGTGAGGTTGCCATAATTGATGGAAACATCACGCGGGGAGCCGCGATTGGCAGAGTCGCTAGTGCTGACTGGGGCATGACTGGTGGATTCAAGACAGGGAACGCGGTTGGAACAATGTCTGCCACTGGGATGTGCATCACAGCCGGGGACGCCATCTCTGCGGCTGAACTTGTTCCGAGAGTGGGGACCGCAGGCGGGGCTTGTGTCGGCGCATTTAAGGACGCATCAGGCAGAGTTGCGTTGGGCTCCTCTGCTTCAGCGTTTGCATTTTCTCTATGCCTTGGTCTTCTCCCTAAAGGCTGGAATTCTTCCGGTTTTACTTGTAGAACCCGAGCATTCCTCCCTGCCTTTCGGCTAACAAAACATCTGTCCTGGGGCGGTTTTGGACCAGCCCACCAAACTTCTTCTGAAACCATTCTCTCCCATGTCGCGGAGTAGACCCATTGATCAGTTGGGTGTACTTCGTAACAATAAGATTCTAACTGCCTACATTTTCTCAAATCCCAGGTTCCTGTTCTGGGCCAACTAATTTCTGCAATGGCAGGCCATACTTCTGTGCACAGATTCTTAAGCCTGTAGTCTTTCAAATCTTGCGGTTTTCCCTCTACTGCTAACTGGCAAAACCTTTCCCAGTTCTTTAAAACACAGCTCAGAGGCGTCCCTCTTTGCTCCTTGGATCCCACCTCACCCATTTCTAATGGCTGGGGACACTTCAGTGCTTGCTCCCCCCAAATGGCGTGTGTGTTCCCTAAGTGTTCTTACTTAACACTTATACTTGCCGATTTTGTAGACCCCGAGATTCCTCTCGTGCCATCGGACTTCTGTGCCGGATTTCTCACTAGACGCTCGGAACCCCGGCGCCCCCGGACTTTCTCTGCACGCTTCTGGTGCCGGATTACTCACTAGACGCGGTACGACCTGCGCCCCCGGACTTCCCTCTTCTTCTGGTTTCACTGGCAGTATTTGGCAATTGCAGTCCCTCGGGTCGATAAGCGTTTTTCTGAGGCGAGGCGGGCAGCCGGTTGTTTTTCAGGGCCCTTCTCAGCTCACCCAAGTCGCCTCAGCTTCCCGTCTTCGAGCGGAGACCGTCCTGACAACAGGATCGCGCCGTCTACGTCACAGACTCGTCTGGAACATCACGTCGGGGTCACCAGGATGAAGCAGTAACTCGGAGTCCCAGAACTCCCAAGGCAAATAGGCTGCCGTTACTAGCGAGCGCAAGGAAGAGATGACGCGACAATTTTTACTGCGATTCAGGAAACCAGCTTTATTTGCATCACATCAGCTGATGGGTCCGTCCCCCTGTGCGGAAACGTAGCCGCTGGTGGACAGAACCCCGATCTGTTCCAGTGGACAGGTTTTATACAAACAATGGAGTCAACATTTAGTCCCTCCCTTCTTCATGCATTGTTACTGGCTAGTATTCATGAACCCATTTTACTCTACCCAATTAAACAAAGCATTCTTGCATCTCAATCCTATTTGCTAATAACTGTGGCGCAGTGTGAATTTCCATCATTGTTCTATGTTACTGCTCTATGTGCAAAGTGTACCCAAATCGTTACATTGCTACCGAGCCTTCACCGGTTGCCTGCCAAGTGAAAGCTTCATTTGCCATGCGCGCCTCCTAACCAATCACTTACTTTGTAAACAAACGCACATGGTAACTGCTAGGCCAATCAAGACCGTGTTCTTATCTAAAGGCACATGATGTTCTCTGACTAATCACAGCCTGTGCTTGTGCACCAATCAAAGTGGATTATTCTCGTCACTACTGCTGGCAAACTATTTCTTTGTTATGCTACTCCAGTTCTATTCTAATGCATCATCTCTCTCTGACATTTCTCCTGTTAAAGCATCAATTTCTCCTTTATCTATCTGTGGAATAATGCCCAGGGTGGCAGAAAGAATTCTTTGTCTGCTTGAGGCAACTGTGAATGTTGCAATTGGCCACCTTTATTAGCAATTAATGGCCTTGCAGCTTCAAAGCCTGGCTGCTTCCTGCCTGGAGGAATCCTACGGGCTGTTAGGAATGGTGGGAGTCGGTCCAAAACACCTGGAGGGCCCAAATTTACTCATGCCTGTTGTAGGGTCTCCACCAATTTAACCTAGTTTGTGGGCACAAAAACAACAAAAGTTTCTGGAGGATGGCAATGCAGAGGCCGGGAACCTATGGCTCCCGAGCCATATCTGGCTCTTTCCATGCTGGCATTTGGCTCTTTCATTGGGTGGTGCCCCCGCCCCCCCCCCCATTCTTGGGGGATGCCTGGATGCTCGCCCTGATTTGGCGCACTTCCACATCCAGCATTCCTGCATTGGTGTCGTTTGCAGAGGGCCTTCTGTGGGAGGTAATTGGACGGCCAGCCAAGCAGGCCTCCTCACGGCCATGTGCATTCTTGGGTTGGCGGGAGGGCGGCGGGGATGTGTGTGGTGTGGCGCTGTGTTAGTTAGCGCTGCGTTTGGCTAGCTGGTAGTGCCAGAGTGGACTTGGGGGCCTTGGGCGGGCGCTCCATTGAACAGCATTGGGTAGGCCTACCTGACCCAGCCCTGCACCGCTGGCGCTGCCTCCCACCCTGCAACAAGTTTGGGGGGGGGGCCCTAAAGCAGGAGGGGAGGAGGAAGGTAGCGGAGAGTCTTGGCCGAGGGGAAAGGCCTCACAATAGGGGTGCGCGGGCGGGAGAGCAGTCAAAGCCCCCTCTTTCCTCCTCGTCCTTTCATCCGCGGCAAACACCTCTCCCCAGGAGAACCCCTCTCCTTTTTCATTATCTTTCTCAGTTTTCCTTTCCCTTTCTTCTCCCTCCTTTTGATCTATATCTCTTTCTTTTTCTTTCTCTCTTTCTCCCTCGTTTTTCTCTCCCTTTCCCTTTACTTTTTATATCCCTTTCTTTTCACCCTCCCTCCTTCTGTCTCCGGTGCCTCCGCCGAGGCAGCTTTCAGGAAGTAGAAGAGGAGGGAGGAGGAAGCTGAATGGCCATCTGTGAGGAGTGCTTTGATTGTGTTTTCCCTTATGACAGAAGGAAGTTAGACTGGATGGCCCCTGTAAGTCTCTTCCTACTCTAGGAACCTATTGTTATCATTATATTATTATCATTATTATTACTATTATTAGCAGAGGCTGAATGGTCATCTGTGAGGAGTGCTTTGATTGTGTTTTTCCTTATGACAGAAGGAGGTTGGACTGGATGGCCCTTGGAGGTCTCCTCCTACTCTAGGAACCTATTGTTATTATTATTACTACTATTATTAGCAGAGGCTGAGTGGTCATCTGTGAGGAATGCTTTGATTGTGTTTTCCCTTATGACAGAAGGAGGTTCTACTGGATAGCCCTTGGAGGTCTCCTCCTACTCTAGGAACCTGTTGTTATTATTATTATTATTATTATTATTATTATTATTAGCAGAGGCTGAATGAATATTATCATCATTATTATTCTGAATAAATTCAGAGGCTTATTATACTCACACTTAGTTAAAATATATTATATGGCTCTCACTGAAATAAATTTCCAAATATTTTGCTTTTATGGCTCTCTGAGTCAAAAAGGTTCCTGACCCCTGACACAATGAAACAGGAAATAGCACTTGCAAACTAGAAATATATTATTATTATTGTGCAATTAATTTCTACCTCATCCCCCAGATCCCCTCCATGATACTTTCCATTGCCCTATCTCCCAGTGTTGTTTTTTTAAAAAAAATTATCTTTGATTTCGGCCCTGCCCACGGTGATCGTTTTTAGTGTCTTAATGTTTTGATTTCATATTGTGTTGTTTTATTTACATTGGTTTTGTATTTTAAGTTATTTTATTTTTAATTTTCTGTTGTTCTCTTGTGTTATATTGTGATGATTGTATTGATGGGTGTGGCCTCATGTAAGCCGTCCCGAGTCCCCTTGGGGAGATGGTGGCGGGGTATAAATAAAGTTAATAAATAAATTATTATTATTATTATTCAGAGGCAAGAGGTGCTTTCATTGTGCTTTTGCTACATGGCAGCCTGCAGGAATAAGGGGTTGATGTAGATAGCCCTTGGGGTCAACCCAAGGAGGAGAGAAAGGCATCTGGAGGAGGTAACACATGGCACACGCAACACACAGAAGGGTCGGTGCTCGACAAGACTTCCTTCCTTCCTTCCTTCCTTCCTTCCTTCTGTTCTCGAGCACCAACCTTCCCTCCTCCTCCCAGTCAAAATTAATAAATTCCTAACTTCAGTACCGCAGCGGAGAGTTTCGCGGGTAGCAGGAATCTGCAGTTTTATTGATTGGATATGTGAACGTTCTCAGCACTACCAATGCCCGGGATACTTCTGGCAACAATCTTTCCTCTTTTCATTAGTGTATTACCATGTTAAAACAGTGGATGTGGCTCTTAATGAGACATGCCGCATTATGGCAGGCTGTCTGCGCCCTACACCACTGGAGAAATTACTAGGCCTGGTTGATCCATTTTAAAAAATGGTTCAAAATTCGTTCCGGATGTAGGGGGCAGTGGTGCTTCGAATCTAAATGACCTCTGAAATTTTATAGAAAAATTCCGAAATTTTGGAATGGCTTCATTAATGGTGTCCGCGATTGCGCAATGCGCGGAAACCTGCAAAAAGCCTCCCAGGTCAACCTGGGCAACGTCCCTGCAGACGGCCAATTCTCTCACATCAGAAGTGACTTGTAATACTAATTTCTCAAGTTACTCCTGACACAAAAAAATTAAACTTGCCACTTTCCTGAGGCACCAGGTCTAGAAGGCTAAAGACTTTGCAAAACCACAGATCCTGGTATGCCATAGCTTTAAGCCATTGCAATTAAAGTGGTATCAAACAGCATTAAATCTATGATCCTCTCCATTGGTTCCCACCTTGTCATGGGGGAGAGGTTTGCGTACCCTAATGAAGTTGTGAGCTATGCTGGCGGTGGCATAATAGCCACTGGTAGGGCCTCCCATGCCAGACAGGTCACAACCGAATGGTCTGACAAAGAGCGTCAATGGACAGAAAGGGCTCTCTAGCCTTTTGGCAACCATCCTAAGAGAAGGAAAACTCTAAATTCAAACCTGGGCAGATGGTGCTTGTCTAACCCTGTAAGGTCAACCACCTACAAGAAGGAAACTCAAACCAAACCTACAACCTGAGGACCTCGCTACCACCGTCCCAGCTTACTAGGCCCCGGCAGATGAACCTTTGGTTTAAAGGGTGAGGCCAGTTCTGTGCACGCTTCGCTCCACCAGAAAAAGCCATTGCACAGGCTCGAAGGACACATCCAACCTCCGAATCATCAACGCACTTGTAGAAAGCGCGGGATGAGTCCTTCCTGAATCTTTGTTCGCAAAGAGAAGCCAAGGGAAGGACATCTATGGTGCAGATGCACCCTCTGAGATCCAAAGTATCCTTATGTTGTGGCAGAATCGAACTCACAGCTATCAGGAGATGTGCTATTCCATAATCAGTTGTGTCATCTCAGTTTATATAGGTTTACTCTACAAAGCTATGGACCTCATCACACTAGAGAATGAATCCACTTTAAATCGGTTTCTGCAGGAGGCACTAACCGGATTTAAAGTGGATTCATTCTCTAGTGTGATAAAGTAGTATGTAAACTAAAACAATTTGAAAGGGTATAAAAAAGACGGCTATCCCAGCTTTTGGAAGAGTGGGACTTATTATTCCACTGGCTTTCCCCAAACAGTTAAAAACAGCTGGCAAAATAAGTTGAAGGAGGAGGAGACCTTGACATCTCCACAAGGTAGGGAAAATCTTTTGGGTTTGGAGTCTCTCAGTTGATTTGCATTAAAAAATAAGTTCCCACCCAGATAGGTTATGTAACTGTTGATGTGAAGCAGGCGGTCGGTCCCGCTAGAGGGCAGGAAAGCTTCCTTTTCTCTGGCAATGTCAGAATTCCTCTTTTTTCCACCCCCACATTGTATAAATCCTGCTTCGCCCTGAGATGAGGCCTCTACGGTGTTTAATATTCCATCTGGCTGGGTTTTATTAAATCCCTCCTCCCTCCTCGACTTCTCTCTTCCCGCCTTGACAAAATCCACAAAGTGTGCCAACGTTTCCACGCTCGGGTGGTGCAGAGGAGAACTCGCTCTCGAGATGCCAAATACATCCCTTTTGCAAATGCAACAGATCCTCTAGATATTTAGAGGAGAACTTGCTCTCAAGATGCCAAAGACATCCCTTTTGCAGATACAACAGATCCTCTATATGTGTGTTTGTGCCCTTCAAGTCGCCTATTGACTTATGGCATCCCATGAATTTCATAGGGTTTTTTAAAGGCAATGAATACCCAAGGGTGGTTTTGCCAGTCCCTTCTTCCAAAATACAGCAGTAAGTATGCATTGGTGGTCTCTCATCCAAGTACTGTCCAAACTGACCCTGCTTAACTCCCAAGATTAGTCGGGACCTGGTGCCTCTAGATATCTAGACCCTGTTGAATTGATAGGTGAGGATGAACAATTGACTCAGTGGAAGGAAGGAGATAGCAACTCATGGTTGCTCTTTGTATACATGCCTTTTGTGTTTTAAAGGGGAAACATTGGGGTATGTTCTAGAACAGTATTTCTCAACCTGGGAGTCTGGATCCCTGAGGAGTTGTGAGGGGGTTTCAAAGGGGTCACCAAAGACAATCAGAAAACACATATTTCTTTAAAAAATATTTTTATTGATTTTCCAACAACTAAAAACAAGATAGGAAATACACAAAATTACAAGAAATAACAAGAAATGACGCATAGAATACAAAGTGTAGAGTGGAAAAAATGCAGAGTTTGACATGAGTATGGTGGTCCCCACAATTCCTATCTTCTCAGAGTTTATCTCTCTTTAAGCTTATCTAATCACGATTTTACTCTTATTCTAATAATACATATTTCTGATGGTCTTAAGAAACCTCTTTGGAAGAGAAGGCTGAATATCTCTCCATCTGTCCTTCTCTTCCCTTTTGGAAACAGATGCAGAATCCTCACACAAAAAGCCCTCCTGCTCTCTGGATGTAGGTAAACTACAACTCCAAATCTCAAGGTCAATGCCCACCAAACACTTCCAGTATTTTCTGTTGGTCATGGGAGCTCTGTGTGCCAAGATTGGTTCAATTCCATCATTGGTGGAGTTCAGAGTTCAGATCATAGGAGATGTAGTTTGACAAGGCTTTTAGCCTTCTTTACCAAAGAGTGCTGGAGCCTTACCAAACTATAAGTTCAGAGTGAACTCTAGAGCAGATATGGGAGCCATTGCTCACCACTGTAATTTCATCTTTATGAGCAGCTGAGCAGGCAGATGTGCTGAATGTAAATACTGCCTCAGGGAGAGAACAGATGGCATACAAAACAATATACATCATCTTGCCCAATTTTTTTAAAAAAGGTCTTCACCTGCCTATGTAAGTATAGCAAAGAGAACACCTGGCTAGTTGCTCTAACACGGCAACTCCAGCTTTGGGGCAGCCAGAGAAGGCACATGTTCCCACCAGATGTTGTGCGGATGGAGGGATACAGAGGAGGCACATGTTGTGAGGATGGAGGGATACAGAAGACGGCCTTCTCAGAAGATCTCAAGGCATAGGCAGGCTCATAGACAGAGATAGGGTCCTTCAGAAAATATGGACCCAAATGATATAGGACCTTGACTGTAAACACACTGGCCTCAGAAGGAGAGAAGAAGAGGCATTCCCAGCTCCATCCTGCCTATTATTTATTATTTATTTATTTGCACCATTTATACCCCGCCCATATCAGCCCAAGGGCAACTCAGGGCAGCGAACACAAGATAAAAGGTCCTCTCCTTCATCACAACTACCACTACCTTATCCTCAGAGGGAGGGAAGAGGTAGGATCAGATGGATGGATGGATGGACGGATGGACAGATGGAGGGAGGAACAGACAGATAGATCATTGTTTCAAAAGAAATCATGGAATACCCAGGGAATGATAGGTTGGGGTCTCGCTTATCACACCCAGGTACACATTTTGTAGTTGGCTCCTTCAAAAGTGCTGGATATGGAGTTTTTAAGTTGCCTTCCCTAGATTGATAGAATCATAGAGTTGGAAGAGACCTGGTGGGCCATCCAGTCCAACCTACTGCCAAGAAGCAGGGAAATTGTATTCAAAGCACCCCCAACCAGCCTCTGTTTAAAAGCCTTTAAAGAAAGAGCCTCCACCACACTCTGGGGCAGAGAGTTCCACTGCTGAACACACTCTCATAGTCATGAAGTTCTTCCTAATGTTCAGATGGAATTTGCTTTCTTGTAGTTTGAAGCCACGTCCTAGTCTCCAGGGCAGCAGATTTCCACTCACATATTTATACATGGCCCTCATCATGTCTCCTCTCAGCCTTCTCTTCTTCAGGCTAAACATGCCCAGCTCTTTAAGCCGCTCCTCATAGGGCTTGTTCTCTAGACCCTTGATCATTTTAGTTGCCCTCCTCTGGATACATTCCAGCTTGTCAACATCTCCCTTCAATTGTGGTGCCCAGAATTGGACACAATATTCCCTGAACTGATACCGTTCAGAACTATGGATAGCTCCTATAAGATTCCAACTAAAACCTGGACAGAGATTATGATGCAGCATCCATCAGCCTTTGCTGAGTCTAGTGCAGCATTTCTCAGCCTGCGGGTCAGGACCCCTTGACGGGGGGCCGCAAGGGACTTTCAGAGGGGTTGCCAAAGACCATCAGAAAACATATATTTTTGATAGTCTTAGGAACCCCTTTGGCAGATAAGTCTGAAGATCTCTCCATCTGTCCTTCTCTTCCTTTTTGGAAACAGATGGCAAATACTCCCACCAAAAGCTCTCCTCTGCTGTCATTGGCCAGCCTCTCAGTCAAGTTTCTGAGACTCCAAGCGGGGAGAGCAGGTGTGCTCAGTGCATGACAGCGTGCTGTGCATGTGCAGGGTGAGGGAGACCATGCGAGGTTGGAGGGAGGCTCACACCAAATCCCTTCAAGCCATGGGGCTTCTGTGTGAAAGGTTTTGCCGAATTCAATCACTGGTGAGGTTCAGAAAGCTCTTTGAATGTAGGTGAACTATAAATCCCAGTAACAACTCCCAAATGTCAAAGTCTATTTCCCCAAACTCCACCAGTGTTCATATTTAGGCATATGCAGTATTAGTGCCAAGTTTGCTCTGGATCTTGGTGAACTACCGGGAATGTGGTGCAGCTGGCTGGGAGTCAGCTGCATAAGATCTCTGCTGACCAGAAGGTCATGAGTTTGAGGCCTGCCCGAGTCAGGGTGAGCTCTCGACCAATTGTGTAGCTCCTTGTCTGTCTATATATGTTGTATGTTGATGGCATTGAATGTTTGCCTGTATATGTGCATTGTGATCCGCCCTGAGTCCCCTGCGGGGTGAGAAGGGTGGAATATAAATGATGTAAATAAATAAAATAAATATATAAACTACAACTCCCAAACTCAAGGTCAATACCCACCAAACCCTTCTAGTCTTTTCTGTTGGTCATGGGACTCCTATGTGCCAAGTTTGGTTCAATTCTATTGCTGTTGGAGTTCAGAATGCTCTTTGATTATAGGTGAACTATAAATCCCAGCAACTACAACTCCCAAATGAAAAAAAATCAATATTTTGAGTGATGGTCATTCCTTGGGTTAGTAGAAGAAAGTCAGTTGTAGTTTGGTGAGGAACCAGTCGTCTTTTACAAAAGATCTTGTAAAACTACAATTCCAAAGATTCCAATGCCTTGAGCCATGTCTGTTCAAGTGGTGAGCTGCGGTGGCACAATGGATTAAACCCTTGTGCCGGCTGAACTGCTGACCTGAAGGTTGATGGCTGAATTCTGTAACTAAGATTTGAGCTGTGTAAGGGAACCATGCGCTTTCATGCCAAGATCTTTGAAACCATTAAGCTTAGTACTTACTGTATCTTGTAAGTTCTCTTTAATAAACATCATTGTTTGGTTGTTCAAAACATCAGTCTCACGAGTGTCTTAGTTTAAAAGCAGTTTCCTGAAGCAAATAAAAGTCTAATGGTGGCAGCATACCTTTAAAAGGAATAGTATCTTTAGGATGATCTCAACACACAAGTTTGAAGTAAATAAGTCACACACACACACGGAGTTTACCTTCATCCTTTATCATTGGTGGCAGTGAAAAGTTTGAAGGCTAACCGAGTGTTATACCACAGAGCTTTCTTTATAGATGGCCATCTGTCGGGGGTGCTTTGAATGCGATTTTCCTGCTTCTTGGCAGAATGGTTTTGGACTGGATGGCCCACGAGGTCTCTTCCAATTCTATGATTGATTGGGACAATCTGACCTGGCAACGCCAATACTGGTGTATGCGCAAAGGAATTTGGTGATCAAAAGGGTTGTTTTGGGGGATGTTTGATTCATTTCTGTATTGTCATTTGAGGTCCAGGCCTAAGACCCTTCCCAAATTAGTGTCGCACTTTTTTTTGCCTTTCCCAATGATGTCTGATTGGCTGCTGCTAATGGCCCTGCGCTTATTTATAGAAAGTTGAGTCATGCATATATATTACCACCGGACAGTTAAACCCAAACTGTTTCAAAGGTACCGCAGCCAAGAGCCATTACCGCAGCTCGATTTTTAAAATTACTTTTAATATGATCTGCAAAGCATTCATTAATAAAAAGGAAAGGAAAGAATCCCGATCAATACTAATTTGGATTTTTCTTACATGAAAGAGTTTGGAGAGTTTGAATTCATTGTGATGCATACGGACTTGGAAAGCAAGCAGCTTCCTGGTTAAACTGAGCTTAACATACCGTATTTTTCGCACCATAAGACGCACTGGATGATAAGACGCACCTAGATTTTAGAGGAGGAAAATAGGAAAAAAAATATTTTCGCTCCCCCTCTAAAATCTAGGTTAGTCTTATCAGCAGGTGCGTCTTCTCAGAGGGCTCGCTGGTCGCGCTCGCCCTCTGCCTCCTTTCCTTCCCCACCCTTTCCTTGAGGGAAGAAAAGGTGGGGAAGGAAAAGGAGGCAGAGGGCGGAGCGAACCGCGTCGCAAGGCCAGCTGTGATGCGACGCGGTTCGCCTCCGCCTCTGCCTCCTTTTGCTTCCTCCGCCTTTCCTTGAGGGCGGAGAAGCAAAAGGAGGCGGAGGGAGAGCGAACCGCGCCGCGTCAGCTGTGACGCGAGCGGTTCGCTCCGCCTCCGCCTTTTTGCTTCCCTCCGCCTTTTCTTGAGGGCGGGGGAAGCAAAAAGGAGGCGGAGGGAGAGCGAACCGCGCCGCGTCAGCTGTGACGCGAGCGGTTCGCTCCGCCTCCCTCCTTTTGCTTCCCTCCGCCCTTTCCTTGAGGGAAGCAAAGGTGGGGGAAGCAAAGGAGGCAGATGGCGAGCGAACCAGCGTCCCTCCGCCGCCGCAACAGACCAGAGAAGAGGAGAGGCGGCGACAGGGTGAGTATATCGCCGCCTCCCTCTGCTCCAGCGCCTCCCCCCCGCCTGCATAGATGCACCATAAGACGCGGCTGATTTTTCCTCCCACTTTGGGAGGAAAAAAGTGCCTTATGGTGCGAAAAATACGGTAACACATAGCACGATTTAGGGCAATGATAATTAAAAGAATATAGCGTAAATGTATAGGGATGCTTGCCTGGAAGAGTCACATTTGTAATTAATTTACTATTTCATAAGTAAATTAATAAATAAATATTAATTAATAAATAAAATAATAAATATATTAATAAATAAATAAAATAATTAAATTAATAAAATAATAATAAAATAATAAATTATTTAATTTACTAACTTAACAAATTTACAAGGCCATAAAAATCTCCAGCAAAAAGCATGCGGGAATGCGGAAAGTACTTCATTAGTGTCGCAGATGGGCAATGAAGTGACAGCTCCCTGGTGGCCAGAAAAAAGTTAAATAGCCTCTGACTGTCTGTCTATATGTGTTGTGTGTCTATGGCATTGAATGTTTAGCATGTATGTGTACATTTTAATCTTCCCTGAGCCCCCTGTGGGGTGAGAAGGGTGGGATATAAATGCTGTAAATAAATAAATAAATAAATAATATTGTTGCATTATAATGGCTCTTTTCAAGACTTCATTCCTATTTCATTATTGGCGATTTTTAAGACAGAACCAATTAGGAACTGCCATTTATAACGAAATTTTGAAAGCTTTGTTAGAGTTCTGAAATGTTCACCACCAAAACTTTAGCAACACTGTAGAAGCAAAGCACCAGCGCCACCTAGTTTTCACCACCAGAACTTTAGTTTTGTAAGTACTTTAGAACCATTTAGAACCATGATTTCCCAGGCCTAATTAATGTGTGTGTGTGTGTGTGTGTGTGTGTTGTGGATTCACCATTCAGTTGTGTAGGATTTCTACAGGTGTGGCCTGTTAACTGGTTGTGTTATAAGCAACACCTGCTGAAATTCCTGCTTCCATGCAACCATTAATTGTAAAATTATATTTCCCAGGATCCTGCAGCATTAAGCCATAGCAGTTCACGTGGTGTCAAACTGCATTAATACTATAGTGTGGATGCACCCTTGGTCAGCTGTGTGGACAATTTTGGATTTTTGGGGTATTCTGGATTTTGGAAGTCTGGATAAGGAGTGTTTGGCCTATGCTACATTAGCAAGAGCGATTGTTCACAGAACTGTTTTTAGAGTAGAACGTTCCAAGATGGTTCTTTTTAGAGCAAAACATCCAGTTTTTCATATTGCTTCTCCATGCTATTCTGTTCTGTCCACTTTATTTAAATGCACTATAAAATAATGCTTTGGTATGTTTCCGAACCAAACATAGTGATTATGGAGAAACGCTAAGGATAGAGACTCAATCTTTTCCAAAATCCCTTTCTTCCAAACCTATGGACAGATTAGTCATTGCTTTCCACAGAATAGTCCATGCCCGCCTTGCCTACCTTCCATCCTTTTTATTTCCTGTCGGAGGATGTGGAACCCTTTTAATAACGCATTTACGAGCATCGCACCTCGCCTACTCTTCCTTTCACTCTGCTGGCTGCCACCTTCCTTCTGTTCCGGCCATCTCAGCCCATAGTCCTCCCGGCTTCCCAGACAGTCCTGTTTTGCTGGATTTGAGCAATTTCTTTCTTTAACGCACTCAGGCGGCTGCGATGGAAAACACCCCCACTTTTGTAATGTGGTTTGTCTCTGCCAAGCTCAAAATAAAGTGGATTTAGAGAAAGTGAGAGTACTTGAAACAGGCTTGACATGATTTACTCAACCACCTAATTACTTTCCCACATGATTCATTTTCAGAAGTGCTTCGTGAATCTAAGCTGTTGTTAGTTTTCTGGACTGTTTGGCCATGTTCCAGAAGCATTCTCTCCTGACGTTTCGCCTGCATCTATGGCAGGCATCCTCAGAGGTTGTGAGGTCTGTTGGAAACTAGGCTTATATATCTGTGGAATAATGTCCAGGGTGGGAGAAAGGATTATTGCCTGTTTGTGGCAAGTGTGAATTTTGCAATTGGCCACATTCTTTAGCATTGAATGACCTTGCAGTTTCAAAGCCTGGCTGCTTCCTGTCTGGGGGAATCCTTTCTTGGAAGTGATTAGCTGGCCCTGATTGTTTATTCTCTGGCATTCCCCTGTTTGTTGAGTGTTGTTCTTTATTTAATGTTTTACTTTTAGGGTTTTTTAAAATACCGGCAGCCAGATTTTATTCATTTTCATGGTTTCCTCCTTTCTGTCAAAATTGTCCACATGCTTGTGGATTTCATTGGCTTCTCTGTGTAGTCAGACATGGTAATTGTCAGAGTGGTCCAGCATTTCCGTATTCTCAAATCATACGCTGTGTCCAGGTTGGTTCTTCAAGTGCTCTGCTATGACTGACTTCTCTGGTTGAATTAGTCTGCAGTGGCTTTCATGATCCTTGTCACGATGCACGGACTTGACCGGCCCCTTAATCACACACACACAGACGGACTAAAGGCTAACTACTTTATTGAATATAAAACAGTCCAAAAGGTATATTGTCCATAAGAATAGCAAAGTAATCCAAAAGGCTTGAAGCAATCAATGTCCAAAACGGCTTGGCAAGGTAATCCAAAAGGCTTAAGCAAGGCTCCGCAGCAATGCGGATTCAGGAACAAGGCAAGAGAAAAACAAGGCAAGACTTAATGGCCACTAGCCAACTTAGCTCCGTGGACCTACTTCGCTTCACATCTGCTCAGAAGAGACGTGGCAGAAGCACTGGGGGTTCGTTCCCACGGATGCTATACTTAATCTTTCGGCCGAGGTCCCCGACGCCTAGGCCTTGTCTTCTCCAATCTTTGCTGACGGACCTCGGCCTGTCTAGGCTGCGGTGCCATCCCCTTCTCCTGACTCAATGCTACTTCTCCTATCAAAGGTTCGACCTTGCCTCTCAGCAGCTGAGTCCCTATCTGCATGAGAGCCTCCTCCCTAGAATCTTCCCAGCCGCTTTCTTCCATGTTTTCACTTAGAAACTCCTGCGATCCTCTCCCCCCCGGGTGTTCATAACTTCCGCTATCACTAGATTCCAATTGCACCTGGTTCTCTATGTCTTCATAGGGGTCAGGCCAACCTTCATCCCACACCAAACTTTCGGTGGGAGAAGGGGGCCCAGTGAGGGGAAACGCATCTTCAGGTAACCCTTCCAAATCCTCTTCAGAATCTATCTCTGCCGGTGCAGGCCCTAATGCTAATGGAACTCCCGGTGCTGTTCCCTGGTCCCCAGGCACAAACGAGAACTGCTGTGCTACACTATCCCCCCCCCGCAGGGGGCCCTCCGAGGCCGCCCCTCGAGGCTTGGGTTTGTCAGGGTACTTGCGGTGAAACCGAGCAACAATGTCCGGGCGTGAACATCTCGAGCCGGCGCCCAGGAACGCTCTTCCGGCCCAAAGCCTTCCAGTCAATCAAATACTGCAGCTTCCGGTATCTGATGCGCGCATCCAGGATGTCCTGCACCTCGAACTCCTCCTCGCCACGCATCACAGGGGGAGGGGCGGCTGCGCCACATCAGGCCGCACCCCTTCGCTGGGCGGAGCAAAGAACGGTGAAACACAGGGTGGAGCTTCATGTCCGCTGGGAGTTGTAGTTTGAAAGCAACAGGCCCCACCTTCTCCAACACTTTGTAAGGGCCTAAAAACCGTGCATCCAACTTGCGGCAGGGCCTCTGCGTAGGCAGGTTCTTGGTAGACAGCCAAACCGTGTCCCCCACAAGGATCTCCGGGCCCTCCTGGCGCCGCCGATCAGCCATCCGCTTTAGCCTGGTCCAATTGAGTACGTAGCAAGTCTTGGAGCGCAGTGAGCTCCCGAAGCCAATCTTCTGCCACCGGCACTTCCCCAGATGGGTCTACCGGAGGGTAGAACCGAGGATGGTGTCCAACCTTAGCAAAGAAAGGAGTCTCATTGATGGATTCATGCGTCGCATTGTTGTAAGCAAACTCCGCCAAAGACAACAAGGACGCCCAGTTGTTTTGCTGATAGTTGACATAGCACCGGAGGTACTGTTCCAAGGTGGCATTAACCCTTTCGGTTTGCCCCGTCGGACTGGGGACATCGACCCCCAGCAGCTTCTGGACAGCCTTCCAGAACTGGGAAGTGAATTGGGTGCCGTGGTCCGTCACCAAACTCTGTGGAAGTCCATGGAGCCGAAACACATGTTGCACAAACATATCAGCAGTCTCCTTGGCAGTAGGTACCCCCACACAGGGAATGAAGTGTCCCATCTTGGTGAAACAGTCCACCACGACCAGAATCGTGGTGAACCCCTTGGACTTGGGCAGGTCGGTGATGAAATCGGCCGAAATCATCTTCCAGGGAGCGAAAGGGGTCGGAAGCGGCTGGAGCAAACTGGCCGGCTTGCCCCCCTGGGTCTTTGCCCGCTGGCACACCGGGCACGAGCCCACATAGTCCTCCACATCCCTCTGCACTTTAAGCCACCAGAAATCCCGTAGCACCAATGGAAGGGTCTTGAATAGCCCAAAATGCCCTGCGGCCCGGCTATCATGGCAAAGTTTGAGAATGTCTGCCCGCTCGGGCCCAGGGGAAACATAGACAGAGTCGCGGTGGTAGAGCACCCCGTTCTTTACCTGGAAAGGGGCCTGCACCCCCTTGGTCAGCTGCTCTTGCACCCAAGGGTCAGTCCGTTGGCGTGCCTGGACCCGGTCACTCAGAGGTCTCTTGTCCCCCGGGGCCGGAGGGGCCACTGGGGGGTTCACAGGGGCCGCCCGAGCGGCCGCAGTTCTCTCGCTTTCAGCAGACGGGCCTCGGAAAGCCCCTCTCCGCCACGAACATACTCCGGCTTCCGAGACAGAGCATCAGCTTGCTTGGTCTGCTTAGGGGTCACATAGTGGATGCGGAAATTGAATCGCTCAAAGAACAGGGACCATCTCTGTTGCCTCTGGTTCAATTTCCGCTGGGTCTTCAAGTGTTCCAAATTCCGTGGTCAGTGAACTTCCACCGGGAATTTGGCCCCTTCAAGGAGGTGTCGCCAGACTTCAAAGGCGACCTTGATGGCCAGGAGCTCCTTCTCCCAAATGGTATAGTTCTTTTCCAGAGCCGTCAGCTGCCGGGAGTAATAGGCACAGGGCAACAAGTCCGTCCCCTGTGGCTGTAACAGGATCGCTCCCACCGCTACATCCGAAGCGTCAGCCTGCACAATGAAAGGGGTAGGGGGGTTGGGGTGCTGCAGAAGCGGCTGGGTGGTGAACAGCTGCTTGAACTTGCAGCAACCCTCGTCCGCCTCCGGTGTCCACCAGAACGGCACCTTTCCCCGCAGGCACTGGGTGATAGGATCAGCCCACTTGGCAAAGTCAGGAATGAACTTTCTGTAGTAGTTGGCAAAGCCCAGGAATCTTTGAATGTCTTTTTTGCTGGCTGGAGCCGTCCAGTCGGCCACAGCTTGGACCTTGGTGTCATCCATGGCAATGCCCGTAGGTGAGATACGGTAGCCCAGAAAGTCCACCACACGCAGATCAAAAGCACATTTCTCCAGCTTAGCATGGAGCCCGTGGGCCCTCAGTCTCTGGAGCACTTCCTTGACATGGAGGTCGTGGGTCGCCTGATCCGGAGAAAAATCAGCAGGTCGTCTAGGTAGACTGCCAGATAACGATCCAACAGGTCTCGGAAAATGTCATTCATGAAATGTTTGAATCAGGCTGGGGCTTTGCACATTCCGAATCCCATAACCATGTATTCAAATCTTCCACAATTGGTCTAAATCGCCGTCTTCCATTCGTCGCCCTGACGAATCCGCACTAGATTGTAAGCACCCTCACGTCCAGTTTAGTGAACACCTTGGCTCCCGCATCCGCTCCAACAGCTCGGGGATCAGGGGTAGGGGTAGCGGTTCGAATCGTGATCTTGTTGAGCTCTCGAGTCATTACAGAGCCGCAGCTCCCGATTTCTTCTTGACAAAAGAATGGGTGCCCCGGCCGGGGACTGAGAAGGCCGAATGAAGCCCCTCCGCAGATCCTTATCCAGGAACTCTCGGAGAGCCTGTTGCTCTGGTTCCGAGAGAGGGTAGAGTCTCCCCCGTGGGATAGGGGCCCCCGGTTCTAATTCGATGGCACAATCGTAGGGTCGGTGCGGAGGCAAGCGTTCCGCCTCCTTCTCACTGAAGACATCCCAAAACCCGGCATACTTTTTGGGCAATGTGGCAACGTTTTCCACCTCCTGGGCCTGGCAAGCCCGGGCCGTCATGCAGTGGCTCTGGCAATGGTCGGAAGAAAAAATTAACTGTCTCTTGGCCCAGGAGATCTGTGGATCATGGAGGGAGAGCCACACAATGCCCAGGACGATAGGGAAATCTGGTAACTTGGTCAAAAGAAAGGAAATGTCCTCTTTATGGGAACTGGTCCACATCTTGGTAGGGGCTGTATAATGAGTCACAGCTCCAGTTTTTAAAGTTCTCCCATCAATAGTCTGCACACCCTTGGGCTCTTGGAGTTCAAGAAATTGTAATCCCGCAGACTTGGCATAGTCTGCATCGATGAAGTTGTTGGTAGCCCCTGAGTCGATCATGGACCATCATCGGCCCCTTCTCTGGTGACCACAGGCTGACCATCACTAAGAACAGTTGTCCAGTCTTGGGTTCAGGGGAAGATGAGCGGCGTCGGCCGAGTGAGAGAACCCTCTTACACCCGGCCGGGCCCTTCCCCGTCGCCTGGATTGCCTCTTCAGCCTCTGGAGCCCCTCCGAGGCGGCTGAAGCTCGAGGAGTCTTCCCCCGCGGCTTCTGGGGCATTCTATAGAAAAATGTCCAGCTCCTCCGCAATACCAGCACAGATTTAAACGTTGGTGGCGTGCTTTTTCTGCTGAATCCACCTTAGGGCGGACCGTCCCAAGCTGCATGGGCTCCGGCTCATCCATGGGTTGGGAAGTTGGGGCAAACTGACGGGGCAAGAACTGGCTGGCCCCTGACTCCTTCCTCGCCACCGGTTTTTCCACTGCCCCCTTGTCCCAACGCCTCCGGGTCTGCAATCCTGCTTCCACCCGTAAGCTCAAGGTGATTGCCGCCTCCAGGTCCGCAGGGCGGCCATGCCCTCTCAACATCTCCTGTTGCATCTCTGATGGCAACCCTTTGATGTATTGGTACCGCAAGGCAGAGGGGTTCCAATCCACCTGGGCAGCCAGCACACGGAAACGGGAAATATACTGGGACAAAGACATGTCCCTCATGGATAGCCGGTCCAAATCATGCTCGGCTAACTCCGCATTCACTGGGGCTCCCCAAGTCGCCTTGATGGCATTCAGAAAGTCTCGCAACGTGGCCACCTGGGGGGATCTGGCCCGGATCAACGTAGTCGCCCACGATGCAGCCGTTCCTTCCAACAAGTTGTAGACAAAGCCCACCTGGGCCCGATCGTTGGCAAACTCGTTGGGCCGCAGCTCCAGGTACATGTCCACTTGGCAGATGAACACCTCGACTTGAGCCGGGTTGCCTCCGAATCGGGCCGGCGTGGATACTCCGGGGTGCCGTCCTGCCCTGGTTCTTAGCTCCCCCAGTTCTTGCTGTATCGCTGCCACTTGGGCATCCGTCAGCTGAGCCATGGCGGCAACGTTCTTTGCGCACTTCCTGCGGCGTCCCGTGATGTGAGTAAGGGGTTCTTGGAGTGCTTCGGCCAACTGTCACGATGCACGGACTTGACCGGCCCTTTAATCACACACACAGAGACGGACTAAAGGCTAACTACTTTATTGAATATTAAACAGTCCAAAAGGTATATTGTCCATAAGAATAGCAAGGTAATCCAAAAGGTTGAAGCACTCAATGTCCAAAACGGCTTGGCAAGGTAATCCAAAAGGCTTAAGCAAGGCTCGCAGCAATGCGGATTCAGGAACAAGGCAAGATAAAAGCAAGGCAAGACTTGGTGGCCACTAGCCAACTTAGCTCCGTGGACCCACTTCGCTACACATCTGCTCAGAAGAGACGTGGCCGAAGCACTGGGGATTGGTTCCCACGGATGCTATACTTAATCTTTCGGCCGAGGTCCCCGACGCCTAGGCCTTGTCTTCCAATCTTTTGCTGACGGACCTCGGCCTGTCTAGGCTGCGGTGCCATCCCCTTCTCCTGGACTCAATGCTACTTCTCCTATCAAAGGTTCGACCTTGCCTCTCAGCAGCTGAGTCCCTATCTCCATGAGAGCTTTCCTCCCTAGAATCTTCCCAGCCGCTTTCTTCCATGTTTTCACTTAGAAACTCCTGCGATCCTCTCCCCCCCGGGTGTTCATAACTTCCGCTATCACTAGATTCCATTTGCACCTGGTTATCTATGTCTTCATAGGGGTCAGGCCAACCTTCATCCCAAGCCAAACTTTCGGTGGGAGAAGGGGGCCCAGTGAGGGGAAACGCATCTTCAGGTAACCCTTCCAAATCCTCTTCAGAATCTATCTCTGCTGGTGCAGGCTCTAATGCTAATGGAACTCCCGGTGCTGTTCCCTGGTCCCCAGGCACAAACGAGAACTGCTGTGCTACAATCCTTGATTTGTGTTTGGGCAATGCTGCTGCATTTGGTGATCCCTACATAGACTTGTCTACACCTGCATAGTATACAATAAACCCCTGCAGAGGTGAGAAGATCCTCCTTGTGCTTTGCTAAATGTAGTATGTGCTGGATTTTCTTAGTGTGTCTATAGATCAGGGGTGGGCAATTATTTTTTCCAAGGGGCCACACGAGAGCCAAAAAATGTTATGGAGGGCCGCACCTAAAGGCTGAACTGCATTCTACATAATATCAATTGAATTTCTTTAATAATAATAACAATAATGGCACTACATTTCATTTTTGATATATTAATAAGACTGATAAGAGTATATGTTATGAGCCATGAAAAAGAGAGGTTGTCATAGGAAAAATGACATTTATTCACTAAAATTTTACAAAACAATGGTTAACAAAATGTGAACATTTGTATCATTTGTGATTCATTATATTAATGATAATTTTCAGTCACATTCGCTTCAAAGCACATTTTGAGTTTCACTTATTCCTGGAAAGAATAAAAACATTGCCTACATTTTTGGTTTAATCACCTCATTTGGTGCTATTATTCAGGTTATTTTTTCTTATTCAGTGAGAGAAATCAAGTCTCTGTTGGTCTTTAACAAGTGCATCAAAGTCAGGTTGAATGTCAGAGGTGGGAATGCGAAGCACCCCTGACAGATGGCCATCCAGCCTCTGTTTAAAAGCCTCCAAAGAAGGAACCTCCACCACACTCCAGGGCAGAGAGTTCCACTGCTGAACGGCTCTCACAGTCAGGAAGTTCTTCCTAATGTTCAGGCGGAATCTCCTTTCTTGTAGTTTGAAGCCATTGTTCCATTGCATCCTAGTCTCTGGGGCAGCAGAAAACAAGCCTGCTCCCTCCTCCTTATTGACTTCCTCTCACATATTTATCCATGGCCCTCATGTCTCCTCTCAGCCTTCTCTTCTTCATGCCCAGCTCTTAAAGCCCAGATCTTGAAGCCGCTCCCCATAGGGCTTGTTCTCCAGACTCTTGGGAACAATTTATACATTATATAAATGTAATGTTCATTTGTGAGATTAACATAACTCAAAAACCACTGGAAAAATGGCTGCCACAAGACACCTACTAACCCAAGGAGTGGCCATCACTCAAAATTGATTTTGTCATTTGGGAGTTGTAGTTGCTGGGACTTATAGTTCACCTGCAATCAAAGAGCATTCTCAACTCCACCAATGATGGAACTAAACCAAACGTGGCACACAGGACTCCATGATCAATAGAAAACACTAGAAGGGTTTGGCGAGAGGGTGAGGCGAGAGGGCGAGTGGGTGAGAGGGTGAGGCGAGAGGGCGAGCGAGCGAGAGGGCAAGGCAAGAGAGGGCAAGAGGTCTGCGGCGGTGCTTGCTCCTGGCCCCTCCTTCTCTTCTCCCCCCTCCGTTGGCAGCTCTGCTTGCCTGCCTGCCTGGGCCCTTACGCAGGCCGGACAGGATCAGCCACCGGACCGCATCCGGACCGCGGGCCGTAAGATGTCCAGGTCTGCTGTAGATAGTTTATAGGTTGTGTTTCTTCCTCAGCTTCCCTATGTGTAGGGTTGCCACCTGTCCCGTATTATACGGAATGTCCCGTATTTTTGCTCTGAATTTCACGTTACATATTTTTCAGCTCCTGTCCCATATTAACAGGACAGGACAGATGGCAGCAGGACGCAAGGTCAGCCTAGCAGTGAGGGCCACCGCACCACCAGCAGCTTCTCCGCAGCACTTGCGTTTGCTCGCCTCGCATTCACTCGCAGGCACGGCAGGCAGAAGAGCAGCCCCCGGCAACCCTACCTATGTGGGTAATGGCTCCCCTGATGTATGGTAAGAACCCTTTTCCTCTGGGTGGATCTTTGTCTTGACTCTCGTGGCTTGTTCTCGGTCTTGCAGCTCTTCTGATGTCTGTGGTGGAATCTCCATTGGCCTGCAAAGCCCAGTTTAGGTGGCTCCGTTTGTGAATCGTTTCATATTGTTACATTGTAATTGCTCTTTTTTTTTTCAACCAGCACTGCACCAATTCCTTGGAGTTGCAGTTTTAGAAGAATTTTAGGCTTCTCTGCCAAATAATGATGGTACCTCCTAAACTACAAATCCAGGATTCCATAGCATTGAGACATATGGATATGGCAAATAAACTGTAGTTAATCTGAAATCATTCAGCAGTGTAGATGCACCCACAGATGAAGGTCTACAACTTTGCCGTTGAACCAGATTGCCATTACTTCTATCCTGGAAGCCTTTTTATAAAATGGATTACAAGAACACGGGAACC